>CM075729.1:5709739-5878773 GCA_037974335.1 Prionace glauca
CTCCCGTATCATTCAAACCTCAGTGAGAAGTCTCTCACCAGGTTAAAGTCCAACATGTTTATTTGGTAGCAAAAGCCACTAGCTTTCGGGGATCTGCTTCTTCAGGTGAACTGAAATCCCACTCACCTGATGAAGGAGCAGTGCTCTGAAAGCTAGTGGCTTTTGCTACCAAATAAACATGTTGTTTTATTTGGTAGCAAACCTGGTGTTGTGAGACTTCTTACTGTGTTTACCCCAGTCCAACGCCAGCATCTCCACATCATTTGATTCATTTTGTGTTTCAAATCAAATCCTCAAACTATGAGAGTGGGATTGCCAATTCTCCCCACCCTCGCCCCCATGTACGCATCTTGGGACACCTGAGGGGCATTTTTTTAAAATCATGGCCAACCCACCTAACCTGCACATTTAGGAATAGTAAGAGGCAGTTTATCAAGGCTAATCCCCCTAACCTACATGTCTCGAGGCAGCAAGGACCAATTTATAATGGCCAACCCACCTAACCTGCACATTTAGGAATAGTAAGAGGCAGTTTATCATGGCTAATCCCCCTAACCTACATGTCTCGAGGCAGCAAGGACCAATTTATAATGGCGAATCCACCTAACCTGCACATATTTGGACTGTGGGAACAAACTGGAGGGAATCCATGCAGACATGGGGAGAATGTGCAAACTCTGTACAGGCATTCACCCAAGGCTGCAACTGAACTCTGACCCCTGGCATTGTGAGGCAGCAGTGTTAAGTACCATGGAGCCACCCTTTGCTAGTCCAGGTATTTACCAATTGACCCTGTCTAAAGGTTGGACAGTCCCAGTAGATTTGGACAGTGCTGCGATGTCTTGTGAACTCCTATCTCAAAACCCCTCCACTCTTTCAAAGTGCCTGCTTTCACTTGGTGTAAAATTACTGCTGTTGTTATCTTTTTACCAAAACATATTTAATGAGGTTAGAATTCTGTGTACAACTCTAAAGCCTCTCCCTTTGCCAATTCCTTTGTCATTTTAATAAAAACAGCCATTACCTCAAATTTGCTCCCTGCCTGTAAATTTTGATGCCCCTCTCTCTCTAGGCTTTAAACAAATTCTACATGTACACTGTGTTAGTTCCAGCATCTGGGAGAAAACCACTTGGTATTTTCCTCAAAATTTCAAAACCCTTAAAACTTTGAAGCTCCTTCATGAGGTCTTCCTAAAGTCCCCAACCAATATCCACTGCAATGTTCCTGTCTCCAAAATCTGTCATTCCAACAGCAACAACGTACGTTTCCTTAGCGCCTTCATAACAATGAACAGTTGCTGACTAGGAGACATTATCAGACACAATTTGACACAAAAAAGGCACAAAAGGAAGTAGCTGGGTAGGGGACCAAAAGACCAAGTCCAATGTGTAGGTTTTACTGGATGTCTAAAAGGTAAAGTTGCTATAGTTTCGGATGACCATTGGTTGCTCTCCTCAGATCTTGGGGTCACTACACCCCAGGCAAGGGGCAAGGCTGTGACTGGTGGAGTGAATCAGGGTTGCGTAGGAGCCCGGAGATCATGGAGGGTTGTGGGGCTGGAGCACACAGGGAGGAGTGAGGTCATGGAGGACAAGTCAATGACTCTCCTTGGAGCGTTGAGATCTTAAGAACATAAGAAATAGGAGCAGGAGTAGGCCATCTAGCCCTTCAAGCCTGACCTGCCATTCAATGAGATCATGGCTGATCTGAAGTGGATCAGTTCCACATTCCTGCTTTCTCCCCATAACCCTTAATTCAAAAATCTATCTACCCATGACTTAAATATATTTAGCGAGGCAGCTTCCACCACTTCAATAGGCAGAGAATTCCAGAGATTCACCACCCTTTGAGTGAAAAAGTTCCTCCTCAACTCTGTTCTAAACTGCACTACCCCCTCCCGCCCCCCCCGCCTTATCTTGAGGCTGTGGCCTCTAATCCTGCTATCCTTTCTAAGTGGGAAGAATCTCTTTACCTCTACCCTATCCATCCCCTTCATTATCTAATACTCACTTACCTTGCGTACTTGCGCAAGGATATTTTGGCCTTGGAGGGAGTGCAGAGGAGGTTTACTAGGCTGATACCGGAGTTGAGGGGATTGAGCTTTGAGGAGAGGCTGAATAAACTGGGCTTGTACTCGTTAGAGTTTAGAAGAATGAGGGGAGATCTCATTGAGACGTATAAGATGATGAATGGGATGGATAGGATAGAGGTGGAGAGACTCTTCCCGCTCAAAAAAGACAGTAGGACTAGGGGGCACAGCCTCAAGATAAAGGGGGGGGCGGTTTAGAACAGAGTTGAGGAAGAACTTCTTCACTCAAAGGGTGGTGAATCTCTGGAATTCTCTGCCCGTTTGAAGTGGTGGAGGCTGCCTCGCTAAATATTTTTAAGAAACGGGTTGATGGGGTTTTGATAAGAGAGGGGATTAAGGGTTATGGGGAGAGGGCGGGAATGTGGAACTGAGCCACGACAGATCAGCTATGATCTTATTGAATGGCGGGGCAGGCTCGAAGGGCTAGATGGCCTACTCCTGCTCCTATTTCTTATGTTCTTATGTTCTTATGTTCTTATGTTCTTATGTTCTTATGTTCTTATGTTCTTATGTTCTTATGTTCTTATGTTCTTATGTTCTTATGTTCTTATGTTCTTATGTTCTTATGTTCTTATGTTCTTATGTTCTTATGTTCTTATGTTCTTATGTTCTTATGTTCTTATGTTCTTATGTTCTTATGTTCTTATGTTCTTATGTTCTTATGTTCTTATGTTCTTATGTTCTTATGTTCTTATGTTCTTATGTTCTTATGTTCTTATGTTCTTATGTTCTTATACGTCTCTATAAGATCCCTTCCTCAGCCTTCTAAACTTCAACGAGTACAGACCCAGTCTATTCGGTCTCTCTTTATAGGCTAGCCCCCTCATCTCCAGTATCAGCCTAGTGAACCTTCTCTGCCCTCCCTCCAAGGCCAATATATCCTTGCGCAAGTGCAGCAACCAAAACTGCACACAATACTCCAGCTGCGGCCTCACCAGTACCCTGTACAGTTGCAGCAAGGAGCACTGCTTAAAAATAAGGGGTTGCCCATTTAGGACAGAGATGAGGAGAACATTTTCTTTCAGAAGATTGGGAGTCTTTGCAATTCTCTTCCTCAAAGATGGTGGAAGCAGAATCTTGGAATATTCTCAAGATAGAAGGAGATAGATTCTTTAAGCAAGGAGGTGGGTAGGGAAGATTACTGGGGAGTAAGTTAGAATGTGGATGAGGTTACAATCAGCACACCACCTTCTGAAGTCCATCTTGACTAACTATTCAGCCTGGAGAAATGGGAATGTAATTTTTTTTCACACCCGGGGATGTGAAGCCAACTTTCCTGCAATTACTCAGGTTAGCTCCGGAGGTTACAAACTTCAGTTGTAGGAATTCTGGGTGATTTTGTCACATGACCTCCTACCCTTAGTTACCTGACACATCGATCTCTGCCACTGCCGCCTTATCCAATTAAAAATCATACTAACTCAATGGGCGGTAATCCTTGACTATTGGACAATTGCTTTCTCCACAATATTTGTTTTTATTTTCTTTAATAGTTCGGTGTTTCACTGACACATGTATACATTCTGAGTAGGCCACTTGGCTTCTCAAGCCTGCTCCGCCATTCACCCAAGATCATCACCTCCTTACTTCTCGAGAATCTATCTCCTTCCACCTTGAGAATGTTCCAAGATTCTGCTTCCACCATCTTTTTGAGGAAGAGAATTGCAAAGATGCTCAATCTTCTGAAAGAAAAGGTTCTCCTTATCTCCATCCTAAATGGGCAACCCCATATTTTTAAACAGTGCCCCCTCCCCTCGTGCCATATTATTAGAGTATTCTCACGAGGGAAATGCCCTCCTCGTCCACCTTATCACAAACCCCTCAGCATCTTCAAATGATTAAATTGTGTTGGACCATAAGAAATAGGGGCAGAATTAGGCCACTCAGCCCATCGAGTCTGTTTTGCTGTTCAATCGTGACTGATATTTTTCTCATCCCCCGTTCTCCTGCCTTTTCCCCTTAACCCCTGATCCCCCTATTTAATCAAGAACCTATCTATCTCTGTCTTAAAGACCTCAATGACCCAGCCTCCTGCGACAAAGAGTTCCACAGATTCACCACTCTCTGGCTGAAGAAATTACTCCCCATCTCTGTTTTAAAGGATCGTCCCTTTAGCCTGAGGTTGTGCCCTCTCTGGTTCTAGATTTTTCTACTCGTGGAAATATCCTCTCCACATCCACTCTATTCAAGCCTCGCAGTATCCTGCAAGTTTCAATAAGGTCCCCCCCTCATCCTTCTAAACTCCAACAAGTACAGACCTCAACAGTTGCCTCTACTCTTCTAAACTTCAGCAGATACAAACTTAATCTGTTATGCTACCACAATCTGCCCATTTCAGCATTAATCTGATAAACCTCAGTTGCTCACTGAAAATTCCAGAGATTAATTTGTTATTTAAAGTGGAGATGGATAAATATTTGATAGTTGGACCAATAGAGGGCTATGGGGAGATAGAACATAGAACATTACAGCACAAACAGGCCCTTCGGCCCTCGAGTTGCGCCGATCACATCAACCCCACCAATCTATAGACCTATCTATAACCCCCAATCCCATTAAACCCCATATACTCATCCAGAAGTCTTTTAAAAGACCCCAGCGAGTTCGCCTCCACCACCGATGACGGCAGCCGATTCCATTCACTCACCACCCTCTGAGTGAAAAACTTACCCCTAACATCACCTCTGTACTTCCCTCCCCGCACCTTAAATCTGTGTCCTCTCGTAGCGACCATTTCAACCCGGGGAAATAGCCTCTGAGAGTCCACCCTATCTATTCCTCTCAACATTTTGTAAACTTCTATCAGGTCGCCTCTCAACCTTCGTCTCTCCAGGGAAAAGAGTCCCAGCTCCCTCAACCTAACTTCATAAGGCATGCCTCCCAGTCCAGGCAACATCCTTGTAAATCTCCTCTGTACCCTCTCAATAGCTTCTACGTCTTTCCTATAGTGAGGCGACCAGAACTGCGCACAGTACTCCAAATGAGGCCTGACAAGGGTCCTGTAAAGTTGCAGCATTACCTCCCGACTCCTAAACTCAATCCCTCGATTAATGAAGGCCAGTACACCATACACCTTCCCGACCACCCCCTCCACCTGCGAGGCCGATTTAAGAGTCCTGTGGACCCGGACCCCGAGATCCTTCTGCTCTTCAACGCTACTAAGACTCCTGCCCTTGATAGATGGCACAGAGAAGGAGCAGAGGCTGGCATAAGTCAGCCATGACGCTATTGAATGGTGGGACAGGCTTGAAGGGTCTCATCGTCGACTCCTGCCTCTTTCTTGTGTTCCAATCTTGTAAATTCTGAAGACTGCCGGGACAATCTTGCAATTTTTAATTAACTCTTATCTGCTCTTTATAAAAAAAAAAGGAATGGATGCGAGTGTGACCGCATTCTTTCCAGCGCTATTCTTTGTATCCAAACTCTATTGAACCCTTTGAAGAAATTATTAGGTGTCAGAGCTGGTGATGGGCTGGGAGGAAGCAGTCAGGGAAGTGGGAGTTTCTGGATAGAGGTTTGACGATGGACCGAATGGCCTTGATCAGCTCGAAGGCAGTAAATGTGCCAGTTGTTTACCTGTCCACTAGATGGTGCAGCAGAGCTGCTTTCCATCAATAGCTGTTGGGTAGAAGTGGCACTGAATCAACACCTGATATTAACCCACTGGTTTCACTTTGGCAATTTCTTGTAAAATTTGCATTTCTTTCTTTCTCAAAGTACAAAGGAACTCTCACTACATGATGGTCTTTGATGCTGTAATTGTTGTGATTTGTTTGAGCTCGCTAATTCTCTGCACCCGATCTGTTATCAATGGAGTAAAGCTGCAGAATGTACGTATGGGGCTGGTTGAGGAATTGCTTCACTCTTAATTCTGCTGATTAAAACTGATCCGTCACTAACTGCTGCTCTCCTCCCCCCCCTCCAACTCTAGGAGTTTGTGGACTTTTTCCTGCTCCATTACAGTAAAAGTGTGACGTGGAGCGACCGCATGGAGTTTGTGAACGGCTGGTACATCCTAATCATCATCAGCGACTTACTGACCATCACTGGATCAATCCTAAAAATGGAAATTGAAGCCAAGGTACAGGAACGGAGACAGGAGCCTGGCCTGACTGTAGGAGTAGATCCCACTCTCTATACACCGTGGGACAAAGAGACCTTGGTGTGTTTGTCCACAGATCTCAAAGTGGAAGAGCATGTTAATAGGGTGGTGAAAAAGGCAATAGCCTTTAATTAATCGAGGCCTAGCTTACGAAAGCAGGGAAGCCACGTCCGAGTTGTATAGGACTTTGGTGAGGCCACAGCAGGAGCTCTGTGTGCAGTTCTGGTCGCCACGTTATCAGAAAGGTGTGAATGCACTGGAGGGGGTGCAGGGGAGATTCACCAGGATGCTGCCCGGGATGGAACATTTAAGCTATGCGGAGAGGTTGGGTAGAACATAGAACATTACAGCACAAACAGGCCCTTCGGCCCTCGAGTTGTGCCGATCGCATCAACCCCACCAATCTATAGACCTATCTATAACCCCCAATCCCATTAAACCCCATATACTCATCCAGAAGTCTTTTAAAAGACCCCAGCGAGTTCGCCTCCACCACCGATGACGGCAGCCGATTCCAATCACTCACTACCCTCTGAGTGAAAAACTTACCCCTAACATCACCTCTGTACTTCCCTCCCCGTACCTTAAATCTGTGTCCTCTCGTAGCGACCATTTCAACCCGGGGAAATAGCTTCTGAGAGTCCACCCTATCTATTCCTCTCAACATTTTATAGGTAGGTTTGGGTTATTTTCTCTGGAGCGGAGAAGACTTGAGGGAGCGAGGTGTACAAGGTTGGGGGGGCACGGACAGTGGATAAGGAGCAGCTGTTCCCCTTAGTTGAAGGGTCAGTCACGAGGGGACATAAGTGAGAGGCAGGAGGGATGTGAGGAAATATTTATTTACCCAGAGGGTGGTGGTGATGTGGAATGCGCTGCCTGGGAGGGTGGTGAAGGTGGGATGTGTCTCACATCTTTTTTTTTTAAAAGTACCTGGATGAGAACTTGGCACATCATCAGATTCCGGGCTATGGGCTAAGTGCTGGCAAGTGGGATTAAGTGGGAGTTCAGTGTTTCAGATGTGCCAAAGGGCCTGTCCTGTGGTACAGCGGTTAGCATCGCTGCCTCAGTGCCAGGCACACAGGTTCGATTCCCGCTTTTGGGCCACTGCCTGTGTGGAGTTTGCATGTTCTCCCCACGTCTACATGGGTTTCCTCCAGATGCTCTGGTTTCCTCCCACAGTCCAAAGATGTGTGGGTTGGGTGGATTGGCCGTGCTGAATTGTCCCTTTATTGTCAGGGGGACTCGCTAGGGTAAATGCACGGGGTCATGAGGATAGAACCTGGGTGGGAATGTGGTCGGCACAGACTCGATGGGCTGAATAACCTCCTTCCGCACTGAATGATTCTATGAATACACGGCTGCCTCACAGCACCAGGGACCCGGGTTCGATTCCTGGCTCGAGTCGCCGTTTGTGCAGAAGCTGCACCATTTTTTTCCCCCGTGTCTGCATGGGTTTCCTCCGGGTGCTCTGGTTTCCTCCCACAGTCTGAAAGACGTGCTGGTTAGGGTGACCCAAACAGGTGCCGGGGTGTGGAGACAAGGGGAACTTCACAGAAACTTCATTGCAGTGTTAATGTCGGCTGACTTGTGACACCTAATAAATAAACTTTAACTTTAACTATAATTGTAGCTGAAGTTGGGCTTCAATTCCTTATCCCTTCACTCCCTGTGAGATCAGAATTCTCTGTCTATCCCAAGAGAGAGAATGCAGATCTGGCAGCATCAGTGAAGAGGAAAGAAGGCGGCTTTCGCTGGAAAGAAGGCGGCTAAGAGGGGATCTCATTGAAACATATAAGATGATTAGAGGTTTAGACAGGGTAGACAGTGATAGCCTTTTTCCTAGGATGGAGAAAGCTAGCACGAGGGGGCACGATTTTAAATTAAGGGGGGGTAGTTATAGGACAGATGTCAGGGGTAGGTTCTTTACCCAGAGGGTGGTGAGGGACTGGAATGCCCTGCCAGCTGCAGTTGTAAATGCGCCTAGTTTGGGGGCGTTTAAGAGATCTGTGGATAGGTTTATGGACGAAAAGGGATTGGTTTAGGCTAGTGGGTCATTGTTTTGTAACTGGTCGGCGCAACATCGTGGGCCGAAGGGCCTGTTCTGCGCTGTAATGTTCTATGAGGGGAAAGAGCTGATGTATCGAACCCAAACGGCCCTTTGTCAAATCTCCCTAACACCTTGGGGATATTAACGGGCAGTTTGGCATGGTCAGTCCACCTAACCAGCACATCTTTGGGCTGTGAGGAAACCCAAGCAGGCGCGGGAGAAAACATGTAAAACCTCCACACAGACAGTGAGCAAAGCTGCAAATCGAATCGAACCCGGGCCCCTGGCATGGTGAGGTGGCAGTGCCAACCACTGTGCCACCCTTGGTAGCATGTTCCAGGCTCTTTCTAACTTGTTGCATGTAATTAATTAAAATCTCCTTCTGTCAGCTCAATGTTTGGTCCTTTGGCCAGTTATTTTAAATTTGTGCTCTTTTAATTACTGAGCCTCCCCATTCCTGCTTGTCTCTGCCTCCTAACTGCAAACCATTTCTAATTTGCTCTACCCCAAAATCCTTTTGCATTTTAAACAGGCCTCTCCTTCCCCATCTCTGATTTTGTTCAGTATCCCATACTCTCCTCTGTCTTCTCCAAGTAACAATGTACACTGCCGTCATCAAAAATACAAATCCTATCTGTTCAGCTGTATAGTCAGAGGTTTACAGTATGGAAACAGGCCTTTCGGCCCAACATCTCCATGCTACCCATTTTTTAAAAAATCCCTAAGCTAGTCCAATATAAATATCAAATCATCGTTTGTACAACTTATCATTCCGCCATGAAATGGAAATGATACTTGAACTCCCAAGGGTTAGTCAAGGTGGAGTAAAAAATCAAATTCAGGTCGTATTCTGTTGTGTTTAGAAAGTTAATGGGTGATTTGATTGAAGTTGAAGATATTAAGGGGAACCTATAGTTCGAAGATTGTGGATTGACCATGCTAAATTGTCCCTTAGTGTCCCAAGATATGTAGGTTAGCGGGATTAGCAGGGTAAATGTGAGGGGATATAGCAAGGGATGGGCCTGGGTAAGATTCTGTGTCAGAGATCTGAGGGTGCAGACTCGATGGGCCAAATGGCCTCCTTTTTTACACTGTAGATTCTATTTCCACCAGAGACTGGAAGTAACGAGTGTAATCTAAAAGTTAGCTAGATGTTTCAGTAGCTAATATTTCTGCAAATATGAGAGTTTGAAATTCTCTTCCACAATCAGTAACAGATTGCTCTGTTAACTGTAAATTTTCAATCTGAGATTGATAGATTTGTGCTTAGCAAAGGTATGAAGTGACCTGGGGCACTTGTGTGTTGAACAGATTGCAGATTAGCCGTGATTTCATTGAAAGGTAGACCTAGCTGAATGGCCACCCCTGTCCTGAACAGCAGCATAAGTTCCTGTCTATGCGTTTTGCACAAGCTGAACATTTGTTTTCCTTGCAGAGTTTTGCATCTTATGACGTCTGCAGTATTTTACTAGGAACAGCGACTTTGCTTGTTTGGGTTGGAGTCATCCGATACTTGGGCTTTTTCGAAAAGTATAATGTAAGAATTGGCAATATTTGACTTTCTGTTCCTATACCTTTTACGGTCTTATACAGTAACACAATCGGCCCATCAAGTCTGCCCCACCATTCAATCATGGCTGGTATGATTCTCATCCCCATTCTCCTGCCTTCTCCCCAGAACCCTTGATCCCCTTATTAATCAAGAACCTACCCATCTCTTTCTTAAAAGACACTCAATGATCTGGCCCCCACAGCCTTCTGCGGCAAAGAGTTCCACAGATTCACCGCTTTCTGGCTGAAGAAATCCCTCCTCGTGCTGATGACACCAAGATTGGGGGAAAGGCAAATTGTGCGGAGGGTGTGGAGAGTCTGCAGAAGGATCTAGATAGGCTGGGCGAATGGGCCAGGAAATGGCAAATGGAATTTAATGTTGGCAAGTGCGAGGTGGTCCACTTTGGAAGGAAGAATGGTAGGAAGGACTATTACTTACGTGGCGAAAAACTGCAGCAGGCGACGGTGCAGAGGGACCTCGGGGTCCTTGTGCATGAGTCGCAAAAACCCAGCTTGCAGGTGCAGCAGGTGGTCAGGAAGGCGAATGGGATGCTGGCCTTCATAGCGAGGGGGATTGAATATAAAAGTAGGGAGGTCTTGCTGCAGCTGTATAGGGCATTGGTGAGGCCGCAGCTGGAGTACTGTGTGCAGTTTTGGGCGCCGCACCTGCGCAAGGATATTTTGGCCCTGGAGGGAGTGCAGAGGAGGTTTACTAGGCTGATACCGGAGTTGAGGGGATTGAGCTATGAGGAGAGGCTGAATAAACTAGGCTTGTACTCGTTAGAGTTTAGAAGAATGAGGGGAAATCTCATTGAGACGTAAGGGTTATGGGGAGAGGGCGGGAAGGTGGAACTGAGCCACGACAGATCAGCCATGATCTTATTGAATGGCGGGGCAGGCTCGAAGGGCTAGATGGCCGACTCCTGCTCCTATTTCTTATGTTCTTAAAGGAGTGTTCCTTCATTCTGAGGTTGTGCCCTCGAGTGCTAGTCTGTCACTGGTGGAAACATCCTCTCGTGTCCACTCTAGGCCTCTCAGTATTCTGTAAGTTGCAATCCGCCCCCCCCCCCTCCCCCATCCTCCTAAGTTCCATCGTGTACAGACCCAGACTCTTAAACCGCCTCTCATCTGACAAACCCTTCATTCCTGAGATCATTCTTGTGAATCGCCCTGAAGATCGTGTCTCAGTTTTGGGTAATTCTGACTTCCCTCTTGTTTTTATCGCAGGTCCTTATTCTAACTCTCCGAGCTGCTTTCCCAAATGTCATTCGGTTCTCTTGCTGTGCGTCTATGATTTACCTGGGTTACTGCTTCTGTGGCTGGATTGTTCTAGGACCCTACCATCAAAAGGTGAGTGAAAGAATCTTCCCTGGAAATTCCATAGGCCTAGATTCTACTGCTATATTTTTACCTCCTTTTTAAAAGAAATAAATTCTTTGAGAACCTTTTGGAAGCAGAGAGGGGAAAATAATTTTCCCCTCTCTGAGAAATGAGACCATTTGGCCCATTCCTTCCTGTGCTGTTTTTTTTTAAATAGCAGATGTGCTTTAGTCTGCAAACATTCCTCTCCAGGAAACTTGTCCAACACACTCTTTTAAAAATTATTTTAAGGTGCCAGTTTTTGATGGAGTGAGGAGAGACCCTCTGGTAAGTGGGTCAACATTTGGATATCCTGGATTCAAAATCATTGGCAAAAATATCTGGATTGGAAGTGGGGAGATTTTTCTCACTTGGGATTGTCAGGATTTGGAATTGTTTCAGAGGTTCCCCTCTGAGCCACGCACCATCCTGACATGGAAATATATCGCTGTTCTCTCACTGGGTCAGAATCCCGGAGCTCCCTCACTAACAGCACTCTGGGCGTACTGACACCACGCACACTGCAGCGGTTCAAGAACATGGCTCTCCACACCTCAAGGGCAGTTGGGGAAGGGCATTAAATATTGACCTAGCTACAGCCTCTAATTGAATTTTTAAGAAATCAAAATCCTGACAATTTGGTGGAACTTCTCCACCTCCAAGTTGGATCTTTTGCCAATCATTGTGAATCGATGATATCTGATTATTGGGAGAATATATTTTTCTGCTTCCTCTATCCATCAAAACTCTCATCATAGAACATAGAACACTACAGCACAAACAGGCCCTTCGGCCCACAAGTTGTGCCGATCACATCAACACCGACCAATCTATAGACCTATCTATAACCCCCAATCCCATTAAACCCCATATACTCATCCAGAAGTCTTTTAAAAGACCCCAGCGAGTTCGCCTCCACCACCACTGACGGCAGCCGATTCCATTCACTCACCACCCTCTGAGTGAAAAACTTACCCCTAACATCACCTCTGTACTTCCCTCCCCGCACCTTAAATCTGTGTCCTCTCGTAGCGACCATTTCAACCCAGGGAAATAGCATCTGAAAATCCACCCTATCTATTCCTCTCAACATTTTGTAAACTTCTATCAGGTCGCCTCTCAACCTTCGTTTCTCCAGGGAAAAGAGTCCCAGCTCCCTCAACCTAACCTCATAAGGCATGCCTCCCAGTCCAAGCAACATCCTTGTAAATCTCCTCTGTATCCTCTCAATAGCTTCTACATCTTTCCTATAGTGAGGCGACCAGAACTGCGCACAATACTCTAAATAAGGCCTGACAAGGGTCTTATAAAGTTGCAGCATTACCTCCCGACTCCTAAACTCAATCCCTCGATTAATGAAGGCCAGTACACCATACGCCTTCTTGACCACCTCCTCCACCTGCGAGGCCGATTTAAGAGTCCTGTGGACCCGGACCCCGAGATCCTTCTGCTCTTCAACACTACTCAGACTTCTGCCCTTGATAGAGTACTCGTTCATCCCGTTGGTTCTGCCGAAATGGACGACTACACATTTATCCACGTTGAAGTCCATCTGCCATTTCTCCGCCCAGTCCTGCATCCTATTTATGTCCTGCTGCAACTTTTGACATCCTTCCAGACCATCCACAACACCACCGACCTTCGTGTCGTCAGCAAACTTACTTACCCATCCCACCACTTCCTCATCCAGGTCATTTATGAAAATGACAAACAGCAAGGGTCCCAGAACAGATCCCTGGGGCACCCCACTGGTGACTGACCTCCATTCCGAAAAAGACCCATCCACAACCACTCTCTGCCTTCTGCAGGCAAGCCAGTTCTGGATCCACAAGGCCAAAGGCCCTTGGATCCCATGCCCTCTCACCTTCTCAAGAAGTCTTGCATGGGGGACCTTATCAAACGCCTTGCTGAAGTCCATGTACACTACGTCCACGGCACTTCCTTCGTCAATGTGTTCAGTCACATTATCGAAGAACTCAACTAGGCTCGTAAGGCACGACCTGCCCTTGACAAATCCATGCTGACTATTCCTGATCATGTCAAACCTCTCCAAATGTTCGTAAATCTTGTCCCTCAGAAGCCTCTCCATCAGCTTACCAACCACTGAGGTCAGACTCACCGGGCGGTAATTTCCCGGGCTATCTCTGTTCCCTTTCTTGAAAATAGGGACTACATCCGCAATCCTCCAATCTACCGGAACCTTTCCCGTCTCCCTTGACGACGCAAAGATCATCGCCAGGGGCTCTGCAATCTCTTCCCTCGCCTCCCATAGTATCCTGGGGTACATCCCATCTGGTCCAGGCGACTTATCTACCTTGATAGAATTCAAAAGTTCCAACACATCCTCCTCAATATTCACGTATTCAATCTTTTCCATCTGCTGCAAATTCATAACAAAATCTCCCAGATCAGTTTCCACCGTGAATACTGAGGCGAAGTACTCGTTAAGCACCTCTGCCATTTCTTCTGGTTCCACACAAACTTTTCCCCCCTCACCTTTCGTAGGTCCTATCCCTTCTATTCTTATCCTTTTACCTTTCACATATTTATAGAAGGTCTTGGATTCTCCTTTAATCTTACCTGCCAAGGTCTTCTCATGACCCCTTCTGGCTCTCCTAATTTCCCTTTTAAGTTCCTTCCTACAGTCCTTATACTCCTCAAGATCTTTAACCTCTCCTAATTCCCTGAACCTCTTATACACCTTCCCTTTCCTCCTGACTAGGTTCAACACAGCCTTCGTGCACCACGGTTCCCGCGACCTACCAAAACCCTCTTGTCTCATCGGAACGTTGTCATTCAGAGCTCCAGACACACATTCCTTGAATATCTGCCACCTTCCTTCGGTACTTTTCCCTAAGAATGCCTCCTTCCAGTTTATCATCTTGAACCTTCTCTAGCCCACAGAACAGGCCTTTCCAAAGTCTACTCATAACTGGAGTTCCTTGTCCCTGGGAAACCACCTCTACTTTTCCCTGCATTATGGTGTCCAGAATTGTCCACAATATTCCAGTTAAAGCCAAATTACTAACCGGGTCTCTTTTGTTTTTTCATTCTATTCATTTTAAACAAGCATTTTTGTAAACTGTTTTACCTTGGTGGTGGAGGCTGCCTTGCTAAATATTTTTAAGAAGCGGGTTGATGGGTTCTTGATAAGAGAGGGAATTAAGGGTTATGGGGAGAAAGCGGGAAAGTGGAACTGAGCCACTTCAGATCAGCCATGATCTTATTGAATGGCGGGGCAGGCTCGAGGGGCTGGATGGCCCACTCCTGCTCCTATTTCTTATGTTCTTACCTTCGAATTACAGTATCATAGAATTCCTACAGCACAGGAAGAGACCATTTGGCCCATCAAACCTGCACCGACAACAATCCCATCCAGACTCTACCCCGTAACCCCATGATTTTACCCTAAGGGGCAATTTCGCAAGGCCAATATACCTAACCCGCATATCTTTGGACAAAGGGAGGAACCTGGAGCACCCAGAAGAAACCCATGCAGACATGGGGGAATATGCAGACTTCATATAGGCAGTAACCCGAGGCTGGAATTGAACCTGGATCCCTGTCGTTGTGAGGTAGTAGTGCGAACCACTGTGCTATTATTGTCGTCTCAGATTGCCCTAGTGCTTTTTGAAAGATTTTACGTACGTGAACACGAAAACCTGTTTGACAGCGTGCACATTCCGTGATTGGGAGATAGCTGTGACAGGGTGGCAAACAAAATCACTTGGATTTTCTTCAGACTGTGCGGCTGTATAGGGCATTGGTGAGGCCGCAGCTGGAGTACTGTGTGCAGTTTTGGGCGCCGCACCTGCACAAGGATATTTTGGCCCTGGAGGGAGTGCAGAGGAGGTTTACTAGGCTGATACCGGAGTTGAGGGGATTGAGCTATGAGGAGAGGCTGAATAAACTAGGCTTGTACTCGTTGGAGTTTAGAAGAATGAGGGGAGATCTCATTGAGACGTATAAGATGATGAATGGGATGGATAGGATAGAGGTGGAGAGACTCTTCCCGCTCAAAAAAGACAGTAGGACTAGGGGGCACAGCCTCAAGATAAAGGGGGAACGTTTTAGAACGGAGTTGAGGAGGAACTTCTTCACTCAAAGGGTGGTTAATCTCTGGAATTCTCTGCCTGTTGAAGTGGTGGAGGCTGCCTCACTAAATATTTTTAAGACGCGGGTTGATGGGTTTTTGATAAGCGAGGGGATTAAGGGTTATGGGGAGAGGGCGGGAAGGTGGAACTGAGCCACGACAGATCAGCCATGATCTTATTGAATGGCGGGGCAGGCTCGAAGAGCTAGATGGCCTACTCCTGCTCCTATTTCTTATGTTCTTATGTTCTTATAATCCTGCCCTGACCAAAGCAAAAATAATAACGTGCCTTCTGGTTCTCTCTGCCAGTTTCGATCCTTGAATGTCGTCTCTGAGTGCCTTTTCTCTTTGATCAATGGCGATGACATGTTTGCAACCTTTGCCGGAATGCAGGACAAGAGCTATGTGGTTTGGGTGTTCAGCCGGATCTATCTGTCCACGTTCATCAGCCTCTTCATCTACATGGTTCTCAGTCTCTTTATAGCTCTGATTACTGACGCTTATGAAACAATTAAGGTAAAGACTCCTCCTGTCCTTGAGATGCCTTGGTATCTAGAACCAGCTGTTCATAATGGTTAGGTTTCTTACTCATTGAATGATATTTTAATAGGTAATATGTCTTGATGCACAAGTGTGGGAATTTTGATTCCTGGGATCTGGGTGTTGGTTTGATTTATATTATCAAGTATATTTGCAGTGAAAAGTATTGTTTCTTGCGCGCTATACAGACAAAAATACCATTCACAGAGAAGGAAAGGAGAGTGTGCAGAATGTAGTGTTACAGTCGTCATAGCTAGGGTGCAGAGAAAGATCAACTTCATGCGAGGTAGGACCATTCAAAAGTCTGACAGCAGCAGGGAAGAAGCTGTTCTTGAGTCGATTGGTACGGGACCTCAGACTTTTGTACCTTTTTTCTCCCGATTGGGGGGGGGGGGAAATGGAAGGGAGAATGCGTGGGGTCCTTAATTATGCTGGCTGCTTTGCCGAGACAGTGGGAAATGTAGATAGAGCCAATGGATGAGAGGCTGGTTTGCGTGATGGATTGGGCTACATCCGTAGTTCCTTATGGTGCTGGCTAGCTCAGCATTTATTGTCCTTGAAGTGATGGAACAGGGATTGTCTGGCTATTGCAGTAATTGATACACTCCCATTCTCCTCCATTTGTATCAGCTGCCTGGGTTTGTGCAGTTTCATTCTAATTCAAGGTGTTATCTTCAAGCCAGGATTGTTTCTATAGGTGTACTAGTAAAAAGGTTTCCCCACTGGTACTGAGAAATTCTTTCTTTTCCCTCCTGGAGGCAAGAACAGGGAGCACTGTCGCAGGATAAGGGGGTAATTATTTATTTAGGACTGAGATAAGGGTAAATTACTTCAGTCAGGGTTGCAAATCTTTGGAATTATCTACCCCAGGGGGTGTAGGCTCCCCATTGTTGATTACAGAAGAGGTTTATCAGGATGTTGCCTGATCTGGTGGGGTATTAGCCATGAGGAGAGGTTGGAGAAACTCAACTTGTTCTCAATGGAACGAGGGGCGACCCTGATAGAGGTTTACAAGATTGAGTGGCATGGACAGAGTGGTTAGTCAGATGCTTTTTCCTAAGGTAGATAAGTCAAGTACTAGGGGAATATAGGTTTAGAGGAGATGTGCGAGGCAAGTTTTTTTTTTTGCAGAGTGTGGTGAATGTTTGGAACACGCTGCCCGGGAGGGGGTGGGAGCAGGTATGATAATGCCATTTAAGGGGCAACGAGACGGATACATGAATAGGATGGGAATGGAAGGATTTGGACTCTTAAGTGCATTTGGATTTAGTTTGTGCAGACGTCATGATTGATGCAGACTTGGAGGGCCTGTTCCTGGGCTGTTCTGTTCTTTGTATATTTAACTCTGGGGCAGGTAGAACTTTGGTCTCATGAGGAATATGGGGAGTGGGCGGGTAAATGGAGTTGAAGCCAAAAATCAGCTACGATCATATTGAATAGTGGAGCAAAGAACAACCCGGCACGGGAAACAGGCCCTTCGGCCCAACGAGCCCGTGCCGCCATTTTAAAGTATTTTTCTACACCTACCCTGCCCCGTGTGTATGCGAATGGTACCCCTATTGTAGCCAGATTCAGGGGAGAATAGTGTAGGGTCAATTTGGTACACCAATCAGCCTAAGAGCACATCTTTGGGGTGTGGGAGGAAACCGGAGCGCCCGGAGGAAACCCACGCAACCACAGGGAGAACGCACAAACTCTCACAGACACAGGCCCAAATCCATGTCTCTGCACAGATAGCAGTAATAGTCACTGAGCTGTCGTGGTGCCTGTCTGCTGGTCCAGGATTAAGCACACACAATGACACAAAGTACTAGGCTACTCTCAACATCCAAGAGCAGCCCACGCACGACCCACCGTGTGCATGCCCCTCGTTTGACAACAAGGTGGACCGACGCCTATGGATTAAAAGAGACAAAACATTATCATGTACTATTACATTTCCAGTATCGACCTGAGGCTCTGACCCTTTTTAAAACCGTCTTATCTAACCCTCCATCCCTGTTTCACTCATGTGCCTATCTAAGTAAACCTTAAACAAGTCCAGCGTGCCCGCCTCCACCACCTTACTTGGTAGCGCATTCCATACCCCCACGACCCTCTGTGTGGGAAAACCTTCCTCTAGTATCCAAATTATACTTCTCCCCCCTCACCCGTAGATCGTGACCTCTCGTAATTGTCCCCAATCTCGGGAAAAGCCTGCCACTGTTGACTCTATCTATACCCTTCATTATTTTATACATCTCTATCAGATCCCCCTCCCCCCCTTAATCTCCGTCTTTCTAAGGAGAAGAGCCCCAGTTTACCCAATCTTTCCTCATAACCCAGTCCTTCCATACCAGGCAGCATCCTGGTAAACCTCCTCTGCACTCTTTTTTTTTCCCCCAGGGTCTCCACATCCTTCTGGGTAGTAAGGTGACCTGCTGCTGCTCCCATCTCGTGTCCCATAACCCCCCCCCCCTTTTTTTTTGTTATAAATGTGCCCCTGAGCCATTATTAAACATTGCCTGTAGTAATGAGATGTATCCTAATTTATCTAAAATATGGTAGAAACAATGACTCAGTAACATGGAATACACCTTCTAGCCAATGAAATAGTTTTAGATGTTTGGTGTTTGGTGTTTGATGTTAGATGTTTGTGTGAAAGCAGGAGTGGGTGTGGAAATGCATCTGTCTGAAGTTTATATCCCAGTGACAGGGTCTTTATTTCTCCAGCATCTTTGGTCTTGGATGTTTTAAAAGTTAAAGTTTATTTATTGTTCACAAGTAAGGCTTACATTAACACTGCAATGCAGTTACTGTGAAATTCCCCTTGCCACCACAGTCCCGCGCCTGTTTGGGTCAAAGGATCCTAACCAGCGAGCCTTTCAGAAACCCACACAGACATGGGGGGAACATGCAAACTTTACACAAGTTTTGACTCAAACTGAGGATCGAACCCCGGTGCTGTGAGGCAGCAGTGCTCACCATTGTACCACCAAGCCTTGTTGAGCCTAGGATGTTTTAAACAAATGAGAAGGAATTGACAGCTGTAAAATGTTCTGATCAAAGAACAAAGAACAACACAGCACGGGAAACAGGCCCTTCGGCCCAACGAGCCCGCGCCGCCGTCCCATGGTCAGTGACCTATTCATGATTTTAGTCTATGCCTAATGTGTGAGGATCAGGGAGGTCCAATATAGGGACAATTTGTTACCCAATCAATCAGCCTAAAAGCACACTTTTGGGATGTGGGAGGAAACCGGAGCACCCGGAGGAAACCCACGCAACCACGGGGAGAACGCGCAAACTCCCACGGACACAGGCCCAAATCCATGTGTCCGCACAGCAACAGAGATAGTCTCTGAGCTGTCATGATGTCCTCGAGATGGTCCAGTTTACGCACACCAACGACATGAAGCAGTAGGCAACTCCCGAAGCAACATCCAAGAGCAGCCCACCACAACCTGCCGCACGCATGCCCCTTGCTGGACTTAAATGCCTGTGGATAAAAAATTCATTATTAAAAAGACTCTATATCCCTGAGGCTAAAACTGAACCCCAAGCCTACAATGCTTAGTAAGGCCTGCTATATCCCCCTATATGTAGACCGCTCATGTGGCTGTCCAAGTGACTCTTGAACAACCCTAGCGTGCCGGAAACATTTAATTTTAAGCGTGGGGCACATGCAGCCGATTTTTTTATTTTCAGTTGAACCACCCCTCTTCTGTAACTGCCAGATTAATCTGATTTCTAAACTGGAAGCATTGAGAGAAATCTCTCTGTTTGGGTTGGAGTTTATCGATGTGTAATGTATTGTCCTGAATACTTCCACACTGGCTGCTGCTTTCTTTATTCTGCTCTTTTATTTAGCTTTACCAGCAGAATGGCTTCCCTCAGACTGACCTGCGTGTTTTTATTGAAGAGTGTAAGGATCTACCCGATTCTGGCAGGTACCGAGTGGACGAGGTGCCGATATTTCTCTCCTGCTGTTGTAACAGGCAAGTTTGATGACGTTTAAAATTCAGTGGCCTCTGTCTCAAGCCTGGCATCTAACTGTTTATAAATCACAGACTGGGTCCCAGTTGGAGTTTTATGTTCAATTCTCAACACAACATTTTTCTGGAAGGATGCTGAGGCCTGTGTGTAGGGGTTGGTGGGTGGGGGGGGGGGGAGAGGTTTCTGAATCAGCTGCCTTGTTGGGGATAGTACCTTGGGTGGGCAGAATAGATTGACAGGTGGGGAGCATTGCAAAACTTTTTTCTCTCATTCTGTGGGTTATTACAATATAGCAGATGTGCGGAGGAGTGATGCTTGCTGGGACAGGGAGCCAAGGGTTAAACATAAGTGTCCCAGTAATGTTACACGTGCTGGCATTCAACTAGACATCAAATCTGTGTGCATGTTGCCCCAGACTAAACGGTATTCTGCTACGGAGTGCTGAGGGTAGGGGTGGCAGCATCCAACCCCCTCCCCCCCCGCCCCGGTTAGTTTGGCTTTTGGGCTTGAGTTTGGTTGCAGTTGGGTGTTCCAGAAGGTCCATGTTCTCTCTGGGGCCACTCTGAGGTATGATGTTGGGTGGGTGGTGCTTTTAACTTGTGGCCATTCGGTAGAATGAGCTGCCAGTGTTTTTTTTTTCAGGGTTTGGTTTGAGTTGCTGTGTGCTGCTGTATTGTGCAAAGTTCGACAAGTACTCGGTTAGGGCCCATTCCATGGTGTTGAAGTGTGGGGGTGGGGTGCTCGTGTTACGAGGCAGATGTCGTGGGGATGTATGAATTTTCATGAAGTAGCTTTTTGGAAGATTATTTGTGTACAAGTTTTTTTTAATAGGATTGGAGTCAGCATTGAGCCTTGGGAGAGTACATTGGTTTGTCTTTTCCAGGTGCTTTTTGCCTGTCCAAGATGAATTCTCAACCTTTGATTGTTTAACAGTGTAGAGTATGGATTGGAAGGAAGTGTCGAACTGCATTTTGTTGATCAAGGGTGAATGTTTCACAATATTGCACTTCCTGATTGCTGACGGGATGTGGACTGGGGGACATGAAGCTTTGAGTAAGAGATGCAGAGGAATGTAAAGGATTAAATTGTTTTGTGCAGTGAGTGGTAATGACCTGCGATTCATTGCCTAAGGTAAAGTCACTGCAGTCTCCAATGACCATAGGCTGTTCTCTACCCAACCTCCTCGCCACCCTCCCTTGCTACTTTTTTTTATAAAGGTGGCGAAAGCACCTTTATAAAAAATCGTTTTCAAAGTAGATTGGATGAGCAGGGATCTGGGGGGGCACAGGGGTATCATGACTCCATGATGACAGCATGTTTGAAATGCAAGTATATTGTTTTGCATATCGTTTTTCAAGATTTGTTTCTCTCTCGATGTTGTTATAGGTCTGACAACGGAGCATAGAAACAGGCAGAAGTCCTCCAGTTTATTCTGACAAAATGGAGCAGCCAATTGGGATGATCTTGAGCAAGAGAAAGCGTTTGTTCTTGTTCCTGGTTGGCTCAGTTGATCGAGAGCTCACTTTATGATCCCACAAGGGCTACGACCTAATATGTAACTGAATTTTCAGCTTTGAAGAAGTAATAAACTGCCTAAGATAAATAACCACTTCTGCAGATTTTACAAAATATTTAAATTAAGGCAGCTAAGATTACAGATAATTAACAGATAAATAAGATTACAGGTTTACATCTGTACTGGTGTTGTGATTGCCATAATAATTTAAGGATGGCATAGGGTCTTGTAAAACTATGTAGAACTGTGAAGTCTGTGTGCTCTCCACATGTGGATATTGCTGTGGCTCTTATTTATGGGCTAACTTTATCCATCTCAGGTCTTGGCAATTCTTGGGTATAGTTAGGTGAGGGAGCTGCAATTTTCTAAGACCTTCAGATAAGGTCACAAACAAAATGTAGCCACTGAATAGCAAAATGAACAAACTTCTTTACGTGTTAATTTTTCTTAATGTAAATGATTAACCATATGTGGTAAGTCTTAATGAATATTGCAAATATAAGTCAAAAAAGCTCATTTCTTATTGGAAGTGGAATAAAATTGAGTTGCCTTCTGGTCCATACGTTGTCTTTCTGGAATATCCTTTGAAACATAGAGGCATTTCAGTAATTTCTGTGTCACAGTATGTGGAATGGAATGGAATGTAAAGTTTATTTATTTGTGACACTAATAAATAAACTTTACATTCCATTCCTCACATTAATATTGCAATGAAGTTACTGTGAAATTCCCCTCGTCGTCACACTCTGGCGCCTGTTTCGGTAGGCTGAGGGAGAATTTAGCACAGCCAACATAGCTAACCAGCGCATGTTTCAGACTGTGGGAGGAAACCCACGCAGACATGGAGAGAATGTGCAAAATCCAAGCTGGAAATAGAACCTGGGTCCCTAGCGTTGTGGGGCAGCAGTGCTAACCACTGTGCCATGAATGTGTAGGAATTGCAATGGCTGGTGACCCAACACCAATCTCCAGTCCTTCAACTCAAGCCCCCTAAACTGCTGCTCTACTCTCCTGCTGTCCACAATCCTGTCAACACTTAAGGTCTTGACAGCTGAAGGTGTGACCACTAATAAGAACATAAGAACATAAGAAATAGGAGCAGGAGTAGGCCATCTAGCCCTTCGAGCCTGCCCCGCCATTCAATAAGATCATGGCTGATCTGTCGTGGCTCAGTTCCACCTTCCCGCCCTCTCCCCATAACCCTTAATCCCTTCTCTTATCAAAAACCCATCAACCCGCTTCTTAAAAATATTTAGCGAGGCAACCTCCACCACTTCAACGGGCAGAGAATTCCAGAGATTCACCACCCTTTGAGTGAAGAAGTTCCTCCTCAACTCTGTTCTAAACCGCCTCCCCTTTATCTTGAGGCTGTGCCCCCTAGTCCTACTGTCGTTTTTGAGCGGGAAGAGTCTCTCCACCTCTATCCTATCCATCCCATTCATCATCTTGTACGTCTCAATGAGATCTCCCCTCATTCTTCTAAATTCTAACGAGTACAAGCCTAGTTTATTCAGCCTCTCCTCATAGCTCAATCCCCTCAACTCTGGTATCAGCCTAGTAAACCTCCTCTGCACTCCCTCCAGGGCCAAAATATCCTTGCGCAGGTGCGGCGCCCAAAACTGCACACAGTACTCCAGCTGCGGCCTCACCAATGCCCTATACAGCTGCAGCAAGACTTCCCTACTTTTATATTCAATTCCCCTCGCTATGAAGGCCAGCATCCCATTCACCTTCCTGACCACCTGCTGCACCTGCAAGCTGGGTTTTTACGACTCATGCACAAGGACCCCGAGGTCCCTCTGCACCGTCGCCTGCTGCAGATTTTCGCCACGTAAGTAATAGTCCTTCCTACCATTCCTCCTACCAAAGTGGACCACCTCACACTTGCCAACATTAAATTCCATTTGCCATTTCCTGGCCCATTCGCCCAGCCTATCTAGATCCTTCTGCAGACTCTCCACACCCTCCGCACAATTTGCCTTTCCCCCAATCTTGGTGTCATCAGCAAATTTCGACACCCTGCACTCGGTTCCCTCCTCCAGATCATCTATATAAATGGTAAATAGCTGAGGCCCCAGCACCGACCCCTGGGGCACCCCACTAGTCACCAATTCCCTTCCTAAACACCTCTTCCTCTTTTTAATATATAGATGTTTCTTTAAAATCTATATCTTTTGAGTAGCCTTTGATTTTGTGTGTTTACAGTTCTTGCTGTGTGAAGATTGCATCAAACACACCCTCCTGTTTACACAAAAAGATATAGATGTCTGTTCATATTTCTCTTTTGATTTGCTGGAAAACTGTTATTTAAATTTCAAAGTGAACTCGTCACAGATTAGCTTTCCACAGTGAAGTTGATGTTCAGAGTTGTAACTCTTGGGGAGAATTAGTGTCAGCTAGAGAATGTAGTAACACCGCTTTGAATCACCTAAATTGTTACAATGCAGGAGTTCTGTCGTGTCAGCCCCTGTTTGCCATAGGAACAACTAACCTTGTTCCATTCCCCATAACTCTGCACGTTCTTCCTACTCAGATCTCGACAGACTGGAGGGGCTGATTGTGGACAAGTCCCCAGGACCGGATGGAACGCATCCGAGGGTTCTGAAAGAAATGGCGGAGGTGATAGTGGATGCCTTGGTGGTTATTTACCAGACGTTGCTGGATTCCGGGGAAGTGCCGGATGATTGGAAAACGGCTAATGTTATGCCGTTGTTTAAGAAGGGTGCCAGGCAAAAGGCGGGGAATTATAAGAACATAAGAACATAAGAAATAGGAGCAGGAGTAGGCCTTCGAGCCTGCCCCGCCATTCAATAAGATCATGGCTGATCTGTCGTGGCTCAGTTCCACCTTCCCGCCCTCTCCCCATAACCCTTAATCCCTTCTCTTATCAAAAACCCATCAACCCGCTTCTTAAAAATATTTAGCGAGGCAGCCTCCACCATTTCAACGGGCAGAGAATTCCAGAGATTCACCACCCTTTGAGTGAAGAAGTTCCTCCTCAACTCTGTTCTAAACCGCCTCCCCTTTATCTTGAGGCTGTGCCCCCTAGTCCTACTGTCTTTTTTGAGCGGGAAGAGTCTCTCCACTTCTATCCTATCTATCCCATTCATCATCTTATACGTCTCAATGAGATCTCCCCTCATTCTTCTAAACTCTAACGAGTACAAGCCTAGTTTATTCAGCCTCTCCTCATAGCTCAATCCCCTCAACTCCGGTATCAGCCTAGTAAACCTCCTCTGCACTCCCTCCAAGGCCAAAATATCTTTGCGCAGGTGCGGCGCCCAAAACTGCACACAGTACTCCAGCTGCGGCCGCACTATAGGCCAGTTAGTTTAACGTCTGTGGTAGGTAAAATGTTAGAATCTGTCATTAAGGAGGAAATTGTGAGGCATATTGAAGGGAATTGCTTGATAGGGCGGACGCAACACGGTTTCATTAAAGGGAAGTCGTGTCTGACAAATTTACTGGAGTTCTATGAGGATGGGTCTAGGGCGGTGGATAGAGGAGAGCCGGTGGATGTGGTCTTTCTAGATTTTCAGAAGGCGTTTGACAAAGTACCTCACAAGAGGTTATTGCAGAAGGTCGAGGGACATGGAGTTGGGGATAGGGTGTTAGCGTGGATAGAGGATTGGTTGTCAAATAGGAGGCAGAGAGTGGGGGTCAACGGGTGCTATTCGGATTGGCGGATGGTGACTAGTGGAGTGCCCCAGGGGTCGGTACTAGGGCCTCAGCTTTTTACCATTTATATAGATGATCTGGAGGAGGGAACCGAGTGTAGGGTGTCGAAATTTGCTGATGACACCAAGATTGGGGGAACGGCAAATTGTGCGGAGGGTGTGGAGAGTCTGCAGAAGGATCTAGATAGGCTGGGCGAATGGGCCAGGAAATGGCAAATGGAATTTAATGTTGGCAAGTGTGAGGTGGTCCACTTTGGTAGGAAGGACTATTACTTACGGGGCGAAAAACTGCAGCAGGCGACAGTGCAGAGGGACCTCGGGGTCCTTGTGCATGAGTCGCAAAAACCCAGCTTGCAGGTGCAGCAGGTGGTCAGGAAGGCGAATGGGATGCTGGCCTTCATAGCGAGGGGGATTGAATATAAAAGTAGGGAGGTCTTGCTGCAGCTGTATAGGGCATTGGTGAGGCCGCAGCTGGAGTACTGTGTGCAGTTTTGGGCGCCGCACCTGCGCAAGGATATTTTGGTCTTGGAGGAAGTGCAGAGGAGGTTTACTCGGCTGATACCGGAGTTGAGGGGGTTGAGCTATGAGGAGAGGCTGAATAAACTGGGCTTGTACTCGTTAGAGTTTAGAAGAATGAGGGGAGATCTCATTGAGACGTATAAGATGATGAATGGGGCGGATAGGATAGAGGTAGAAAGACTCTTCCCGCTCAAAAAAGACAGTAGGACTAGGGGGCACAGCCTCAAGATAAAAGGGGGGCGGTTTAGAACGGAGTTGAGGAGGAACTTCTTCACTCAAAGGGTGGTGAATCTCTGGAATTCTCTGCCCGTTGAAGTGGTGGAGGCTGCCTCGCTAAATATTTTTAAGACACGGGTTGATGGGCTTTTGATAAGAGAGGGGGTTATGGGGAGAGGGTGGGGAGGTGGAACTGAGCCACGACAGATCAGCCATGATCTTATTGAATAGCAGGGCAGGCTCGAAGGGCTAGATGGTCTACTCCTGCTCCTATTTCTTCTGTTCTTATCTGGGATTGGATCTGTCTCCAGGTAGTGCAGTCCACACTCAGACACTTGCTGTCTGAACATCGTTTTCCTCTTGTTCCTGTTTCTTCTTTTGTCGACTATCTTAAGCATTTGTCCTTGTGTTCTTGATCCTGCAACCGATGGGACCCATTTGAATATTTCTATCAAATCCCTTCTCTTGAAGGAGAACTTTCCAAACTTTTTCAATCAAAGAAACTGAAGTTTCTTCAAGTAAAGAATCATAAAATGCCAAATAAGCTCTGCTATGGGAATATTGGAAAGTTTTAATCTATAGATCCTGGTAAAATTGCACCTTCAGCATGTTCTGAACATATAATCTGAAGAACAAGGCAGAGATCGGCCTTTGTACAGTTCCTGATCTTGGCATGTTTAACCCTGAAGTGTTTTACAAGCAATGGTGTACCACTGATATCTGCTCACTACTGCAATGGAGGAAACATGGCAACCAATTTGTGCACAGAAAGATCTCTCCATGCTGAAACCATGTGTTTTTTTTAATATATGGATGTTGTTTTGAAAGATTTAAAAGTGGCTGAATAGCTTGGTGGACCTTGTCCTGTTTGAAAACAGTAGCATGAAATCTTTGACATACCCCTGGGAAGGTGGGATATAACAGCTCATTTGAAATAGAGTGTGCAGCACTCCCCACTTTATACACTTGGGATTTGATCAATCCCCCCTAAGGCAAGGGTGTTACCCACTGAGTTACAGCTGTCTTGGAGGATAGTAAGTAGTTAGGAAACCTTTATTCCCACATGGTCAGTTTCCAATAAGTGTGGTCTGAAGTGTTGCCAGCTCCATCATTTACAGTGGGGAGATGGCTGTAAAAAATTACACATGTCTAAAGTGCACAGAGCCAGAGAAAGAACTGCTGTAATCTTACAACATCTAGGCCACACCTGATGGTTGCGATAAGATCTGTTTAATGAGACAACTCTATAGTTGTCAACTCTATAGTTCTCAAAATGAGTTTAACTTCTGTAGATAGAAACAAAAGATCAGAGGCCTCAAACTCAGCCCTTTGAGTTTGCTTCCCCCCTTCATCTTATCTTGCTTTCTCCCCATGATCTTTGATCCTATTTGCCCCAAATGCTATATCCAGCTGCCTCTTGAATACATTCCATGTCTTGGCATCAACCACGTCCTGTGGTGGTGAATTCCACAGGCTCACCACTCTTTGGGTGAAGAACTCCTCAACTCTGTTTAAATGGTCCATCCCAAAACCTCAGACTGTGACCCTGGTTTTAGATGAGATGAGGGAGTTAATAGCAAGTTAGACAGTAGATCGCAAAGGTGTACAGTAAAGCTGCCCCCCCTCTTGATTCATACTTCAGTCAGTACAGAAATGCCAGCTGGTTATTCTGTTAATTACTATATTTAACCAACTTCCATTTTGTATCAGAATTTCCACCCAAATAACACTCCTGCTGTTGTATTGTTTTTTCATAACACAACTCATGCCAAGAATGACTTCCTTTAAACTTTCAACAGAAACAACATCTTGCGGTTACCATTGACTAAAAACTGAACTGAATCAGCCAGATAAATACTGTGGCTACAAGAGCAGTTCGAAATTCTGAAGGGTGTGACTCACGACACCCCAAAGTCATCTATAAGTCAGGAGTGTGATAGAATATTCCCCACTTGTCTGGATGAGCACAGCTCTATCAACAATCCACAAGACCGTATAGGAGCAGAATTAGGCCACTCGGCCCATTGAGTCTGCTCTGCCATTCAATCATGGCTGATAATTTTCTCATCCCCATTCTTCTGCCTTTTCCCCATAACCCTTGATCCTCTTATTAATCAAGAATCTATCTATCTCTGTCTTAAAGACACTCAATGACCCGGCCTCCACAGCCCTCTGTGGCAAAGGTTTCCACAAATTCACTACTCTCTGGCCGAAGAAATTCTTCCTCTTCTCGGTTTTGAAGGATCGTCCCTTTAGCCTGAGGTTGTGCCCTCTGGTTCTAGTTTTTTTCTAGTGGATACATCCTCTCCACATCCACTCTATCCAGGACCTCGCAGTATCCTGTAAGTTTCAATAAGGTCCCCCCTCATCCTTCTAAACTCCGATGTGTACAGACCCAGAGTCCTCAACCCATTCCTCATACGACAAGCTCTTCGTTCCAGGGATCATTCTTGTGAACCTCCTCTGGACCCTTACCAAGGCCCGGCACATCCTTCCTTAGATATGGGGCCCAAAACTGCTCACAATTCTCCAAATGGGGTCTGACCAGAGCCTTATCCAGCCTCAGAAGTACATCCCTGCTCCTGTATTCTAGTCCTCTCGACGTGAATGGTAACATTGCATTTGCCTTCCTAACTGCCGATTGAACCTACACGTTACTCTTAAGAGAATCTTGAACAATGACTCCCAAGTCCCTTTGTGTTTCTGATTTCCTAAGCATTTCCCCATTTAAAAAATAGCCTATGCCTCCATTCCTCCATCCAAAGCGCATGCTCAAGAAGTTCAACGCCATCCAGGTCAAAGAAGCTGCCTTGATGGACACTCCATTCACCACTGATGCTCTTTGCAAGCAGACTACTTGAGTATGGTCTGCACTCGGCATGTTCCTTCACTCGTTCATTATCAGCAATCTGATTTGATCAGTCAGTCACTAGGATGTATGGCCTGGATCCCAAGCATTGAAATTTACATGTAACATTGGTTACTTGCGTAGTAATCATTTTGAACAGCATGCTGTAAGTGGCAACTAAAGTTTATGTATTAGTCACAAGTAAGGCTTACATTCACACTAATGCAATTACTGTGAAAATCCCCTAGTCGCCACACTACGGCGCCTGTTCGGATATGCCGAGGGAGAATTTAGCATAGGCAATGCACCTAACCAGCAAGTCTTTCAGACTGTGGGAGGAAACTGGAGCACCCAAAGGGAACCCTTGCAGACACTGGGAGAACCTGCAAATTCCACACAGACAGTGACCTAAGCCGCGAATTGAACCTGGGTCCCTGACGCTGTGAGGCAACAGTGCTAACCATTGCATCACCGTTCTGCCCCACTACCACTCAGACCTACCTAAAAGACCAAGCAAACAGTTCGATCAGTATTCCTATGTTACTGCTTTCTCCTTCTGGGTATAAGCTAGACTCGGGGGTGGGGATATCGCTTAGGGCATTCTGGTCAGTTAGGGTTATTGTCCATCTGATTTAATAGTCTGGGATAACGTGACGTTCTCTCAGCTTTGCATGAAGCATCAGCCTAAATTATGCACTTAAACCTTATACTTGGGACTATATGACTTTTTGTGCAAACTACTGATTTAGGGTTGCCAGCTCTGGATGGAAGAATTCCTGAAGATGTCATTACATCAGCTCATTTCTGCAATTGCCTCGCCCCCACAGTCTCGCCCTTGCTCAATGACATGCCCATGCATCTATAGCGCATTGAAAGTTGTAATGTGCATTTTGTCTATTTGAGGCTACCATACACACATGTACCAGCAGAGGGAGTCTGCTAGGGAAGGGTAGTAAAGGATCTTAGAATGTTTAACAGTGCATGCAGTTCTAATTCTAAATTCAATCCCTGGCTGGGCATACAGCTGTTTCTGTTCGAAGAACTTCATCTCATCCAGCCCCCTCATGGTAAGATAAATCAACATTTGATTGGACTTTGTCTGTCTGTTTACCCCATCTCTTTTATTTATATATTTTATTTATTTTTTAAACTTATTAGTTTTTGCCATTAAGTTTACCAGGTTTGCTCTCTGTGGTGTCTGTAAGGTTAATTCATTTCTGGAGACTCCAGGACATTACAGGATCTTAAACCCCGTGCTGATCTAGTCTAAAACTTAGTGATATTGTGAACCTACTGCCGAACTGGGTGTCTCCGCACAGGGTTCAGTATCTTTAAAAGACACTAGTTTAAATACGGAAAGATGATTTGCACTATTTGCTTATGCTGTCACTTTGGTCAGATCCTATCACTTGTTGCAAAAGTCGTTTCCTGTCTTTTAGAGTTCAGCTGTGTCGATCCATTTTTGGAAGAAGTTCTGTGTTGATCTGTAAGCTGCTGATCTTCTGTAAGTTCAATTAATGATTACGTCTGACCATGTTTCAGATGGTTAAGAAAATCATGATTGAGTTGCTATTTTCACCTATTTTTAAAAAAACTAGTTGGCACAAAGTGCAGAGTGAATTTTAAAGTAGAACCCTGAGCGAAGGTTTGTGGTGAAGCTTTCGGGTTCCAAAATGGTTATTTTTCATCCTTTAGTAGTTTTGCAGATGGTCACTTATTACTAATAATTAATTTATTTGTTTGACCAAATGTCTGGACCGAATATGTGGGGATTTAAAGTAAAAGTTTATTCGTTAAATGTCGGCTTACATTAACACTGCAATGAAATTACTGTGAAAATCCCCTAGTTGCCTCAGTTTGGTGCCTGTTCAGCTACACTGAGGGAGAATTTAGCACGGCCGAGGCACCTAACCAGCATTTCTTTCAGACTGTGGGAGGAAACGGGAGCACCCGGAGGAAACCCACGCAGACACGGGGAGAACGTGCAAACTCCACACAGACAGTGACCCAAGCCGGGAATCGAACCCGGGTCCCTGGCGCTGTAAGGCAGCAATGTTAACCACTGTGCTACCCAATGCAAATGAACTTTTTAATGTTTTGTAGCTATTGGCAGCGTGTCCCCAGTCTGCTGTGAAACAGACTAGCATTGCAAGCTCTCTGAACCACTTCCTGTTGGTGTTACTCTTGCTGTTCGGTTGTTCTATTGTCAGGGCATTGTAATCCTTTTGAAGTTGGTTTTACTTTGTGTGAGAAAGGTTGAGAAGGGAAGTCTGGGGAGGTATCTCAGCCATTCAGATATGGAGGAATCATGAGCATATCAATCAGGGAGAGAGAAGCAACTAAATGTTTTCAATAGCTACTCAGAGTAAAGGGCACCAAGAGAATCATTAACCTTGGTCGTTAATCCCAAATTTGTTGATATGTGTTTACAATGAATTCACTTGCATTGCAGAAGCTAAATGCAAGAATTTCAGAATATTCAGAATAGGTGCATTCCAGTGTAAAAGAAGGACTTAAGGGTGGAAACATGATCTGTGTATAATTAAAGAAGTTAAAAGACAGTATCATAGAACCCTACAGTGCAGAAACAGGCCCTTCGGCCCATCGAGTCTGCACCGAACCCTATCCCCATATCCCTACACATTTTACCTGCTAATCCCTCTAACCTACACATCCCAGGACACTAAGGGGCAATTTTAGCATTGCCAATGAACCTAACCCGCACATCTTTGGACTGTGAGAGGAAACCGGAGCACCCGGAGAAAACCCACGCAGACACGAGGAGAATGTGCAAACTCCACACAGGCAGTGACCCGAGCCGGGAATCGAACCCAGGACCCTGGAGCTGTGAAGCAGCAGTGCTAACCACTGTGCTACCGTGCCGCCCCAAATTGAAAGAAAATGCTTCTGAACAGGTGAGCAACAGGTCAGAAGATTGGGCAGAATATAAAGAACAGCAGAAAAATGTTGAAACGTTTAATAGGGAGCGAGTGTGGAAGAGGTTTGTCTGAATTGTTCCAGGGGTGAGAAACCTCAGTTCTAAGGGTAGATTGAAGAGCTCGGGACTGTTTTTATTGGAGAGGTAAAGGCTGAGAGGAGATTGTGCTCAAAGTCATGAGGGAGGGAGGGTGGGGGCTGGTTAGAGTAAATGGGGAGTAACTGTTCCTCCTTGTAAAAAGATTATGAGGCGCAGTGGTTAGCACTGCTGCTTCATAGCGCCAGGGACCTGGGTTTGATTCCTGGCTTGAGTCACTATCTGTGTGGAGTCTGCACGTTCTCCCCGTGTCTGCGTGGGTTTCCTCTGGTTTCTCCGGTTTCCTCTCATAGTCCGAAAGACATGCAGGTTAGATGCATTGACCCAAATGGGTACCAGAGTGTGGCGACCAGAGTAATTTCACAATATCTTCATTGCAGTATTAACATAAGTCTTACTTGTCACTAATTAATAAACTTTAAAGATGAGAGGGCACAGATTTAAAGCGATTTCCAGAAGAAGCAAATGCGTTGTGAGAATTCTTCCTCGTGCAGTGAGCGATTGGGGTCTGGGATGCAGGTGTAGTGGAGGTAGGTTCAATCGAGGCTCTGAAGAGGGCGTTGGATGATTACAATGTGAGGGGTACGGGGAAAAGGCACTAAGTCACAATGCTCGTTTGGAGAGCTGGTGCAGACATGATGGGCCAAATGGCCTGAATCTGTGAAAGTAGAGTCCAAGAGAAAGATGGCTGGAATGATAAAAACAGACAATAAAGGTCTCAGCAGGTATTTGGAAAGGAAAAGTTTGACCAAAATGAGTGTTCTTCCCTGAGAGAATGGGGAATGAATGAAAAATAAGGATAGTGGATGAATTGAACAAGCATTTTGAGTCTGTCTTCACTGTAGAAGATAAAAATAACATCCCAGAAATAATTGTGAATCAGACAGTGAAAGGGAGGAAGAATAGAAATAATTACAAACATCGGGGAAAGGGTGCTGAGAAAACTATTCAAACTAAAAGCTGACAAATCCCAAATCCTGATGGAATTCATCCAGGAGGTTTGAAACGTGGCTGCAGAGGTTGTTCATTGATTTAATTTTCCAAAGTATCCTCTCTCCATTCTGGCAAGGTCTCAGCAGATTGGAAAACAATGAATGTGACTCCTCCATTCAAGAAAACTATAAGCCAATTAGATTAATATCTATCATAGCGAAAGCTGGACTCTTATTCAGGAGGTTACAGCTGGCCACTTAGAAAACCTCATGTTTGATTAATGTATCAGGAACTTTGAGGAAGTAACAATCGACATGGATAAAGGGGAACTTGTGGATGTGCTGCACTCAGATTTCCAGAAGACCTTTGAAAAGGTGTGTGGCAAAGGCTGCTATGCAAATTAGGAACTCATGGTGTAAGGGAGAGCACATTAGCCACCGCCACTGCGAGAATGGAGAATTTGGCGCTTAGCCAAAATTCCATTCACTGCCGTGGGGCTGGAGAATCCCAGCCACGGGTGAGATCAGAAGTTTCCGGAGGAAGGTATTGGTCACCAGAGAGCGATCTCTGCTTTCAAATAGGACAATGGAGCACTGAAACTGTTCCGTTGGAGATTCCTGAGTGTCTGAGAATGGGTGTTACAGCTCTTTAATTCTACATAGATACTACATAGAACCCTACAGTGCAGAAACAGGCCCTTCGGCCCATCGAGTCTGCACCGAACACAATCCCACCCAGACCCTATCCCCATATCCCCACACATTTACCTGCTAATCCCTCCAACCTACACATCCCAGGACACTAAGGGGCAATTTTAGCATAGCCAATGAACCTAACCCGCACATCTTTGGACTGTGGGAGGAAACCGGAGCACCCGGAGAAAACCCACGCAGACACGAGGAGAATGTGCAAACTCCACACAGGCAGTGACCCGAGCCGGGAATCGAACCCAGGACCCTGGAGCTGTGAAGCAGCAGTGTTAACCCCCACTGTGCTACCGTGCCGCCAGGAGGATAGAATTTTCCCTGCAATGTTTGTTCAGGCTCATTGTAATCACAAAGATAGCTGGAGGAACCTGAACACCTGCGAGCAGTGCAGGCTACAACGCACATTCTCGTCAATAACAAAATCCAGGTTAAAATGGGGAGGTATTCCTTGCTTGATGTTTACTTTTTTTTATTTGTTCGGACAATATTGTTTTATGCTGAAGAGGGTACTTTGAACCTTTTGGTGCCACCCACTGCCTCTGCAATTGGTCCATCAAAGGTGATGCTACAACTCTTCCCCCAACGGAAAGCGGCAGTGGCATTTTCTTCCTGATCAGGTTCATTTGTAGACTCGCCAAGTGAATGAAAGGAACACCCGCACACTCCCAGCTCAGATGCTGGCCTTTCTGCGAGCAGTTAAAAATGTTATTTATGGGATATCGTTGTTTCTGCTAATGCCGGCACTTATCCCTCTGGAAGATGGGGGTGTGTCACCTCCTCGAACATTTGTGGATTGTGAATTGCTGGGCCATTCCTGAGGGTAGGAGAGAGTCAACAGCATTGCTGTGGGTCTGGAGTCACACGTAGGCCAGACCAGGTAAGAATGGCAGATTTCCTTCCCTAAAGGACATTACTGATACACATGGGATTACCTAGTAATCAATTAATGACGAGATCACCATTACCGAGACTGACTTTTTATCTCAGTGTTGATTAATTATATTTTCATTAATCCGGACCTCTGGACCACTAGTCCAGTAATGTAGCCACTATACCCATGTGTTTGTGCTCCGGTGCTATTTATTTATGAGTGGTTGGTGCCTCTGGCTGGATTGTGTCAGTGACACTGGGTACAACAATATGTCCTTTACCTTCCTGCTGTGGCCCCTCTAAAAAACAGCACTCTCAGTTGAAGCTGGGCAACCAATGTCTCTCTGAGCACTGGAATCCATTTAAAGTATATATTAGTCACAAGTAAGGCTTACATTAACAGTGCAATGAAGTTACTGTCCGGCGCCTGTTTGGGTCAATGTACCTAACCAGCACATCTTTCAGACTGTGGGAGGAAAACGGAGAACCCAGAGGAAACCCACACTTGTCCTGTCTTTGAAAGATTTACCCCTTCTATTTCTTTTTCAGCTATTTACCAACTGCCCCAGTTTTGCAAGTTATGATCAACCTGCTTCCATAACCTTTTCAGACACAGTGTGTCTCACATGGTTTTATTAGACAAGGATGCACACAACCACACACACTCACACTCACTATCACACACACACACTATCTCACCCACACACACACACACACACCACCATCACACTCACTATCACACACACACACTCACTATCACACACACACACCATCTCACCCACACACACACACTCACAATCACTATCTCACCCACACACACACACTCACTATCACACACACACACTATCTCACCCACACACACACTCACACACCACCATCACACTCACTATCACACACACACACACTCACTATCACACACACACACCATCTCACCCACACACACACACTCACAATCACTATCTCACCCACACACACACACTCACTATCACACACACACACTATCTCACCCACACACACACACTCACTATCACACACACACACTATCTCACCCACACACACACTCACAATCACTATCTCACCCACACACACACTCACTATCACACACACACTATCTCACCCACACACACACACTCACTATCACACACACACACTATCTCACCCACACACACACTCACAATCACTATCTCACCCACACACACACTCACTATCACACACATACCATCTCACCCACACACACACTCACAATCACTATCTCACACACACACTCACAATCGCTGTGTCACACACACACACTCACTCACTATCACACACACACATTATCACAACACACACACTATCTCACACACCAACATATTCACACTCACTGTCACACACACTACTTTTTCTCTCACACCCACACACACACTCATTATCACACACACATAAACACACACGCTGTCACACACACACTATCTCACACTGACACATTCACACTCACTCTTTCATACACAATCTCTCTCTCACACCCGCACACACGCTCACACTCACTATCACACACACACATATACACACATACACACTATCACAACACGCACACACTCATACACGGACACATTCACACTCACTGTCTCTCACACACACACTATCTCTCTCTCTGTCTCTCTCTCACACCCACACACACACTATCACAAGACGCTCATGTAGAGAAGTATTCTCAGTACCTGAGCAAGTGCTGTAGCTCAGTGATAGGTATTGGAGGCAGGATATATAATGGGAGCGGGTCCCACATTATTTCTGCGTGGTTTTATTGAAACAATCCACTGCAGACACGCGAGGGAGAACAGGGAGCAAACCCTCTCACCAAACACAGAGAAACACACGCAGAAAAAAACACACACAGTTGTACACACACACATACAAACTCACACACAGATCCACACACATACCTAGACACACAGATACACATGCATACAAACACCCCAAAACACACACACACACACACACACAGTATCACACACGCACAGATACACATGCAGAGACACACATATACACATGGAACACACACAGTAACAGACACATTATTCATCCATATACACACAGGTACATGTCCAGTGCTGTCTCTGAGCTGGCTCCTGCTCCCACTCTCTGGCTTGGATCTCCCCGGCTCTGCTCCCCTTGATGTCCCGCCTGCCCTGGGCTGCTATCCCGGGAGGCAGGGTGCTTATTCCCCGGCGGAACACTAATGCACTAAGACATTTTCACAGCTACCTCCTCCAGAGAGAGCTGGGAATTTCGATCTGAACCCAGCTTCCTCTGTAAACCTCAGACAGTGACCAGCCCCAACTGGAAGAGCTTAACTCACTCTCTCCACAAAACCCCCTCTCCCTCCCCAGAGCCGGAGGGTTGTGTTTTTTTTTTGCAGTATTTTTGGTGTTTTAGATCCAGACTGGGGACCTGGGCTAAAACTGGAAGTAAGGAGTCCATTAAGTGAAACTAAACAACCCCAGGATAAGAGACAGGGGGTGTGATCAGGACTGTCTGTTAGTGAAAGATTAACCCCATCCTTATCTGTACAACTGCTGACTGCCCTGCCCTGGATAACCAGCATCTCCTGCCCTGGATAACCAGCATCTCCTGCCCTGGATAACCAGCATCTCCTGCCCGAGATAACCAGCATCTCCTGCCCTGGATAACCAGCACCTCCTGCCCTAGATAACCAGCATCTCCTGCCCTGGATAACCAGCATCTCCTGCCCTGGATAACCAGCATCTCCTGCCCTGGATAACCAGCATCTCCTGCCCTAGATAACCAGCATCTCCTGCCCTGGATAACCAGCATCTCCTGCCCTGGATAACCAGCATCTCCTGCCCTGGATAACCAGCATCTCCTGCCCTGGATAACCAGCATCTCCTGCCCTGGATAACCAGCATCTCCTGCCCTGGATAACTAGCATCTCCTGCCCTGGATAACCAGCACCTCCTGCCCTGGACAACCAGCATCTCCTGCCCTGGATAACCAGCATCTCCTGCCCTGGATAACCAGCACCTCCTGCCCTGGATAACCAGCATCTCCTGCCCTGGATAACCAGCATCTCCTGCCCTAGATAACCAGCATCTCCTGCCCTGGATAACCAGCATCTCCTGCCCTGGATAACCAGCACCTCCTGCCCTAGATAACCAGCATCTCCTGCCCGAGATAACCAGCATCTCCTGCCCTGGATAACCAGCATCTCCTGCCCTAGATAACCAGCATCTCCTGCCCTGGATAACCAGCATCTCCTGCCCTAGATAACCAGCATCTCCTGCCCTGGATAACCAGCATCTCCTGCCCCAGATAACCAGCATCTCCTGCCCGAGATAACCAGCATCTCCTGCCCTGGATAACCAGCACCTCCTGCCCTAGATAACCAGCATCTCCTGCCCGAGATAACCAGCATCTCCTGCCCTGGATAACCAGCATCTCCTGCCCCAGATAACCAGCATCTCCTGCCCTGGATAACCAGCACCTCCTGCCCTGGATAACCAGCATCTCCTGCCCTGGATAACCAGCATCTCCTGCCCTGGATAACCAGCATTTCCTGCCCTGGATAACCAGCATCTCCTGCCCTGGATAACCAGCATCTCCTGCCCTGGATAACCAGCATCTCCTGTCCTGGATAACCAGCATCTCCTGCCCTAGATAACCAGCATCTCCTGCCCTAGATAACCAGCATCTCCTGCCCTAGATAACCAGCACCTCCTGCCCTGGATAACCAGCATCTCCTGCCCTGGATAACCAGCATCTCCTGCCCTGGATAACCAGCATCTCCTGCCCTGGATAACCAGCATCTCCTGCCCGGGATAACCAGCACTTCCTGCCCTGGATAACCAGCACTTCCTGCCCTAGATAACCAGCACCTCCTGCCCTAGATAACCAGCACTTCCTGCCCTGGATAACCAGCACTTCCTGCCCTGGATAACCAGCATCTCCTGTCCTGGATAACCAGCACCTCCTGCCCTAGATAACCAGCACCTCCTGCCCTGGATAACCAGCACTTCCTGCCCTGGATAACCAGCATCTCCTGCCCTAGATAACCAGCATCTCCTGCCCTGGATAACCAGCACTTCCTGCACTGGATAACCAGCACCTCCTGCCCTAGATAACCAGCACCTCCTGCCCTGGATAACCAGCACTTCCTGCCCTGGATAACCAGCATCTCCTGCCCTGGATAACCAGCATCTCCTGCCCTAGATAACCAGCATCTCCTGCCCTAGATAACCAGCATCTCCTGCCCTAGATAACCAGCATCTCCTGCCCTAGATAACCAGCATCTCCTGCCCTAGATAACCAGCACTTCCTGCCCTGGATAACCAGCACTTCCTGCCCTGGATAACCAGCATCTCCTGCCCTAGATAACCAGCATCTCCTGCCCTGGATAACCAGCATCTCCTGCCCTGGATAACCAGCACTTCCTGCCCTAGATAACCAGCATCTCCTGCCCTAGATAACCAGCATCTCCTGCCCTAGATAACTAGCATCTCCTGCCCTAGATAACCAGCATCTCCTGCCCTGGATAACCAGTTTCTCCTGCCCTGGATAACCAGCACCTCCTGCCCTGGATAACCAGCATCTCCTGCCCTGGATAACCAGTTTCTCCTGCCCTGGATAACCAGCACCTCCTGCCCTGGATAACCAGCATCTCCTGCCCTAGATAACCAGCATCTCCTGCCCTGGATAACCAGCACTTCCTGCCCTGGACAACCAGCACCTCCTGCCCTAGATAACCAGCATCTCCTGCCCTGGATAACCAGCACTTCCTGCCCTGGATAACCAGCATCTCCTGCCCTGGATAACCAGCATCTCCTACCCTGGATAACCAGCATCTCCTGCCCTGGATAACCAGCACTTCCTGCCCTGGATAACCAGCATCTCCTGCCCTGGATAACCAGCATCTCCTACCCTGGATAACCAGCATCTCCTGCCCTGGATAACCAGCACCTCCTGCCCTGGATAACCAGCATCTCCTGCCCTGGATAACCAGCATCTCCTGCCCTGGATAACCAGCACTTCCTGCCCTAGATAACCAGCATCTCCTGCCCTGGATAACCAGCATCTCCTGCCCTGGATAACCAGCATCTCCTGCCCTGGATAACCAGCATCTCCTGCCCTGGATAACCAGCACTTCCTGCCCTAGATAACCAGCATCTCCTGCCCTGGATAACCAGCATCTCCTGCCCTGGATAACCAGCACTTCCTGCCCTAGATAACCAGCATCTCCTACCCTGGATAACCAGCATCTCCTGCCCTGGATAACCAGCACTTCCTGCCCTGGATAACCAGCACTTCCTACCCTGGATAACCAGCATCTCCTGCCCTGGATAACCAGCATCTCCTGCCCTGGATAACCAGCACTTCCTGCCCTGGATAACCAGCATCTCCTGCCCTGGATAACCAGCATCTCCTGCCCTAGATAACCAGCATCTCCTGCCCTGGATAACCAGCATCTCCTGCCCTGGATAACCAGCATCTCCTGCCCTAGATAACCAGCATCTCCTGCCCTGGATAACCAGCATCTCCTGCCCTAGATAACCAGCATCTCCTGCCCTGGATAACCAGCACCTCCTGCCCTGGATAACCAGCATCTCCTGCCCTGGATAACCAGCACTTCCTGCCCTGGATAACCAGCATCTCCTGCCCTAGATAACCAGCATCTCCTGCCCTGGATAACCAGCACCTCCTGCCCTGGATAACCAGCATCTCCTGCCCTAGATAACCAGCATCTCCTGCCCTAGATAACCAACACTTCCTGCCCTGAGTATCCGGCAGTTCTCCATTCTCAGGTTTTAAATTTTGTTCAGCGTGTTCACAGAATCGCTGCAGTACAGAAAGAGGCCATTTGGCCCATCGAGACTGCACCGACCACAATCCCACCCAGGCCCTATTCCAGTAACCCCTCATATTTACCTTACTAACCCCCCTGATACTAGGGTCAATTTAACAAGGCCAATCCACCCAACCCACACACCTTTGGAGTGTGGGAGAAAACCTACGCCTACACAGGTAGAACATGCAAACTCCACACGGACTGACCCGAGGCCGGAATCGAACCTGGGTCCCTGGGCACTGTGTGGCAGCTATGCTAACCACTGTACCATCGTGTCACCCGTGCTGTAGTTTAGTTTTATTTGGGAAGGGTTTTGGCAATGGGGAGGTTGATTTATTTATTAATTCTAGTGGTATGGGTGTTGCTAGCTTGACCAGCATTTATTGCCCACCCCCCTGTTGTACCCCAAGAAGTTGGTGGTGAGCTGCCTTCTTGAACCACTGGAGCACATGAGGTGTAGGTACACCCACAGTGCTGTTAGGGAGGGATTTCCAACATTTTGACCCAGCCACAGCATAGAACCCTACAGTGCAGAAACAGGCCCTTCGGCCCATCGAGTCTGCACCGAACACAATCCCACCCAGACCCTATCCCCATATCCCTACACATTTACCTGCTAATCCCTCTAACCTACACATCCCAGGACACTAAGGGGCAATTTTTTAGCATAGCCAATGAACCTAACCCGCACATCTTTGGACTGTGGGAGGAAACCGGAGCACCCGGAGAAAACCCACGCAGACACAAGGAGAATGTGCAAACTCCACACAGGCAGTGACCCGAGCCGGGAATCGAACCCAGGACCCTGGAGCTGTGAAGCAGCAGTGCTAACCGCTGTGCTACCGTGCCGCCCCCGAAGGAATGGTGATATATTTCCAAGTCGGGATGGCGTGACTGGAAGGGAAACTTGCAGACACTGGTGTTCCCAGCTACCTGCTGTCCTTGTGCTACCAGGTGGTGGAGGTGATCTGAAAGAAGTCCTAGAATGATTATGGGTGACAGTCATTTAATTAAGGACAGCATCAGTATCTGCATATTACCATCACGTAACTTTTTTTATATTCATTTGTGGGACATGGGCATCGCTGGCTGGCCAGGATTTATTGCCCATCCCTAGTTGCCCCTTGAGAAGGTGGTGGTGAGCTGCCTTCTTGAGTCGCTGCAGTCCATGTTCTGTGGGTTGACCCCCAATGCCACTAGGTTGGAAATTCCAGGATTTTGACCCAGCGGTTGTGAAGGAACGGTGATATTTCCAAGTTAGGATGTTGAATGGCTTGGAGGGGAGTGCTTTAAATCAACCTCCCCATTGCCAAAACCCTTCCCAAATAAAACTAATGGGATGGTGGTGTTCCCATGTAACTGCTACCCTTCTAGATGGAAGTGGTTGTGAGTTTTGAAGATGCTGTCAAAGGATCTTTGGTGAATTGCTACAGATCCTCTTGTAGATAGTATACACTGCTGCTACTGAGCGTCGGTGGTGGAGGGAGTGAATGTTTGTGGATGTGGTGCCAATCGAGTGGGGCTGCTTTGCCCTAGATGGTGTTAAGCTCCTTGAGTGTTGTCGGAGCTGCACCCATCCAGGCAAGTGGAGAGTATTCCATCACACTTCTGACTTGTACATTGTAGGTGATGGACAGGCTTTGGGGAGCCAGGAGATGAGTTAATCGCTGCGGTATTCCCAGCCTCTGACCTGCTCTTGTAGCCATTGTGTTCATGTGGCAAGTCCAGTTGAGTTTCTGGTCAATGGTAACCCCAAGCGGGGGATTCAGTGAAGGGAGCATCATTGAATGTCAAGGGGTGGTGGTTAGAGAGTCTTTTATTGGTGACGGTCATTGCCTGGCATTTGTGTGTGGCATGAATGTTACTGCCACTTGTCAGCCCAAGACTGGGTATTGTCCAGGTCTTGCTGCATTTGAAGATGGATTGCTGAGGAGTCTCGAATGATGCTGAACATTGTGCAATTAGCGGTGAACATCCCCACTTCTGACCTTATAGTGGAGGGAACGTCATTGATAAATCAGCTGAAGATTGTTGGGCCTAGAGCCCTACCCTGAGGGACTCCTGCTGAGATGTCCTGGAGCTGAGCTGACTGATCCTCCACAACCACAACCATCTCCCTATACACCAGGTGTGACTCGGACCAGTGGAGAGTTTGTCACCTCACCTCTGGATTTCAACTCTTTCTGCTGTTGAGATCAGCAAGTTCATTTTAACAATGTGATTGGCTGGGTGGGTGTCATGCTGCAACAGTATAAATACATGAAAATCAAATGTAAAACAGCCTCAGACAAAACATGGTTCAAACTGAATGGTTCTTCATTTGTGACTAGTTTTAGGGAGAGGACATGGGGAGGCACAAACTGATTCACATTGGCTCCTGTTCTGATAATGCCTTGATCTAAAAAATTTAAAATCCCTCCTCAATCCTCCCCATCGCTGTTGCCTCATCCAGTTCCACAACTCAATTATTTCTCTGCTCCTCCAGTTCTGACCTACCGAGAATGCAAGTGCAACAGCCCCACAGTCTGGATGGCCGTGCCTTCAGTCTGGACTCTAAACTCTAGAATCCCCTCCATAAATCCCTCTGTCTCTGTGACCCTCCTTCATATTTTGAGATGCCCCTTAAAATCTACCTTCTTGACCAAACTTTTGGTAACCTGCCCAAATCTTTGGTTTGATGATGGCATCCTGGGCTGTTTTACAATGACCGGATATTCCAGCCCTTCTTGCTGGTAGGGTTTTCCAGTCTCGCCATGGGTGACCATCCCCTCCCCTCCAGTGGCAGATTCCCCTGTAGCAGGGTGGACGAGCCACATAAAACAGAGCCGTAGAGGTTTACAGCATGGAAACAGGCCCTTTGGCCCAATTTGTCCATTTACCCAGTTTTTACCATTAAGCTAGCCCCAATTGCTCATGTTTGGCTCATATCGCTTGATTCTAATCTTACCCATGTAACTGTCTAACTGCTTTATAAAAGACAAAATTTTACCCGCCTCTACTACTACCTCTGGCAGCTTGTTCCAAACAGTTTCTATGCTCTGTCTGAAAGAATCACCTCCCTGGACCCTTTTGTATCTCTCCCCTCTCACCTTAAACCTATGCCCTCTAGTTTTAGACTCCCCTACCTCTGTGAAAAGATATTGACTATGTAGCTGATCTATGCCCCTCATTATTTTGTAGACCTCTATAAGATCACCCCTCAGCCTCTTACACTCCAGAGAAAAAAGCCCCAGTCTATCCAGCCTCTCCTTATAACTCAATCTATCAAGTCCCAGTAGCATCCTAGTAAATCTTTTCTCCATTCTTTCCAGTTTAATAATATCCTTTCTATAATACGGTGACCAGAACTGTACACAGTATTCCAAGTGTGGACTTACCAATGTCTTGTACAATTTCAACAAGACGTCCCAGTCCTGTATTCAATGTTCTGACCAATGAAACCAAGCATGCCGAATGCCTTCTTCATAGAACATAGAACATAGAACATTACAGCGCAGAACAGGCCCTTCGGCCCACGATGTTGCGCCGACCAGTTACAAAACAATGACCCACTAGCCTAAACCAATCCCTTTTCATCCATAAACCTATCCACAGATCTCTTAAACGCCCCCAAACTAGGTGCATTTACAACTGCAGCTGGCAGGGCATTCCAGTCCCTCACCACCCTCTGGGTAAAGAACCTACCCCTGACATCTGTCCTATAACTACCCCCCCTTAATTTAAAATCGTGCCCCCTCGTGCTAGCTTTCTCCATCCTAGGAAAAAGGCTAACACTATCTACCCTGTCTAAACCTCTAATCATCTTATATGTTTCAATGAGATCCCCTCTTAGCCGCCTTCTTTCCAGCGAAAACAACCCCAAATCTCTCAGTCTCTCCTCATAGGATCTCCCCTCCATACCAGGCAACATCCTGGTAAACCTCCTCTGCACCTTCTCCAAAGCCTCTACATCCTTCCTGTAATGTGGGGACCAGAACTGCACACAAAACTCCAAGTGTGGCCGCACCAGAGTTGTGTCCAGTTGCATCATGACGCTGCGACTCCTAAATTCAATCCCCCTACCAATAAACGCCAAGACACCGTATGCCTTCTTAACAACCTTATCTACTTGATTCCCAACTTTCAGGGATCTATGTACACATACACCTAGATCCCTCTGCTCCTCCACACTATTCAAAGTCCTCCCGTTAGCCCTATACTCAACACATCTGTTATTCCTACCGAAATGAATTACCTCACACTTCTCCACATTAAACTCCATCCGCCACCTCTCAGCCCAGCTCTGCAACCTTTCTAAGTCATCCTGCAAACTATGACACCCTTCATCACTCTGTCCACTTGTGACTCCACTTTCAAGAAGCAATGAACCTGTACCCTTAGATCTCTTTGTTCTGTTACTCTCCCCAACACCCTACCACTAACTGAGTGAATCCTGCCCTGGTTCAATCTACCAAAATGCATCACCTTGCATTTATCTAAATTAAACTCCATCTGTCATTTATCAGCCCACTGGCCCAATTGATTACGATCCTGTTGCAATTGGAGATAACTTTCTTCACTGTCCACCATGCCACCAATCTTAGTGTCATCTGCAAACTTACTAACCATGCCTCCTAAATTCTTATCCAAATCATGAATAAAAATGACAAATAACAGTGGGCCCATCACTAATCCCTGAGACACACTGCTGGTCATAGGCCCCCAGTCTGAAAAACAACTCTCTACAATCACCCTGTGGCTTCTGTCAAGAAGCCAATTTTGTATCCATTTAGATACCTCATCCTGGATCCTGTGAGATTTAACTTTATGCGACAACCTGCCATGTGGTACCTTGTCCAAGGCCTTGCTAAAGTCCATGTAGACAACATCAACTGCACTGTCCAACTCTACCTACTTGGTTACCCCTTCAAAAAGTTCAATCAAATTTGTGAGACATGATTTTCCACTCACAAAGCCATGCTGACTGCCTCTAATCAGTCATTAGACTCAGTGGCCTGCAGTTCCCAGGCTTTTCCCTGCAGCCTTTTCAAACAAAGGCACAACATTTGCCACCCTCCAATCTTCAGGCATCTCTTGTGTGGCTTTCGAAGATTCAAATATCTCTGCTGGCATCTGCAATTTCCTACTTAGCCTCGCACAGTGTCCTGGGATATACTTCATTAGGTCCCAGGGATTTATCTACCTTGATGCGCTTTAAGATTTCCAGCACCTCCTTCTCTGTTATATGTACATTCCACAAGATATCACTATTTATTCCCCAAGCTCCCTAACATTCATGCCTTTCTCAATAGTAAATAGTGATGAGAAATATTCATTAAGGATCTTACCCATCTCTTGTGGATCGCACATAGATGACCTTATTGACCCTTAAGAGGCCCTACTCTCTCCCTAGTTACTCTTCTGCACTTTATGTGTTTGTAGATGCTTCCATGCTATAGACATCGACAGGACCAGAAGATTCTGTTGGCACGGTGGCACAGTGGTTAGCGTTCTCAACCTGAGGGGATCCAGTTTCAATTCCAGAATATCTACGTGGACTTTGCACATTCTCTCCGTGTCTACGTGGGTTTCCTCCAGGTGCTCCAGTTTCCTCCCGCACTCCAAAGATTTGTCGGTTATATGGATTAGCCGTGGTAAATGTGTGGGGTTCTGCGGATAAGGCCTTGGCGGGACACCCTGTCAGAGAGTCGGTGCAGACTGGATGGGCTGAATGGCCTCCTTCTGCACTGTAGGGATTCTATGATTTGGCAATACAGTTTGAGGATTTCTGAAGGAAAGCAGAAGTGAAAGTTCTGCAAGTGAATAAACCCTTTAACGGGCCGGACTAAACTCTGGTGCACTCGGGGCTTTTAGGTTTTTAACACGGTCATCTCAAGTTGGTGAGTCATGACATTATGTGAATTATTGCACTCAGAATATTTATGATGTTACGCAGGGTAACACTGGGCAGGCAGTGAGACTACGGGTCTCCGAGCAATCCCGAGGGAATACAAGTCCAGTTTCCTTAAAAGCTGGATGGAATATTCAAATCAAAGTCAGGTCATTCAGGAGAGAAGATCAGAAGTTCTTCTCACACAACTGGCACAGTAGAGCATAGTTCCCTCCCACAAAAGGCAACTGTTATCTAAATTTTATTTAATAGTCACAAGTATGGCTTACATTAACATTGCAATGAAGTCACCGTGAAATTCCCCCCATCACCACACACACCGGCGTCTGTTAACATAAGAACATAAGAAATAGGAGCAGGAGTAGGCCATCTAGCCCTTCGAGCCTGCCCCGCCATTCAATAAGATCATGGCTGATCTGTCACTGCTCAGTTCCACTTTCCCGCCCTCTCCCCATAACCCTTAATCTCCTCGCTTATCAAAAACCCATCAACCCGCGTCTTAAAAATATTTAGCGAGGCAGCCTCCACCACTTCAACGGGCAGAGAATTCCAGAGATTCACCACCCTTTGAGTGAAGAAGTTCTTCCTCAACTCCGTTCTAAACCGTCCCCCCTTTATCTTGAGGCTGTGCCCCCTGGTCCTACTATCCTTTCTGAGTGGGAAGAGTCTCTCCACCTCTATCCTATCCATCCCATTCATCATCTTATACGTCTCAATGAGATCTCCCCTCATTCTTCTAAACTCTAACGAGTACAAGCCTAGTTTATTCAACCTCTCCTCATAGCTCAACTCCCTTAACTCTGGTATCAGCCTAGTAAACCTCCTCTGCACTCCCTCCAAGGCCAAAATATCCTTGCGTAAGTGCGGCAACCAAAACTGCACACAGTACTCCAGCTGCGGCCTCACCAATGCCCTATACAGCTGCAGCAAGACCTCCCTACTTTTATATTCAATTCCCCTCGCTATGAAGGCCAGCATCCCATTCGCCTTCCTGACCACCTGCTGCACCTGCAAGCTGGGTTTTTGCGACTCATGCACAAAGACCCTGAGGTCCCTCTGCACCGTCGCCTGCTGCAGTTTTTCGCCACGTAAGTAATAGTCCTTCCTACCATTATTCCTACCAAAGTGGACCACCTTGTACTTGCCAACATTAAATTCCATTTGCCAGTTCCTGGCCCATTCGCCCAGCCTATCTAGATCCTTCTGCAGACTCTCCACACCCTCCACGCAATTTGCCGTTCCACTAATCTTGGTGTCATCAGCAAATTTCGACACCATACACTCGGTTCCCTCCTCCAGATCATCTATATAAATGGTAAATAGCTGAGGCCCCAGCACTGACCCCTGGGGCACTCCACTAGTCACCAACTGCCAATCCGAATAGCACCCATTAACCCCGACTTTCTGCCTCCTATTTGACAGCCAATTCTTTATCCACGCCAACACCCTACCCCCAACTCCATGCCCCCTTACCTTCTGCAATAACCTCTTGTGAGGTACCTTGTCAAATGCCTTCTGAAAATCAAGAAAGACCACATCCACCGGCTCTCCTCTATCCACCGCCCTAGACACATCCTCATAGAACTCCAATAAATTCGTCAGACATAACTTCCCCTTAACGAAACTGTGCTGCGTCTGCTCTATCAAGCAATTCCCCTCAAGATTCTACTCAATGCACCCAACTAACGTGGGAGGAAACTGGAGCAGCCGGAGGAAACCCACGCAGACACAGGGAAAATGTGCAAACTCCACAGACAGCGACCTGAGCCGGGAACTGAACCTGGGGTCCCCCGGTGCTGTGAGACAGCAGTGCTAACCACTGTGTCGCTCCATTCCAGAATAATTTAAAATCTGTGATGGATAGGTGTTTGCTTTGCTTGAGTAATAAAGGAGATAGAGACAAAGTAGGTGGACGGAGTTTGAAAACAGATCAGCCATGATCTCACTGAACAGCAGAGCATTCTCGATGGGCTGAATGGCCTAGCCTTTATATTGTTCCATAAAAAAAAATTGATTTGACATTCTTTGCAGGAAGCAGTTGGATATGACAGCGACTAACTTCCCCTTGAACCAAGTGATGGACCTTCAGTTCACCACAATGTCCAGCGTAGACTCAACAGGTGAAGAGCAGAGGCTGAGAGAAGACCTCAACTATTTCTTCATGAGTCCGTGTGAAAAATACAAAGCCAGGCGCCAATTCCCTTGGAAGCTCTGCGTGCAAATCTTGAAAATTGTCATGGTAACAGCACAGGTAACAAAAATTGTTGGCATCAATAACTGTGCTTAGCGTTCACCCTGGAGAAAGGTAGAAAGGAACATTTGCCTTTTTATAGCGCCTTTCATGACCTCAGGATGTCCCAGAGTGCTTTACAACCAATGATCTGTGTTGTAATTGGTAGCCAGAGGCTGTTCTCCCCCTTGTGGGCGAGGGCTGACTGGTAGTAATTTAAACTGAGGATCACCACACCTCAGGCGAGGGGCAAGATTGGGAAGGCAGGACCTTCATGGATAACCTCAGCTGGTGCGGGAATTGAACCCGCGCTGTTGGCATTCCTCTGCACCATGAGCAAACCATTCACCCAACTGAGTTAAACTGACCCTTGTATGGTGGTGTAGTGTAGGAAACATGGTAGCCAATTAGCAGAGGATCAATGATGTGTTAATGACCAGATGATCTGTTTCAGTGATTTGAGTTGAGGATAAATGTTATCTGCGACATCCCAAGATTACTCTCCTCATTTGCTTCATAATAGCACTATGAGATATTTTATGCCCACTTGAGAGACCTTTCTTTAATGAAAGAAGACATGTCTAACACTGCATCAAGACCTCAGCCTGTGATATCATACTCAAGTCTCTGGGAATGGGACTCAAATGCAAAACTCTCTGTTTTTAAAATTTATTATGTTATAGGATATGAGCCACACTGACAAGGTCAGCATTTGTTGCCCATAGAACATAGAACATTACAGCGCAGAACAGGCCCTTCGGCCCACGATGTTGCACCGACCAGTTACAAAAACAATGACCCTCTAACCTAAACCAATTCCTTTTTGTCCATAAAGCTATCCACGGATCTCTTAAACGCCCCCAAACTAGGCGCATTTACAACTGCAGCAGGCAGGGCATTCCAATCCCTCACCACCCTCTGGGTAAAGAACCTACTCCTGACATCCGTCCTATAACTACCCCCCCTTAATTTAAAGCTATGCCCCCCAGTGCTAGCTTTCCCCATCCGAGGAAAAAGACTATCACTGTCCACCCTATCTAAACCTCTAATCATCTTATATGTTTCAATAAGGTCCCCTCTTAGCCGCCTTCTTTCTAACGAAAACAACCTCAAATCCCTCAGTCTCTCCTCATAGGACCTCCCCTCCATACCAGGCAACATCCTGGTAAACCTCCTCTGCACCCTCTCCAAAGCCTCCACATCCTTCCTATAATGTGGGGACCAGAACTGCACACAATACTCCAAGTGCGGCCGCACCAGAGTCTTGTACAGTTGCAACATGACGCTGCGACTCCTAAATTCAATCCCCCTACCAATAAACACCAAGACACCGTATGCCTTCCTAACAACCCTATCTACTTGATTCCCAACTTTCAAGGAGCTATGTACACATACACCAAGATCCCTCTGTTCATCCACACTATTCAGAGTCCTACCGTTAGCCCTATACTCTACACATCCGTTATTCTTACCAAAGTGAATTACCTCACACTTTTCCGCATTAAACTCCATCCGCCACCTCTCGGCCCAGCTCTGCAACTTGTCCAAGTCCCCCTGTAAACTAAGACACCCTTCCTCACTATCTACCACACCTCTGACTTTGGTGTCATCAGCAAATTTACTAATCCACCCAACTATACCCTCATCCGGATCATTTATAAAAATTACAAACAGCAGTGGCCCCAAAACGGATCCCTGAGGCATACCACTTGTAACCGAACTCCATGACGAATACTTACCATCAACCACCACCCTCTGTCTCCTATCTGCTAGCCAATTCCTGATCCAATTACCTAGATCACCCCCAATCCCATACATCTGCATTTTCTGCAGAAGCCTACCATGGTGAACCTTATCAAACGCCTTGCTAAAATCCATATATACCACATCAACTGCCTTACCCCTATCCACCTCTTTGGTCACTTTCTCAAAAAACTCAATAAGGTTAGTAAGGCACGACTTACCCGCCACAAAACCATGCTGACTATCTCCAATCAATTCATTACTCTCCAAATAACTATAAATCCTATCCCTAATAATTTTTTCTAAAACCTTACCCACAACAGAAGTGAGACTCACCGGTCTATAATTCCTGGGGAAGTCTTTGTTCCCCTTCTTAAACAATGGGACAACATTCGCTAACCTCCAATCTTCCGGTACTATACCAGAGGCCAACGACGACCTGAAGATCAGAGCCAGAGGCTCTGCAATCACCCCTCTTGCCTCCCAGAGAATCCTAGGGTAAATCCCATCCATTTCAGCAGCCATCAAGCCGAGTGGCTTCCTAGATCATTTCAGAGAGCAGTTAAGAGTCCGTGGGCCAGACTGGGTGAGCATGCAGATCAGCCATGATCTTATTGAATGGCGGGGCAGGCTCGAAGGGCCAGATGGCCTACTCCTGCTCCTATTTCTTATGTTCCTTCCATAAAGTGGACCAACGTTACAACAACCGATGATTGGTTCACCATTACAGAAACTAGCTGTCAATTCCAGCTCTTATCCATTGAACATTAACTTCCGCCAGGATTTGAACCTCCGTCTCCAACAATTTAGCCTGGGAATCTGCGTCATCACCAGAGTCCAATGACATGAACACTATGCCACCGTATTTGAAAGTTTTGAAACAGCTCCTATCTACTCAATTACAGGGTTAAGTTTTATGATGTTCAGATGAAGTTGACCATCTTTCCACGTGGATCCTTTACCCATTTAACCTCCCTTCTCCTACACCCCCCCTAACCTTAACCCTAACCCACCCCCCAACCCTAACCCTAACCCTAACCCTCCCCCATCCCTAACCCTAACCCTCCCCACAACCCTATCCCTATCCCTAACCCTAACCCTAACCGTCCCCCCAAACCCTAACCCTAAACCTCCCCCCAACTCCATCCCCAACCCTAACCCACCTCAATTTGAAACTATCCAAAGTTCTATCACACAAGTATGGGTTTTGAAATTAGTTATGAAGGAATGATGTACACTGCTCACTTTGCTAACAGCAGCCACACAGCTTTAGAGTGGAAACATCGTGTGGAATTCTCCCATCTGGTATTAAGTTCCCTGGTGGGGACGGGAATATGGAGTGTTTCCCACTGAGGACACCAGCAGGAAACAGTGACACATAGAACATAGAACATAGAACATTACAGCGCAGAACAGGCCCTTCGGCCCACGATGTTGCGCCGACCAGTTACAAAACAATGACCCACTAGCCTAAACCAATCCCTTTTCATCCATAAACCTATCCACAGATCTTTTAAACGCCCCCAAACTAGGTGCATTTACAACTGCAGCTGGCAGGGCATTCCAGTCCCTCACCACCCTCTGGGTAAAGAACCTACCCCTGACATCTGTCCTATAACTACCCCCCCTTAATTTAAAGTCGTGCCCCCTCGTGCTAGCTTTCTCCATCCTAGGAAAAAGGCTATCACTATCTACCCTGTCTAAACCTCTAATCATCTTATATGTTTCAATGAGATCCCCTCTTAGCCGCCTTCTTTCCAGCGAAAACAACCCCAAATCTCTCAGTCTCTCCTCATAGGATCTCCCCTCCATACCAGGCAACATCCTGGTAAACCTCCTCTGCACCCTCTCCAAAGCCTCTACATCCTTCCTGTAATGTGGGGACCAGAACTGCACACAAAACTCCAAGTGCGGCCGCACCAGAGTTGTGTACAGTTACATCTTCCAACCCTGACCTCATTAATTATGTACTGGAGGTTTGGCACCATATTCTGTGATGGTGCACATCCTGCCATCGTACCCGGACCCAATATCGAAAAGATGCACAACATCACAGAAGAAAGGAGTTTGATCTCGAGGGACACTCCGAGGCGGGGAGCTGGAACCCCTCAGTGATACAGAGCCTGGAAGATCCACCTGTAGTTGCTCCCCTGACTCCCGGCTGCGGGGTTCCGGGGTCCAGGGTGGGTTGCAGCCTCCATTCCCAGCTCTGGCGACAGACACAGGCAATGTTCGGATGGGTGGGGACCTCTACACACTCCTCCCCCCACCTCCACCCCCACCGCCCCACTGTCATTGACGTGCCCGGAAGATCTGCCAGGTGTAATTTGTGACATTCAAAGGTCAGAGGTAAGAACTTGGTTATTGGTGAGATAAGGTGAATGATTACCTTACCCTGACTGGGTGGCTGGGGCGATCTGTACGGGGCAGCGAGGGATAACGGAAACACTTGCAGATAATTCATGTTGTTCCCTCTGTCCCAATAATCGCGTTACTCTGTTACAATAGCAAAGTAATTTCACGTCAGCGTCAGACTGATTTTGGGAGCCCCCTATCGGATTCTTCACCCAGGCTGCTAGCAGAGGCTTGAGGGAATTCCACTCCTGGTGCTGAAAGGTTGGATATTGAGGACTATGAGATGAGGAGAAAATTCTTTGCTCAGAGGGATGCGAGTCTTTGGAATTCTCAGCCCCTATGAACCGTGGATGTTTGGCCTTTGAGTATGTGGAAGACTGAGTTTTTTGGATGTGAGAGAATCTAGGGATGAAGCTGAGGATGAAGACGAGCCATGACTTTGTTGAATGGTGAAGCAGGGCTGGTGGGGGCAAATGGCCTGTTACTGCCCCATTCGCTGAAGTCCTTCAGGACTTTGTGGTCCCCGTGACGTGCTTTCCAGCGGAGGAGGAAGCTCACCATTCTCCACTAGCAGGATAGAACATAGAACATTACAGCGCAGAACAGGCCCTTCGGCCCACGATGTTGCGCCGACCAGTTACAAAACAATGACCCACTAGCCTAAACCAATCCCTTTTCATCCATAAACCTATCCACAAATCTCTTAAACGCCCCCAAACTAGGCGCATTTACAACTGCAGCAGGCAGGGCATTCCAGTCCCTCACCACCCTCTGGGTAAAGAACCTACCCCTGACATCAGTCCTATAACTACCCCCCCCCTTAATTTAAAATCGTGCCCCCTCGTGCTAGCTTTCTCCATCCTAGGAAAAAGGCTATCACTGTCTACCCTGTCTAAACCTCGAATCATCTTATATGTTTCAATGAGGTCCCCTCTTAGCCGCTTTCTTTCCAGCGAAAACAACCCCTTCCAGCGAAAACAACCCCAACTGGGATCTTCCTGTCCCAGTGACATCTACAGTGTTTAGCCTGTCTTGCCCATTCTGCCGATGGCGGGGGGTAGCTTTTGGTGGGTGTGGTTTGTGCTGGACAATCGTGCCCTTTATGTTTAGTTTTATTTGTTCGTTTATTCATCCATGGGCGTCACTGGCCATTTATTTCCTATCTCTGGTTGCCTGAGGGCAGCTGAGTGTCAACCCCATTGCTGTGGCTCTGGAGTTACATGTTGGGTAAGGACAGCAGATTTCCTTCCCTAAAGGACATTAGTGACCCAGATGGGTTTTTCCAACAATCGACGATGGTTTCATGGTCATCAGTAGATTCTTAGTTTCAGATATTTTTTATTGAATTCAAATTCCACCATCTGCCTTAGTGGGATTTTAACCCGGGTCTACAGAATATTACCTGAATTTCTGGATTAACAGTCTAGTGATATTACCACTGAGCCTTCCCTAGATAAGAGTAACCATGATACTGTGTGATTGGAGTCACTGGTTAACGATGGCAGATTTTCTTCCCTAAGGAACATTGGAAAAACGCACAAATTTCAAGGTTGTCTTGGCTGAAAATATCTCACCCAGATATGTTTTTAAATCAAATCTTCAAGCTTCCGTGCTGATGTTTGATGCTAAGATGTGAACCATTAATCCAGTAACATAATCACTGCACCAGTACACACGTGATGGCCAGCGTCCTGCCACTTGAGATAACGCACTGTGTCAAACTGAAGCAGTTTTGTTTGTTTGAGTTTGGATGAATTTGCTACAGTTTGGTCACAAAGTCATCACGTGTATATAAAAGAAAAAACCTACCTATCGCCAATATCTTCTCCCAGCTGGGCGAATGGGCCGGGAAATGGCAAATGGAATTTAATGTTGGCAAGTGTGAGGTGGTCCACTTTGGAAGGAGGAATGGTAGGAAGGACTATTACTGACGTGGCGAAAAACTACAGCAGGCGACGGTGCAGAGGGACCTCGGGGTCCTTGTGCATGAGTCGCAAAAACCCAGCTTGCAGGTGCAGCAGGTGGTCAGGAAGGCGAATGGGATGCTGGCCTTCATAGCGAGGGGGATTGAATATAAAAGTAGGGAGGTCTTGCTGCAGCTGTATAGGGCATTGGTGAGGCCGCAGCTGGAGTACTGTGTGCAGTTTTGGGCGCCGCACCTGCGCAAAGATATTTTGGCCTTGGAGGAAGTGCAGAGGAGGTTTACTAGGCTGATACCGGAGTTGAGGGGGTTGAGCTATAAGGAGAGGCTGAATAAACTAGGCTTGTACTCGTTAGAATTTGGAAGAATGAGGAGAGATCTCATTGTGACGTATAAGATGATGAATGGGATGGATAGGATAGAGGTGGGGAGACTCTTCCCACTCAAAAAAGACAGTAGGACTAGGGGGCACAGCCTCAAGATAAAGGGGGGGCATTTTAGAACGGAGTTGAGGAGGAACTTCTTCACTCAAAGGGTGGTGAATCTCTGGAATTCTCTACCCGTTGAAGTGGTGGAGGCTGCCTCGCTAAATATTTTCAAGAAGCGGGTTGATGGTTTTTTGATAAGAGAGAGGATTAAGGGTTATGGGGAGAGGGCCGGAATGTGGAACTGAGCCACGACAGATCAGCCATGATCTTATTGAATGGCGGGGCAGGATCGAAGGGCCAGATGGCCTACTCCTGCTCCTATTTCTTATGTTCTTATGATACACAGGCTCTAACGTTTCCCCCCATGGAGGGGCTGGGCTACATTTGGATGTAGACTGTTTGTCGTGTGTTTTGATTTGTAAATATAGCAGTCTGCTGTTTTCAAATGTACTCAATCTTTATTCAAAAGTCCCAGCAGCAGCTGTGAGGGGTTCAGCTGAGGAGCCATTGCCATCTGGAACTCAGAATATGCTCCAAAAGACAGAGTTCAGATTCACAAAGCTCCCACAGTGATGAGAAGGACAGAACAGAAAAGTTACCCACGAAAGAAAGTAAATTGGTTTACTCTTAGCTCAGGAAGACGTTCCGTTGTAACCAAACAGCTCCTGGAAAAGTCAAATGGGAATAAGATCAGGAAGACCATCCAGCACTGACCGAGCGACTGGGAACGGCAAAGACTCCCCCTTCGTAGACCCTGAAAAATCCTCCTTAAGACCATCTGGGCTGCTGAATAATCTCAGCAGGTCTGGTTATGGTGAGAGAAACATAAGAACATAAGAAATAGGAGCAGGAGTAGGCCATCTAGCCCTTCGAGCCTGTCCCGCCATTCAATAAGATCATGGCTGATCTGTCGTGGCTCAGCTCCATCTTCCCGCCCTCTCCCCATAACCCTTAATCCCCTCTCTCATCAAAAACCCATCAACCCGCATCTTAAAAATATTTAGCGAGGCAGCCTCCACCACTTCAACGGGCAGAGAATTCCAGAGATTCACCATCCTTTGAGTGAAGAATTTCCTCCTCAACTCCGTTTTAAACCGCCCCCCCTTTATCTTGAGGCTGTGCCCCTTAGTCCTACTATCCTTTCTGAGCGGGAAGAGTCTCTCCACCTCTATCCTATCCATCCCATTCATCATCTTATACGTCTCAATGAGATCTCCCCTCATAAACAGGGTTAATGGTTGGAACTTTCCCGCTCTTCACAGTGGCAGGATTTTCCAGCCCCGTCGATGGCGCAAACCCGTGCGGGTTTTGCAGCGCCAGGGGGAAGATTGAATGGGAAACCCCATTGGCAATGGCGGCAACAGAAGATCCCAATGCTGGCCAATAGCGGCCTACCTCTAGCTGCCATTGTTGAGTTTCGCGCAATCAATATTTAACATTTGTTTTGTTCTAACAATAAGCATCACGCAAGTAGATTGCCCTGACCCTGACCCTTCCCCTGAGCCCAACGTCTCCTCATCCCTCCCTCCCTCTCCTTTCCCTCCTTCCCTCCCTCCGCCCTCCTCCCTCTATATGTTCCTATTGAGTTCTAGCCTGTTCGATTTTTCCTGAACCTTATAACCTCTCAGTTCCCCTATTCTGGTTCGAAAGGAGTGAATACTTGTTTTATTATGACATTAACAATCTCATTGTTAATCATTATTATTGTCAATGATCTTGGTTTACATCCAATTTACAACACAGTAACATACCATTCAGCCCACCCAATCCATAGTAACATTTAGGCCTACTCCCACCCTACTCCACCTTAATCTCATTCGATTCCTTTCAACCTTGTCTTGCCATCTTTACTATTTGCCTCAACAAATCCTAATTGTGGAGAGTTTGCTATTCTCACTACTCATTGGATTAAGAATTTTAATACCATAGAATCCCAACAATGTCGAAGGAGGCCATTCAGTCCATCCAGTCTGCACTGACCCTCCAACCAAGCATTCTAACCAGATCCACCCACCACCCTTTCCCTGTAATCCCCTGTATTTACCTCACTAGTCCCCCCCTAACCTCCACATCTTTGGATACTGAGGGGCAATTTCGCATGGTCAATCCACCTAACCTACACATCTTTGGACACTAAGGGGCAATTTAGCATGGTCAATCCACCTAACCTACACATCTTTGGACACTAAGGGGCAGTTTAGCATGGCCAATCCACCTAACCTACATACCTTTGGACACTAAGGGGCAGTTTAGCATGGCCAATCCACCTAACCTACATACCTTTGGACACTAAGGGGCAGTTTAGCATGGCCAATCCACCTAACCTACATACCTTTGGACACTAAGGGGCAGTTTAGCATGGCCAATCCACCTAACCTACATACCTTTGGACACTAAGGGGCAGTTTAGCATGGCCAATCCACCTAACCTACATACCTTTGGACACTAAGGGGCAGTTTAGCATGGCCAATCCACCTAACCCACACATATTTGAGCTGTGGGAGGAAACCGGAGCACCCGGAGGAAACCCACGCAAGGAGAACATTCAAAGTCCACACAAGGCCGGAATCGAACCCAGATGCTGTGAAGCAGCAGTGCTACCCACTGTGCCCCTGTGCTGCACCTAACTCGAGGGAAGGTGTCACTGCCCTGGATCTTTAGCAAGGAGGGAATGGCGGATGGGGGGGGCGGTGGGGGGAATTCCAGTTTGTGACAAATCTCTGAATTTGCCAGCATTTTGATTGAACAGCGAGCAATGTGTGTCTTTCAGCTGATTTGCTTTGGCCTGAGCAATCAACTGGTTGCATCCTTCAAAGAGGAAAATTCCATCGCATTTAAACACCTCTTCCTGAAAGGATACCAAGACACGGATGAGAATGAGGGCAGCTTTGTTCTTTACACTCAGCAGGACGTTTATGACAGTGTTTCTTACGCTATCAATCAGGTAAACAGTCAATCCAACTCTTTATATATGTGAAATTTTCCAGAAGGAAGATTGGAATAATGTTGAACATATTTGATTTGGTTTGATTTATTATTGTCACATGCAGACAGTGAAAAGTATTATTTCTTGCACGCTATACAGACGAAACATAGAGAAAGAAAGGAGACAGTGCAGAATGTAGTGTTACAGTCATAACTTCAGGGTGTAGAGAAAGACCTACTTAATACGAGGTAGGTCCATTCAAAAGTCTGATGGCAGCAGAGAAGAAGCTACTCTTGAATCGGTTGATACGTGTCCTCAGATTTTTGTATCTTTTTTCCCAAACAGAAGAAGATGAAAGAAAGAATGTTGGGGGTGTGGGGGGTCCTTGATTATGCCGGCTGCTTTTCCGAAGCAGTGGGAAGTGTAGACAGAGTCAATGGATGGGAGGCTGGTTTGAGTGACAGAGTGGGCTTTGTTCATGACCTTCTGTAGTTTCTTGTAGACTTGGACTGAACAGGAGTCATACCAAACTGTGATATCATGATGTATAGTTGCTGGTGTTAGACTGGGGTGGGTACAGAAAGAAATCTCACAACACCAGATTAAAGTCCAACAGGTTTATTTGCTCCCCAACTGCTCCCCAACAGGGGGGACAGTTTAGATCAGTGTTGAGGAGGAACTTCTTCACTCAAAGGGTGGTGAATCTCTGGAATTCTCTCCCCGTTGAAGTGATGGAGGCTGCCTCGCTAAATATATTTGAGTCACGGGTAGATAGATTTCTGATAGACAGGGGAATTAAGGGTTAGGGGGAGAAAGCGGGAAAGTGGAACTGATCCACTTCAGATCAGCCATGATCTTATTGAATGGCGGGGCAGGCTCGAAGGGCTAGATGGCCTATTCCTGCTCCTATTCCTTATGTTCTTATTTGGTTACACGAGCTTTCAGAGTGCTGCTCCTTCATCAGGTGAATGATAATAAAGGGGCAGCGCTCCAAAAGCTCGTGATGCAAACAGAAAGAATGCTTTCTATAGTGCATGCGTAAAAGTTGGAAAGAAGTTGTAGTGGACATGCCAAATTTCCTTAACCTCTTAACCAGTTCTTAGCCACTGTGGTAATGTAGGATCTGAAGCTTGTGTGCAGAGACGTCCCACAAAGAACAATGTGATAATGGTGTAATCAATTGGGATCAACTTACTCCTTCTCTAACCTGGTAGGGAGATGGGAACCAGGAGATAATGAGAGAAGAACATCCTGGTGCACACAGAATTGGGAGAGACAGAGAGCACAAGAGTAAGAAATAATATATTAGTAGGTGAAATCAGATTCGAAGGGAATGTTGTGAAGGTCTAGATGAGATTTAGTGTGCAGATCTGTAGTGCAGGTACACTTTTAAAGCTAGTAAGCTGCAGGTAGCCGCGGTGACGAGGTGTTAACAAAAACCGGGCTCAAAATAGGACAGGACTGCATAACTCTTTGGATGAAATGTGTTCAGGAAAGACAGGGAAGGGAGGATAGGAGGATGGGTGGCAGCATTGATTAAGGAGAATCTTACAGCGCTGGAGAGACAGGAAATGCTGGAAGAGTCAAGGTCAGAATCTGGTTGTTTATAATAGAGGTGCCCTTATACTTTGGATTTATACCATTGGTGCCATCACAGGGTGGGCCGAGGTAAGGTGCTCTTTCAGACAGACTAGATGGGCTGAATGGCCACCTTCTGCGTGGTAGGGATTCTGTGGTTTCTGGAGTGCATTCAGAAGGATTTCAATGAGGGTGGGAATGTTGTTGAATCAGGATTTGGGAATGGGGTTGGGTTAAGTGAATCAAGTGTCAATGGGGAACATTGAGAGGGTAGTTGACATTGAACATAAGAACATAAGAAATAGGAGCAGAAGTCGGCCATCCAGCCCCTCAAGCCTGCCCCGCCATTCAGTAAGATCATGGCTGATCTGAAGTGTCTCAGTTCCACATTCCCACTTTCTCCCCATAACCCTTAATCCCCTTGCCTACCAAAAACCTATCTACCCATGTATTAAATATATTTAGCGAGGCAGCCTCCACCACGTCAACGGGCAGAGAATTCCAGAGATTCACCACCCTTTGAGTGAAAAAGTTCCTCCTCAACTCCGTTCTAAACTGCCTCCCCCCCCCTTCTCTTGAGGCTGTGCCCTCTAGTCCTGCTGTCCTTTCTGAGAGGGAAGAATCTCCCTAGCTCTACCCTATCCATCCCCTCCATTATCTTATACGTTTCCAGAAGATCCGCCCTCATCCTTCTAAACTCCAACGAGTACAAGCCCAGTCTATTCAGCCTCTCTTCATAGTTCAACCCCCTCATCTCCGGTATCAGCCTAGTGAACCTCCTCTGCACTCCCTCCAAGACCAAAATATCCTTGCTCAAGTGCGGCGACCAAAACTGCACACAGTACTCCAGCTGCAGCCTCACCAATGTCCTATACAGCTGCAGCAAGACCTCCCTACTTTTATATTCAATCCCCCTCGCTATGAAGGCCAGCATCCCATTCGCCTTCCTGACCACCTGCTGCACCTGCAGGCTGGGTTTTTGCGACTCATGCACAAGGACCCCCAGGTCCCTCTGCACCGTAGCATGCTGCAGCTTTTCGTCCTTTAAAAAGTAATCCCCCCTACTATTATTCTTGCCAAAGTGGATAACCTCACACTTGCCAACATTGTATTCCATCTGCCAGGTTCAATGTTGAATGGTAAAGTTTAGATTAACTATTGGAAAGGACAAGGAAAACCAGAGTGTTTCCCACTGGCATTAGCAGAGCCCGTCATTCCCCCACTTCTAGCATTTAAAAATATTCATAAAACAAAACACGCTGGCCATGAAACCCTGATCTCACCATACAGGCAAGAGGGGGATCCACGTTCCGCCCTCCCCCCCTTTGTTTTTCTTTCTTTCTTTTCATGCTTTGAATGCGTCTCGAGCCTGTCTTCCTCACCGCAATGTTTATAAACATTCTGCCTTTGATTGACAGGCTGGATCAATTACCCACTAGCCAGGAGGTTTCATTTCTTTTCTGACTGAGGTCAACATCGGCCTTGAGCCCGAGTCCACCCAAGCCCCAGATCCCTTGGGGGAGCCTCCCTCTGCAGCCTGGCAGTGACAGTAGGGCAAATGGGCACCACATTTACCTCCTTGCCCCCCCCCCCACCCACCCGTCAAGAGTCCAAGACACGAGGTTGAGGTTTATCAGGACCTGCATAAAATCCCACCCGATGAGCTTCCCCCTGGGGTGGAGGCGGCATTCCCCAGACTCCGGGAATGAAAATACAGAGAAGCCAGTAGTTAAACTGTTTGGTGAACCCCTTGTAAAGAACACCATCTGTGTGGCGTGACCTGTTGATACTCAATGGTTTGAATGGTCGTTCAGTCTGTTTTACCAGGGCAAGGTGCTTCAGGAAAGGGTGGATGGAGGGTTTTTTTTATTCTGCCTTTTAATATCTTGTGCCCTGCCGTTCACCATTTAATTGAAAGTTCTTCCCCTCCAAGTATTCGCAGTTGCAGAGTGTGACAGTCGGGAATTATGCGTACGATACAAACGCAAACAATAAGACATTTTTGCAAGTCTGTAAGCAGCTGTATGAGAGATCCGTCCCAGAAAACCCGAACAACAAACTGGCAGTCACCCCAATGATTGAGACAGGTAAGAGAGACGGAGCAGGTCGTTCTGGGGAGAATTGAGAAGATAAACTTGGATTTTAACGCTGCTCCCACCATGTCCCACAGCACTGACAGCGAAGCAAGTGTCATCACTACTCTCAGGACCGATTTTCCCACCCCGCTGCATGAATAAATTAGCGGAGGTGGATAAGCGCGATCCACGCTGGGAGTCCGAGTGCCTCTCCCAGGGCCAGATATCTGGTGCCGTCACCTCCACATGGAGTTGGGGGGGGGGGGGGGGGGGGGGGGCGGTGGCAGGGGGGGCGAGGTGGTGGGGTTGGGGGGGGGGGGGGTGGTTGCTTTTAATATAACTTAAAGAAGAGTAAATGTCCCAGGATTGAATTCTCTGGGTCCTCCAGCCTGTCTCCCACCTCCCCCCACTCCATCCCACCACCCCCCACAACCCCCCCCCCCCCCCCCCCCCCCACGCACCCCCCCCACCCACCCAGGAGCTGTTTATTCCAGCCAGTTTTACAGGAGCCCCCCACTTTTGGAGAGCTAGCAGCCCAACCGCACTGGAATGAACAGGGGTGCAATCAGCACCCTGCCCCCCCCCCACTCCGAGGGTCAGGCAGCACAAGATGTCCCCAGGCATTGGCATCTTGGCAGTGCTAGCTTATACTCTAGTCACTGTCCATCGGGCATAGAGCAGTATCAAGGGGTCAGGCCATATTGGGGGGGGGGTGGGGTGGGCTACTGTGGGTGGGGCCTGATGGGGGCAATCGGTGGGGGTTGGGGGGTTTCTACTGCCACTCTGCAGGTAGGATTGGTGGAGGAAGCCAATGATCGGGGTGGGCTGGAGTTGGCGGGGGGGGGGTAGTGGGGAGGCTGGGACTGATGGGTGGGGTCAGTGCTGTGAGGGGGGTTTGGGGCTGTATTGGGGGGGTGGGTTGGCACTCTCGGGGGTGGTGGAAGGGGAGTGTTGGGGGGGAGGTCATGGCTAGGCCTGGACATGATCAGGAGAGGGGGGGGGGGTGGGGCTGCTGGTGATCGGGCAATGGGGAGGGTCGCACAGCCAGCGATGTGGGGGTCTCAGGGCTGGCCAGCGATTGGGAAGCCGGCAGATAGGGGTCACTGCCATTGCGCCAGTCTTGGCTCGGATAAATCAGCACATGCGCAGTGGCCCCCTCAGCTGCCAGCCTTTCCAGCGGGAATAGACCCCATTTACTCTTTAAACAGAGTGATTCACGCTACTGTGCTTGCAGTACACGGAGTGTGGGAGAGTCAATCTGAAACTCCTGCTGTAAAGACCAATGGGTATTTTCCAGTTTTCATGCAAATTCTGCACTTTGAATGATTTGGGGAGAATCATCCCTGTAATGTGGGAAATACGGTCACTATTGCAAGCTGTCACAGATAACAATATGAAGATGACCATATAGTTTGTGCTTGTGGTGTTGATTGTGGGTCAATATTACCCAGAACACTGAGTGCAGCATCCAAGTTCCATGGAAACTTTTACACCCATCTCTGATTGATGTCTCGTCGGGGGGTGGCAGGTCTGACAGTGCAGCAACGTTTGACTTCCAGTGGAAATCCCGGTGAGTGTGGTTTGCCACCATGACTTGCCAGGTCTCTCCTGACCCGCGTCTCCAGTCCATCCCGTCCCTTCCTTTTGATTTGTTTCTCAGTGGATTGAGGTTGATTGTGTTGCCGGAGCTGTGGTCTCTGTAACGAGAGTGACCCCGCAGTGTTAAACCCTCTGCCCCGGAACTCAAAAGGGAAGTGTGGAATTTCAAGCCCCCTTGGTAACTGTGGCCAAACAGCAGGAAGTGAATTGCAGAAGCTTTACCTTTGAGTGGGAAGATTGCAGTGAACATTGGGGTAGTGGTAATGTCATTGGTTTAGTAATCCAGAAACCCAGGCTCATGTTCTGGGGCAAACGCAGATTCAAAACCCAACCCTGCCAGCTGGTGGAATTTAAATTCATTTTTTTAAATGATTCTGGAATTGAAAGCTCGTTTCAGTAAACGGTAACCACGAAACCGTCATCGATTGTGGTCAACGCCCATCTAGTTCACTAACAAACTTTCAGGAAGGAAATCTGCCGAGCTTAACCAGTGACTGACTGCAAGGTAGCTAATGCTTAAAGACTCTCAAAGGCAATTTGAGTGAGACAGAAAAGAAAGTTTCCAGGGAAAGCGTCTTGTGCTGTCAATAGTGCTGATTTGCAATAACAAAAGATAACACTCTGGGGAAAATGTCGTTACTGAGACAACAGTGTGTAACTAAATTAGAACTGGACCATCCAAGCGGACAGCTTGATAATTTTATATTAGATTTTTAAAATAATATTAGCTCTGCAGGTGTTAATCACATAATGTTAGTAGTTGCTACAATGGATAATCTGATTTCTTCACATCACATTTAGCTCAGTGACATCTTGATTTGAAAATTCTTCCTTTCAAACCTCACCAATCCCCCCTTTCTCATGGAATCTCTTCCACCCAGAGATCTCTGCCAAGATGCCCGTGCTCCTCCATGTTTAGGCCTCTTGAGCATCCCCAGTTTTAATCGCTCTACCATGTGGGCCGTGCCTTCAGCTGCCTGGACCCCCCCCCCCCCCCTCGGTCCATAAACTTCCCCCTTCTGTGAAACTGAGCTCTTTGACCAAGCCTTTGGTTGCCTGTCCCAAAATTGCCTCATGCGTCTCCGTGAGAAGTTGTGTTTGTGAAGGGATGCTTGACTGTGTTACAGCTCAATGCAAGTTGTTGTTGTAAAGTGGTGTGTAAGATCCTTGAAAAATCTGTCCTTGCCATCGATTTCCAAGAGATGGTCATTTTTTTTAACGCACAACAGTTCTCCATCACTTTAGAACGGTAGGCTAGAATCTATGCCTGCTCTGTGTTGAGTTGGCTGGGGGAGGTTAAGCTGTGGGGAGGCTGGGAGAGGGGGGTCATAGAATCCTACAGTGCAGGAAAAGGCCATTCAGCCCACTGCGTCTGCACCAACCACCATCCCACCCAGGCCCTATCCCCATAACCCCACAGATTTATTCTGCCAACCCTCCTGACACGAGGTCAATTTAATTTGGCCAATCAACCTAACCCACACATCTTTGGACTGTGGGAGGAAACAAGTGAATAGGGAACAATTATATTTCTGTTTGTGCGCAAACCAAAATTGCCCAGTATCTCCCCGGAACTATTTGTCTGATAGCATTTCAACAATTCATTTGACCACTTGTGTTGAAAAAAGTCATTCGATCTTTTTGACCTCGGGGTCAGGAATAGTTCATGATACAGTTATAGAGTCAGAGAGTCATAGAAGTTTACAGCATGGAAACAGACCCTTTCCGCTCAACTTATCTTATACAAAGATCTTATACAAAGAACAACACAGCACGGGAAACAGGCCCTTCGGCCCAACGAGCCCGCGCCGCCGTCCCATGGTCAGTGACCTATTCATGATTTTAGTCTATGCCTAATGTGCGAGGATCAGGGAGGTCCAATATAGGGACAATTTGTTACCCAATCAATCAGCCTAAAAGCACATTTTTGGGATGTGGGAGGAAACCGGAGCACCCGGAGGAAACCCACGCAACCATGGGGAGAACGCGCAAACTCCCACGGACACAGGCCCAAATCCATGTGTCCGCACAGCAACAGAGATAGCCTCTGAGCTGTCATGTTGCCCTCGAGATGGTCCAGTTTACGCACACCAACGACATGAAGCAGTAGGCAACTCCCGAAGCAACATCCAAGAGCAGCCCACCACAACCTGCCGCCCGCATGCCCCTTGCTGGACTTAAATGCCTGGACTTATCCATGCCACTCTCTTTTTAACCCCTAAACTAGACCCAATTGCCTGCATTTGGCCCATATCCCTCTATACCCACCTTACCCATGTAACTGTTAAACGCTTTTTAAAAGACAAAATTATGCCCGCCTCTACTACTACCTCTGGAAACTTGTCACATCCTCCGTGTGAACAAATTTCACGGGCAGTCACAGGCATTCGGCCTCTGATCTTCAGGTGGGTGCTCTCCAAGGTGCCTTCAGGACACATGAGAGCGCAGAGTCGCTGAGCAAAAACTGATTGCCAGGTTCCGCACACATGAGAATGGCCTCAGCTGGGCTCTTGGGTTCCTCTGTAACCCACACAACTTGCCCAGACTTGCAAAATCTCACTAACGTCCCTGTCTGGAAACAATACACATCCCTTTAACCTGTGCTTAAAGCTCTTTCCACTCAAAGTATCTTTAAGAATTGATTAGCTGTAAAGACTCCAATAATTTGCATGTAAATTGGGTTTGTGTTCTTTTTACAATCAGAACTCCCAGCCACCTGACGAAGGGACAGACTGTCCTGAAAGCTTGCGGTTTTTGCTACAAATAAACCTGTTTGGGCTTTAAACTGGAGTTGTGGGATTTCTTTCTGAAAAAATTTCCCCTCAGGACCCTATTGTATCTCTCCCCTCTCACTCTAAACCTATGCCCTCTAGTTTTAGACTTCCCAACCTTTGAGAAAAGATATTGACTATCTAGCTGATCTGTGCCCTTCATTATTTTATAGACCTCTACAAGATCACCCCTCAGCCTTCTACACTCCAGAGAAAAAAGTCCCAGTCTATCCAACCTCTCCTTATAACTCAATCCATCAAGTCCCGGTAGCATCCTAGTAAATCTTTATTGATGGGTTTTCTCTGTCCTTGAGAAAAATTGATGCATGATTTTATTCAATGATGAATTGTAGCTAATTGTAATTTGTTTCCTGGCAGATTGTTTAAATATCGAACCAAGTGACCCACCAACAGAATGGAAAATAAGCAATTCATCATTTTTTGACCTGGAATTTTACCGGTAACGTATAGAGGTTGGGAGAGCTGCGTTACATTCCCTAAAGTTTCAAAGAATGAGGGATGACCTCATTGAAATTAGAGAATTCTTACAGGGGGTGCCAGGGTGGATGTAGATCCCTTGGTCAGAGTGAGTCTAGAACCCAGGGAGATAATGTCAGGATGAGGAGTAGGCCAGTTAGGACTGGGCTAAGGAGAAATTTCTTAACTCAGAGGGTAGTGAATCTTTGGAATTCTTGACACCATGGGACCATGGAAACTCAATCATTGAGTATGTTCCAAACAGAAATCCATAGGTTTCTAGATACTCCTGACATTAGGGGATAGGGATTTAGCACGGGAAAGTGGTATTGAGTTAGATCATCATCTATGATTATATTGAATGATGGAGCAAGGCTTGATAGGCTGAATGGTCTTACTCCTGTTCCTGTATCTGATGGTGTTGGATAGATTCACAGCACAGAATGTGTAATGTCCAACTTGACCTGTACAAGTTGGTGTGCATGTGTGTGTATGTGCATTTGTGTGTACATGTGTGCATGTGCATGTGTGTGTATTTGCGTGTGTGCACATGCATATGTGTGAGTAGTTTTATGGATTCAATTTATTATTGTCACATGTATTAACACACAGTGAAAAGTATTGTTTCTTGCACACTACACAGACAAAATATTCCTTTAAGGAAGGAAATGAGTGTAGGCTGCAGTATTATAGCGAGGGTGTAGAGAAAGATCAGCTTAATGCAAGGTAGGTCCATTCAAAAGTCTGACAGCAGTAGGGAAGAAGCTGTTCTTGAGTCGGTTAGGACATGACCTCAGACTTCCCGAAGGAAGAAGGTGGAAGAGAGAATGTCCAGAATGCATGGGGTCCTTAATTATGCCGGCTGCTTTGCCAAGGCAGCGGGAAGTGCAGACAGAGTCAATGGATGGGAGTCTGGTCTGTGTGTGTGTACGTGCGTGCGTGTGTGCATGTGTGTTTGTGTGTATATGTGCATGTGTATGTGCATGCCGTGTTCATGTGTGTATGTGCATGTGTATGTGCATGCATGTGTGTGTAATGTTTGTCTCTATCAGTTGCTATATTGTACTTTAGATGCGTGTGTGCTCTGAATTATTTTCTCTTTGTTTTTATTAAGGTTAATAGCTCTGGAACTCTCTTTTAAGCTAAAGGGGATTGATCTACAAACTATTCACGACAATGGATTACCAGACTGCTATGAGTTTGGAATTACAGTGAGTAATTCACCTCCTTCCACTGACTCTGGGGCACGATTTTAAATTAAGGGGGGGTAGTTATAGGACAGATGTCAGGGGTAGGTTCTTTACCCAGAGGGTGGTGAGGGACTGGAATGCCCTGCCAGCTGCAGTTGTAAATGCACCTAGTTTGGGGGCGTTTAAAAGATCTGTGGATAGGTTTATGGATGAAAAGGGATTGGTTTAGGCTAGTGAGTCATTGTTTTGTAACTGGTCGGCGCAACATCGTGGGCCGAAGGGCCTGTTCTGCGCTGTAATGTTCTATGTTCTATGTTCTAAATTACATTAGGAAGCCAAACTAGTTTTATGTTTTGACAAATGTGAGTTTAGGGTGCTTCACGTCAGCATTAATTCTGCTGACAAATTATGGATTTTTGTAGTAAAACAAATTTTATTTAATAACATAGTTTAAATATAACCAATGACGCAGTTTAACTATTAACAGTTGAACAATAGTTAAAAAATGAAATTTAATTTCTAAATTATCACTGTTTCAGTTCCAAATAAGCAACATTCTCTTACAGACTTAAAATTCCACTTAAGTGCAGTTAGCAATCATAACTGCCCTTGCCTTGAATCTTTCATGGAAATATTATGGAAAGAACAGCTTGCATAAGGGGTTTGTCTTTAAACAAACCCCAGCAAAAACTGAAAACTACTTTTTCTCTGCTACACACCCAGCTGCTCCCATTATCACATAGCCCTGTCAATCAATATAATCAGAAATCCCAGGGGAATTCTTCAAACCACAAACATAAATCCATTAGCTCTCTCCTAAGTAAACACCGAATGCTAAAATGAGTAATTAACCTGCTGTCTCTCAGTATCTGAGCTGTGTTCCTCCCAGACATACTGACTACCTACAACACAGAACTCAATTTGAAACATTCCCTTTAAGCATAAACAAATATATATATCCATGGCAACTGTGTTACCAAATTACATACTGGAGAAATGAAATGAGGAAAAGATTGGACAAGGAGAGAAAAGAGAAAAAAGTATTAAAATGTTACAAACTTAAAATGTAACAATTTTAAAATTTTCTAAAATAATTCACAACCTGAAGGAATGAAACTCTAAACTTATCAATTGCTTCCATTCTGGGGCAGAGAGGCTGATTGGCAGTCAGTAACAATTACCACAAGATTATCCAGGTCCCGCCTTCAACATTCACCCCCTGCATCACCGACTCTGCTATTTACAAGGTACACTGCAGCTTTGCAACATGGCTCCTTGGACAACACATTTCAAATATGCAACATCTGCCGTTTAGAAGGACAAAAGCAGCAGATACCTGAGAACACCACCACGTGGAGATTTCCCCTCCAATTCACTCTCCATCCTGTCTTGGAAAGGTATCCATTCCTTCATTGTCCCTGGCTCAAAATCCTGGAACTCCCTCCCTAACAGCACTGTGGGTGCATCTACACCTCAGGGACTGCAGCGGTTCAAGAAGGCAGCTCACCACCACCTTCTCAATGGGAAATTGGGGATGGACAATAAATGCTGGTCTAGCGAGAAACGCTCAAATATCATGAAAGAATGAGACAAAAGTTAATTACTGGATTGGAAAGTCTGCGGCAAGTTTAATGGTTAATTCATGGGAAAATATAGCAACTTAATGAGACTCATGGAGAGGTTAAGTGTTGGGATGGTTTCTTTCACAAAGTTACAGATGGAAAATGTTAATCATCTCTTGGTGATCTGGAATTCACAGTAAAAAGTCTGACAACACCAGGTTTTAGTCCAACCTATGTGGGCATACCCACATCATGACTACGATCTGGAATTCACCAGCTATCTCTTGCTTACAAGTTTTCAGCTGATTTTTGGGTCTGGTTCCAGCTAGCATCATTCAGAAACTCTCATTATTCAGCAGACTCTGACTCAAAGCATTCACATTTTTAGTGCAAAATGAAAACATCTTCTGTTCCTTTGGCCAGTCCTGAATCCTGAGTTTCCTTTCCACCTCTCCGTTGATTCCTTCAAGGAAGAACAATTCAACCGATCTTTCCTGTTAGCCCCTGTTTCACCTAGCCTCTTACACACCCCCTCCCCACTCTCCCCTTTGGCTCTCCATCACTCTTCACCTCCCCTTTCTTGCTTCCTCCATATTGCCCCCCCCCTCCCTGTTTTGACCTTTCCATTATCTCATCCCTCTCCAACTATCCCCCCACCCCCACCCCACCTCCTCCACTGCTGCTATTCACCCTCTCTCTCCTCCAGGAATCTTCTCTCCCCTTTATGCCCATTTTTTCTCTCTCGTCCTTTTCTCCACCACCAACCCTCATGACACAGAACACCTCCTCCCCTTGTCATCCCAATCCTCTGCACTTTGCAATAGACTGGTAAATACGAACTCTGAGAAGAAAGAAGTAATCTGTGGAAAACAACTGACTGGGGTGGAATATCAGAGATGTTGGGATTGGGTGAAGATGGAAATGGATAGATGAACATCTGCGGGGGTTTTACTGAGTTACTTCAAATAGAACTTGTACGGTGGCACAGTGGTTAGCACTGCTGCCTCACTGCACGAGGGACCTAAGTTTGATTCTGGCCTTGGGTCACTGTCTGTGTGGAATTTGCACATTCTCCCTGTGTCGGTGTGGGTTTCCTCCTACAATCCAAAGATGTGTGGGTTAGGTGCATTGGCTATCCTAAACTGCCCCTTAATGTCCCAAAATGTATAGTTTAGGTAGATCAGCCATGGTAAACATGCAGGGTTATGGGATAGGACCTGGATAAGATGCCATAGAGAGTTGATGTATATTCAATGGGCCAATTGGCCTTCTTCTGCATTGTGGGGATTCTATGGTTTGATGGTATGGTTCTATCAACCATGGATGAGTGGATGTAACGAGGGCTCTAATAATGCGATAGGGCACGGTAAGAAGTCTCACATTACCATGTTAAAATCCAACAGGTTTATTTGGAAACACAAGCCTTTGGAGCACTGCTCCTTCATCAGGTGGGTTTACAATCACCAAATATATAGGCAAAGACACAATTACAAGAAGATTACAGATTGGAATGGGAAGAATGGTTGGAATGCAAGTTTTTACAGGTAATTAAGTCTCTATAAGTACGAACAGTATGCATGGAGAGAGGGATAAACACAGATTAAAGAGGCGCGAATTGCTTCAAACCACGACACTAAGTAGGATTTTGCAAAGCCGGGCAGTATGGTGGGGGTTAAAAGTAGAGTCACAGAGATTTAGAGGTTTACAGCATGGAAACAGGCCCTTCGGCCCAACATGTCCATGCTTTTTTCAAACCCCTAAGCTAATCCCAATTGCCCACATTTGGCCCATATCCCTCTATACCCATCGTACCTATGTAACTGTCTAAACACTTTTTAAAAGACAAAATTGTACCCACCTCTATTACCACCTCTGGCAGCTTGTTCCAGACACTCACCACCCTCATGTGAAAAAAATGCCCTTCTGGATCCTTTTGTATCAATCCCCTCTCACCTTAAACCTGTACCCTCCAGTTTTAGACTCACCTACTTTTGGGAAAAGATATAGGCTGTCTAGCTAATCTATGCCCCTCATTATTTTATAGATCTCTATAATGTCACCCCTCAGCCTCCTACTCTCCAGAAAAAAGTCCCAGTCTATCCAGCCACTCCTTATAATTCAAACAATCAAGTCCCAGTAGCATCCTAGTAAAACATTTCTGCACTCTTTCTAGTTTAATAATATCCTTTAATAACTTAATAACAGCGGGACCAGAACTATACACTGTATTCCAAGTGTGGCCTTACCAACGTCTTTTATAATTTCATCAAGACGTCCCAACTCCTGTATTCAATGTTCTGACCAATGAAATAGTGTGACATGAACCCAAGATTGAGGCCATTCCCATATGTGTGAAACTTGGCTATTAGTTTCTGCTCAGCGATTCTGCATTGTCTCATGTCTTGAAGGCTGTCTTGAGACGCTCTGAAAGCTCGTGATTCCAATTAAACCTGTTGGACTTTAACCTGGTGTTGTCTTCTTACTGTGTCCACCCCAGTGCAATGCTGACATTTCCACCCAATGTGATAGGGGAAAGCTTGATGGGCTGAACGATCTCTCCACTTACAATATTTCTTTGAGTGTGTACCTGAAGCACTCTGTGACCTTGTAAGAACATAAGAACATAAGAAATAGGAGCAGGAGTAGGCCATCTAGCCCTTCGAGCCTGCCCCGCCATTCAATAAGATCATGGCTGATCTGTCGTGGCTCAGTTCCACCTTCCCGCCCTCTCCCCATAACCCTTAATCCCTTCTCTTATCAAAAACCCATCAACCCGTTTCTTAAAAATATTTAGCGAGGCAGCCTCCACCACTTCAACGGGCAGAGAATTCCAGAGATTCACCACCCTTTGAGTGAAGAAGTTTCTCCTCAACTCTGTTCTAAACCGCCTCCCCTTTATCTTGAGGCTGTGCCCCCTAGTCCTACTGTCTTTTTTGAGCGGGAAGAGTCTCTCCACCTCTATCCTATCCATCCCATTCATCATCTTATACGTCTCAATGAGATCTCCCCTCTTTCTTCTAAACTCTAACTTTTCCCAGAAAAGGTTTTCTGAAATCGCCATGATTAATATCTGTTTATTCTACTCCAATTCCAGATAAGCTTTAACAATGCAGCCCACAGTGGAATCATCAGAATAAGTTTGGAGAGTCAGGCTGCCAGCAGAGAATGTAAAGATTGGGAAATAACTGGACCCCGTATGTAATATAATTTTTTACAGAATTGTCTACGTGGTAATTGTGACTGTTTTATAATCATGAGCTGTGTCAAACACCCCAGACTGAGACACAGGCAAGGAAACTAATTTCCAATAGCAATCTATATTCCTGACACATTGGGAACTCATGTACAAAATTGTACGGAGTATCCGGCTTTTTGTTGGAAACCATTTGACAAATCCATTATTCCGGGAATTCCATAGATTCGATGTGTAGCAAACAGTAAAGGCTTACTTGAACCGGTCCTCTGGAGGTACTCTCTGCAGTCTCTTGGAAGACTATTGCAGCATATGATGCTTTGTCAGGTGGCCTGGTTGGAGCAGAGTGTGTTACCTGTGTAGAAACACTAAATCGCTGAAAAAAAAGAGACATGTCAAAGTTTTTCATCTCCGACACACCAGGACAATTTTCAAGGGTATCAAATATAAAGAGAACATAAGAAATAGGAGCAGGAGTGGGCCATCTGGCCCCTCGAGCCTGCCCCGCCATTCAATAAGATCATGGCTGATCTGATAGTGGATCAGTTCCACTTACTCACCTGCTCCCCTTAATTCCCTTATCGATCAGAAACCTATCTACCCGTGATTTAAACATATTCAATGACTCCAGCACTTCACCGGGCAGAGAATTCCAGAGATTCACCACCGTCTGAGAGAAGAAGTTCCTCCTCAACTCCGTTCTAAATTGCACCCCCTCCCCCTTATTTTGAGGCTGTGCCCCCTAGTTCTGGTTTCCTTTCTAAGTGGAAAGAATCTCTCTACCTCTACCCTATCCAACCTCTTCATTATCTTGTAAGTCTCTAATAAGATCCCCCCTCAGCCTTCTAAACTCTGACGAGTTCCCTGCTTTTGTCCCAGGCCCCTGTTAATAAAATCTGGTTACCGTATGCTTTATTATCACACTCTCAACCTCTCCTGCCACCTACAGTGAGTTAGGCACAACTGCACCCAGGTCCCTCTACACCTGCACCCATTTTAGAACTGGACCCTTTGTTTTATACTCTCTTCCCTCGTTCTTCCGACCAAAATCCAGCGTCACAGGGAAGAGGCAGGGAAGTGGACATGAGGAACACAGGATCAGACATTAAATAGAGCAGCAGGCTTGAGGGGCTGGATGGTCTAGTCCCCTTTCTGTTTCTTGTGGACACGACAGGGTAGATGCTGACAGGGGTGGTAGTTATAGGACTGATGTCAGGGGTAGGTTCTTTACCCAGAGGGTGGTGAGGGATTGGAATGCCCTGCCAGCTGCAGTTGTAAATGCGCCTAGTTTGGGGGCGTTTAAGAGATCCGTGGATAGGTTTTTGGATGGAAAGGAATTGGTTTAGGTTAGTGGGTCATTGTTTTGTAATTGGTCGGCGCAACATCGTGGGCCAAAGGGCCTGTTCTGCGCTGTAATGTTCTATGTTCTATGGGCGGCACGGTAGCACAGTGGTTAGCACTGCTGCTTCACAGCTCCAGGGTCCTGGGTTCGATTCCTGGCTCGGGTCACTGCCTGTGTGGAGTTTGCACATTCTCCTCGTGTCTGCGTGGGTTTTCTCCGGGTGCTCCGGTTTCCTCCCACAGTCCAAAGATGTGCGGGTTAGGTTCATTGGCTATGCTAAAAATTGCCCCTTAGTATCCTGGGATGTGTAGGTTAGAGGGATTAGCAGGTAAATGTGTAGGGATATGGGGGTAGGGTCTGGGTGGGATTGTGTTCGGTGCAGACTCGATGGGCCGAAGGGCCTGTTTCTGCACTGTAGGGTTCTATTCTATATCTGAGGCTGTGGTAGATGGATTATTGACTAACAAGTGGGTCTAAGCTAACTGGGGCAGTGGAATGTGGATACAGTCAGATCAGCCATGATCTTATTGAATGGCTGTGTAGGCTCGAGGGGCTGAATGGCCTACTCCTGCTCCTGATTTTTTGTTTGTCTCATGGTGAGGGATATCAGTAAGATAACCAAACCCAATGAGAGACCTTCACAGCTGTAGTTCCCTGGAGAGCCACTGGATGGCAGCATGGATTCAATCATCGACATTCATCACCAGGTTTAGTTTGGAAGTGAGGCTGTTTCATAAAAATCACCCAATCCCTACAGGGCAGGAGGAGGCCATTTGGCCCATCGAGCCTGCACCGACCACAATCCCACCCAGGCCCTATCCCCATAAACCCAAATATTTATCCTACTCATCCCCAAACACTAAGAGGCAACCTAGAGTGGCTAATCCCTTAACCAGTACATCTTTGGACTGTGGGAGGAAACCGGAGCATCCGGAGAAAACCCACGCAGACACGAGGAGAATGTGCAAACTCCAAACAAACAGTGACCCGAGCAGGGAATCAAACTCTGGTGCCGTGAAACAGCAGTGCTGACCACTGTGCCACTGTGCCACCCACTGAATAGGAGTATGTAGGACAAGCAGGGGCTAGACTCCCTAACCCTGAGTTCATTGGGTGTTGATGCTAAACTGACACTCTGTAGGTGGAATTTTCCAGCCGCACTTGGCCCAAGACTGGAAAATCCCGCCCAAAGTCAGCGGACCTTTTCATGCTCCAAATTCTGCCTGCTACAATTCCCGTGGTGGGATAATTCTTCCCTCTGCCTCACCATGATGGGCTTTGAACTCTCAACCTCTGGGCTGTGGGTCTAACACATTAATGGTGCCATTCTACAGGCTAGAGTACTTTCCGCAGTGAACGATGAAATTAGCCCATCAATACTGCTCTTGATTTGATTTATTATTGTCACATATATTAAGAACATAAGAACATAAGAAATAGGAGCAGGAGTAGGCCATCTGGCCCTTCGAGCCTGCCCCGCCATTCAATAAGATCATGGCTGATCTGTCGTGACTCAGCTCCACCTTCCCGCCCTCTCCCCATAACCCTTAATCCCTTCTCTTATCAAAAACCCATCAACCCGTTTCTTAAAAATATTTAGCGAGGCAGCCTCCACCACTTCAACGGGCAGAGAATTCCAGAGATTCACCACCCTTTGAGTGAAGAAGTTCCTCCTCAACTCTGTTCTAAACCGCCCCCCCTTTATCTTGAGGCTGTGCCCCCTAGTCCTACTGTCTTTTTTGAGCGGGAACAGTCTCTCCACCTCTATCCTATCCATCCCATTCATCATCTTATACGTCTCAATGAGATCTCCCCTTATTCTTCTAAACTCTAACGAGTACAAGCCTAGTTTATTCAGCCTCTCCTCAAGCTCAATCCCCTCAACTCCGGTATCAGCCGAGTAAACCTCCTCTGCACTCCCTCCAGGGCCAAAACATCCTTGCGCAGGTGCGGCGCCCAAAACTGCACACAGTACTCCAGCTGCGGCCTCACCAATGCCCTATACAGCTGCAGCAAGACCTCCCTACTTTTATATTCAATCCCCTTCGCTATGAAGGCCAGCATCCCATTCGCCTTCCTGACCACCTGCTGCACCTGCAAGCTGGGTTTTTGCGACTCATGCACAAGGACCCCGAGGTCCCTCTGCACCGTCGCCTGCTGCAGTTTTTCGCCCCGTAAGTAATAGTCCTTCCTACCATTCCTCCTACCAAAGTGGACCACCTCACACTTGCCAACATTAAATTCCATTTGCCATTTCCTGGCCCATTCGCCCAGCCTATCTAGATCCTTCTGCAGACTCTCCACACCCTCCGCACAATTTGCCTTTCCCCCAATCTTGGTGTCATCAGCAAATTTCGACACCCTGCACTCGGTTCCCTCCTCCAGATCATCTATATAAATGGTAAATAGCTGAGGCCCCAGCACCGACCCCTGGGGCACCCCACTAGTCACCAACCGCCAATCCGAATAGCATCCATTGACCCCCACTCTCTGCCTCCTATTTGACAAACAATCCTCTATCCACGCTAACACCCTACCCCCAACTCCATGTCCCCTGACCTTCTGCAATAACCTCTTGTGAGGTACCTTGTCAAACGCCTTCTGAAAATCCAGAAAGACCACATCCACCGGCTCTCCTCCATCCACTGCCCTAGACACATCCTCATAGAACTCCAGTAAATTTGTCAGACACGACTTCCCTTTAATGAAACCGTGTTGCGTCCGCCCTATCAAGCAATTCCCCTCAAGATGCCTCGCTATTTCCTCCTTAATGACGGTTTCTAACATTTTACCTACCACAGACGTTAAACTAACCGGCCTATAACTCCCCGCCTTTTGCCTGGCACCCTTCTTAAACAACGGCGTAACATTATCCGTTTTCTAATCTTCCGGCACTTCCCCGGAATCCAGCGACGTCTGGAAAATAACCACCAAGGCATCCACTATAACCTCCGCCATTTCTTTCAGAACCCTCGGATGCATTCCATCCGGTCCTGGGGACTTGTCCACAATCAGCCCCTCCAGTCTGTCGAGCACCACCTCTCTAGTAACAGTAATGTCATTAAGACCCTCCATTCCTACCACCTTTCCATCGCTAACACCCGGCAAATTATTCACGTCCTCCTCCGTGAAGACAGAAACAAAGAAGTTATTCAAGACCTTAGCCATATCCCTATCCCCTACCACTAGCTCCCCTTTCTCATCCTCTAAAGGACACTCAGTGAAAAGTATTGTTTCTTGCGTGCTATACAGACAGAGCATACCATTCATAGAGAAGGAAAGGAGACAGTGCAGAATGTAGTGTTACAGTCATAGCTAGGGCGTAGAGAATAATTAATTTAATGCAAGGTAGGTCCATTCAAAAGTCTGACAGCAGTAGGGAAGAAGCTGTTCTTGAGTCGGTTGGGATGTGACCTCAGACTTTTGTATCTTTTTCCTGACGGAAGAAGGTGGAAGGGGGAATGTCCGAGGTGTGCGGGATCCTTAATTATACTGGCTGCTTTGCCGAGGCAGCAGGAAGTGTAGACAGACTCAATGGATGGGAGGCTGGTTTGTATGATGGATTGGGGCTACCTTCACGAATCTTTGTAGCTTCTTGTGGTCTTGGGCAGAGCAGGAGCCCAGACCGAGCTGTGATACAACCAGAAAGATTCCTGGTGCATCTGTAAAAGTTGGGGAGAGTTGTAGCTGACATGCCAAATTTCCTTAGTCTTCTGAGAAAAATCGCAGACGATAAGTATTGGACAATGAGCAAATTATATTGCTTTGTTTTTCCAGTTTCGAACACGCACTATATCCTGGTCTTTGATGCCTGTGTCATGGTGATCTGTTTGATATCACTCATCCTTTGCACCCGGTCCATTATTCTTTCCCTGAAACTACACAAGGTATTTCTCAACTGCAGGTACCAAAGTTTCCCATAATTTCTCCATCCTGACAAGTCCGTTCTGTAACAATTCACTCGAATGTTTGGTTTTAGCTGTGTACCATTTTTTACAGGAGAATGGCATGGACTTGACTGCGTCTTAAACCCCCCCAACTGATTTTGATATGAGTTTTGACTCGGTCTTTTGAAGTCTGTGGATCCGATATGGGGCGGCGCGGTAGCACAGTGGGTTAGCACTGCTGCTTCACTGCCCCAGGGTCCTGGGTTCGATTCCCGGCTCGGCTCCACACTGTCTGTGTGGAGTTTGCACATTCTCCTCGTGTCTGCGTGGGTTTCCTCCGGGTGCCGCTGTTTCCTCCCACAGTCCAAAGATGTGCGGGTTAGGTTGATTGGCCGTGCTAAGAAATTGCCCCTTAGTGTCCAGGGATGTGAGGGTTAGAGGGATTAGTGGGTATAACATGTGGGGGTAGGGTCTGGGTGGGATTGTATTCGGTGCAGACTCAATGGGCCAAAGGGCCTCTTCCTGCACTGTAGGGTTCTATGATATCAATCAATTGGCAACAAGAATTTCAGAGCGAGCTTTGACACAGCAATTTCACCGGGAGATTTGGTAATGGTGAAAGTTCATCACTGAGACGTATAAGATGATGAATGGGATGGATAGGATAGAGGTGGAGAGACTCTTCCCGCTCAAAAAAGACAGTAGGACTAGGGGGCACAGCCTCAAGATAAAGGGGGGGGGGCGGTTTAGAACAGAGTTGAGGAGGAACTTCTTCACTCAAAGGATGGTGAATCTCTGGAATTCTCTGCCCGTTGAAGTGGTGGAGGCTGCCTCGCTAAATATTTTTAAGAAACGGGTTGATGGGTTTTTGATAAGCGAGGGGATTAAGGGTTATGGGGAGAGGGCGGGAAGGTGGAACTGAGCCACGACAGATCAGCCATGATCTTATTGAATGGCGGGGCAGGCTCGAAGGGCCAGATGGCCTACTCCTGCTCCTATTTCTTATGTACCACCCTCCCTCCTGTGAATGGAGCCTTTAATGAGCTCAAAAGACCTCAAATATTTGACGCGTTGTGTTGGAAACGCAGCACACCAGAAATTCCCACCAGTTTTATTGACTTTAGGGGATGAATGTTGGCCGAGGCACTGGGGATAAAGCACTGATTATCTTCACAATCGGGGCCATCCTGCCTCTTAGAGAAGGCAGATGGGGCATTAATTCGATGTCTCACCTTAAAGAAAACACTTCAAACAGAACTGAGAAAGCAGTAAGAAAGGTGTTGAGACGTGGGCGTCACGGGCTAGCATTTTATTATCCATCCCTAATTGCCCTTAAACCAAAGAGAAAATGATGGAAAATCGCAGCAGGTCTGGCAGCGTCAGTAAGGAGAGAAAAGGGTCCAGATAACCCTTTGTTAAAGCTAAAAGGTACAGAAAGTGGGAGATACTTATACTGCAGGGGGAGGGAATGAAAGATAGCCACAGAAACCTGGGGCGGCACGGTAGCACAGTGGTTAGCACTGCTGCTTCACAGCTCCAGGGTCCTGGGTTCGATTCCCGGCTCGGGTCACTGCCTGTGTGGAGTTTGCACATTCTCCTCGTGTCTGCGTGGGTTTTCTCTGGGTGCTCCGGTTTCCTCCCACAGTCCAAAGATGTGCGGGTTAGGTTCATTGGCTATGCTAAAATTGCCCCTTAGTGTCCTGGGATGTGTAGGTTAGAGGGATTAGCAGGTAAAATGTGTAGGGATATGGGGATAGGGTCTGGGTGGGATTGTGTTCGGTGCGGACTCGATGGGCCGAAGGGCCTGTTTCTGCACTGTAGGGTTCTATGTGAAAGGCTGCTAATGGCAGCCCACAGAGAGGGAAAAGAGGGTGTAAACTGTGACAGATGAAGGTGTGGGGGGAGGGGGTCAGATGGGTAGGAGGGGAAAAAAATGGGGGAAAAAGGAAACAAAGGGGGGGGAAAGGGGGGAAAAGGGGATTAAAGGGGGAAACAAGTGGTGGGAAAGAAAAATAAAGAAACTCCATAAAGAAATAAAAGGTAGAGAACAATTAAAAATTAAATAAAATGAAAACAAAGTGGTTGAACTGGGGTAGAGTGAATTGCCCTGAAACTGAGTGGCTTTCTGAGCTATTTCAGGGGACAGTTACCACTCAGTCACATTGCTGCGGCTCTGAGCAATGTGACACTAGCTGTCAATTCATTAATTAAATTTAAGTTCCACTTATTGCCATGGTGGGATTTGAACCTGTGTCTCATAGAGGACTAACTCAGATCCTCGATTACTGAATGAGTGACCTTGCTGCTACACCACTTCCCTCGTCAAGTCTGGGGTTCGAAATGATGACCCTGTGATTAGAAATCTCATTATGGAGTGACTGAGCTGTGTCACACTGTGGGACTAAAGGAACCTGTGGAGGTTTTCAATCCACAAATTAAAATATTTACACGTTAGTTCATAAGTTCATAAGATGTAGGAGCAGAATGGGGCCATTCGGCCCATCGGGTGGCTGATATGCTCCTCATCCCCATTTTCCTGCCGTCTCCCCATAACCCTTCAAACCCATTACCAATTAAAAATCTGTCCAACTCCTCCTTAAATTTACTCACTGTCCCAGCATCCACTGCATTTTAATAAGAACATAGGAACTTGGAGCAGGAGTCGGTCATCTGACCCCTCGAGCCTGCTCCGCCACTCGATAAGATCATGGCAGATCTTTTCCTGGACTCAGCTCCACTTCTCGCCCACTCATCATAACCCTTAATTCTTTTGCTGTTCAAAAATGTATCTATCCTTGCCTTAAAAACATTCAATGAGGTAGCCTCAACTGCTTCACTGGACAGGGAATTCCACAGATTCACAACTCTTTGAGTGAAGAAGTTCCTCCTCAACTCAGTCCTAAATCTGCTCCCCCTTATTTTGAGGCCATGCCCCTTAGTTCTAGTTTCACCCGCCAATGGAAACAACTTCCCTGCTTCTATCTTGTCTATTCCCTTCATAATCTTACATCTTTCTATAACATCTCCTCTCATTCTTCTGAATTCCAATGAGTATAGTCCTAATCTACACAGTCTCTCCTCATAAAGCAACCGTCTCAATTCTGGAATCAACCTAGTGAATCTCCTCTGCACCCCCTCCAGTGCCAGTATATCCTTTCTCAAGTAAGGAGACCAGAACAGTACACAGTACTCCAGGTGTGGCCTCACCAGCACCTTATACAGCTGTAACATAACCTCGCTGTTTTTAAACTCCATCCCTCTAACAATGAAGGACAAAATTCTATTTCCCTTCTTAATTACCCGCTGCACCTGCAAACCAACTCCTTGAGATTCCTGCACAAGGACACCCAGATCCCTCTGCACAGCAGCATGCTGCAATTTTTTACCATTTAAATAATAATCCATTTTGCTGTTATTCCTACCAAAATGGATGACCTCACATTTACCAACATTGTACTCCATCTGCCAGACCCTTGCCCATTCAGAATATCTATATCCCTTTGCAGACTTTCGGCATCCTCTGCACACTTTGCTCTGCCACTCATCTTAGTGTCATCTGTGAATTTTGACACACTACACTGGGTGCCCAATTCCAAATCACCTATGTAAATCGTAAACAATTGCGGTCCCAACACTGATCCCTGAGGCACACCACTAGTCACTGATCGCCAACCAGATAAACACCTATTTACTCCCATCTTTGCTTTCTGTTAGTTAACCAATCCTCTATCTCTGCTAATACATTACCCGTAACACCATGCACCTTTATCTTATGTAGCAGTCTTTGGTGCAGCACCTTGTCGAATATCTTCTGGAAATCCAGGTACACCACATCCACAGGTTCCCCTTTGTCCACTGCACACGTAATGTTCTCAATGTACTTTGGGGTAGCAAATTCCACAGATTCACAACCCTTTGGGAGAAGTAGTTTCTCCTCTAACTCTGTTTTAAATTTGCTGCCCCTTATCCTAAGACTATGACCTCTTGTCCTGGAATGTCCCACAAGAGGAACCATCCGCTCCAAGTCTACCTAGCAGAGGGATCTAGGTGTATATGTACATAGATCCCTGAAAGTTGGGAATCAAGTAGATAAGGTTGTTAAGAAGGCATACGGAGTCTTGGCGTTTATTGGTAGGGGGATTGAATTTAGGAGTCGCAGCGTCATGATGCAACTGTACACATCTCTGGTGTGGCCGCACTTGGAGTTTTGTGTGCAGTTCTGGTCCCCACATTACAGGAAGGATGTAGAGGCTTTGGAGAGGGTGCAGAGGAGGTTTACCAGAATGTTGCCTGGTATGGAGGGGAGATCCTATGAGGAAAGATTGAGAGATTTGGGGTTGTTTTCGCTGGAAAGAAGGCGGCTAAGAGGGGATCTCATTGAAACATATAAGATGATTAGAGGTTTAGACAGGGTAGATAGTGATAGCCTTTTTCCTAGGATGGAGAAAGCTAGCACGAGGGGGCACGATTTTAAATTAAGGGGGGGTAGTTACAGGACAGATGTCAGGGGTAGGTTCTTTACCCAGAGGGTGGTGAGGGACTGGAATGCCCTGCCAGCTGCAGTTGTAAATGCACCTAGTTTGGGGGCGTTTAAGAGATCTGTGGATAGGTTTATGGATGAAAAGGGATTGGTTTAGGCTAGTGGGTCATTGTTTTGTAACTGGTCGGCGCAACATCATGGGCCGAAGGGCCTGTTCTGTGCTGTAATGTTCTATGTTCTATGTTCTATGTTATCTGCACCTTTTATCATCTTGTAAACCTCAATTTGATCTCCCCTCATTCTTCTAAATTCCAGAGAGTATAGAGTTCAATCTCTCATACTAAGATAAGAACAACTGAGAATGGATGCTTGAATCTGAAACAAAAGCAGAAAATGCTGGAAAATCTCAGCAGGTCTGACAGCATCTGTAAGGAGAGAGAATAGAGCTAAGGATTCGAGTCTAAATGACTCCTGTTTTTGTTTTAGAGATGTTTAAACATTTGTTCAAAATTATTTTTCATCTGTGTTTATAACAATGACTTTAAGAACAATAACCTGGGTACTCCTTATGAATGATGGTTTGTCGAAGCTTTTCATTCTGCACTCATCAGGACAACATTGAGGGTGCCAAAATCAGTGAAAACAACAACTTTATACTGTGTAAGAAGTGAAAGTTGATTGGTTGACAATTGGACCGTGATTGATACAGGTGTTGCCACGGGGAATGCAACAGTTTACAGTGACTAATAGTTAACTGCCAAGCATTTTTTTGAAAATTGAAACCAGGCAACTCGACTCTGATTGGTCAACCTATTCCCCGGAGGACTAGATCAGCGAATGGCTATCACTTACTTTGTTTAAATAGGTTAAAATAAGCGATGGCCATTCGCTGGCCCTGCTGTGCAGTGAAATCATGGTTGACATGCCCTTTTATATTTTTGTCTGACAAGAAGTCTGAACAATCGCAGTTTTAAAATTAATATTTGATCCACCATCAGTTGCCGTTTGTGGAGGGGAGTTGCCCTTTTATGTTGCAAAGCTTTCAGAGGCATTCCTGAGGAACATTCGCAAACACCGTTTGAGAGCGAGCCACACTGGGACATTCTAACTAAAACCCCCTACTCTTCCCACATCCCTCCATTCCCATCCTATTTGTCCGCACACCCCTTAAAAGTCACTGTCGTATCCGTTTTGACAAGGGGTCATCTGGACTTGATCTCTTCTCTCCTTACAGTCGCTTCCAGACCTGCTGAGATTTTCCAGCACCTCCTCTTTTGGTTATTTAGTATGTGATGGTTTGTTGTTCGGAGAATGCTTTATAAACATAAGATATCCTGGTGTGAATGAGAAAGGCTGAAGAGGACCGATGTTAACATTTGTCTTTTGTTGCAGAGATTTATCACTTTCTTCCTGAAGAGGTACAAAAAGAAGGTGTGTTTATCCGATCACTTGGAGTTTTTGAATGGCTGGTTCATTCTCATCATTGCCAGTGACCTGATGACAATTGCTGGCTCGATTATGAAAATAGCAATAACAGCAAAGGTACGAAGGGAATAATGTCAGCCTTTATACAGTTCCCCTGTCCAATCATTCCTGAGACTAACTCCCACTTCAGAACAAAGAACAAAGAAAATTACAGCACAGGAACAGGCCCTTCGGCCCCTCCAAGCCTGCACTGACCATGCTGTCCGACTTAACTAAAACCCCCTACCCTTCCGGGGACCATATCCCTCTATTCCCAACCTTATCATGGATTTCTCCAGACACCCCTTAAAAGTTACTATTGTAACTGCTTCCACTCCCTCCCCCAGCAGTGAGTTCGAGGGACCCACCACCCTCTGTGTAAAAAACTTGCCTTGTTCATCTCCTTTAAACCTTGCCCCTTGCCTCTTAAACCTGTGCCCCCCAGTAATTGATTCTTCCACCCTGGAAAAAAGCTTCAGACTATCCACTTCATCCATGCCTCTCATACTCTTGTAGACTTCTATCAGGTCTCCTCTCTGTCGCTCCAGTGAGAACAACCCAAGTTTCTCCAACCTCTCCTCATAACTAATGCCCTTCATACACTATCAAGGGCAGGAGTCTTAGTAGCGTTGAAGAGCAGAAGGATCTCGGGGTCCGGGTCCACAGGACTCTTAAATTGGCCTCGCAGGTGGAGGAGGTGGTCAAGAAGGCGTATGGTGTACTGGCCTCCATTAATCGAGGGATTGAGTTTAGGAGTAGGGAGGTAATGCTGCAACTTTACAGGACCCTTGTCAGGCCTCATTTGGAGTACTGTGCGCAGTTCTGGTCGCCTCACTATAGGAAAGATGTAGAAGCTATTGAAAGGGTGCAGAGGAGATTTACAAGGATGTTGCCTGGACTGGGAGGCATGCCTTATGAAGATAGGTTGAGGGAGCTGGGACTCTTTTCCCTAGAGAGGTGAAGGTTGAGAGGCGACCTGATAGAAGTTTATAAAATGTTGAGAGGAATAGATAGGGTGGACTCTCAGAGGCTATTTCCCCGGGTTGAAATGGTCGCTATGAGAGGACACAGATTTAAGGTGCGGGGAGGGAAGTACAGAGGTGATGTTAGGGGTAAGTTTTTCACTCAGAGGGTGGTGAGTGAATGGAATCAGCTGCCGTCATCGGTGGTGGAGGCGAACTCGCTGGGGTCTTTTAAAAGACTTCTGGATGAGTATATGGGGTTTAATGGGATTGGGGGTTATAGATAGGTCTATAGATTGGTGGGGTTGATGTGATCGGCGCAACTCGAGGGCCGAAGGGCCTGTTTGTGCTGTAATGTTCTATGTTCTATACCAGGGCAACATCTTGGTAAAATAATTTTACCTCACACACTCGCCTCACACACTCGCCTCACACACTCGCCTCACACACTCGCCTCACACAACGCCTCACACACTCACCTCACTCCTCAGCTGAACTGAGGCTCCAGCACTGATCTATGTGGCGCACCCCTTCCTACATTTTGCAAATCAGACAATGACCCGTTGATGCCTATTCTCTGTTTCCTTTGTCCGGCCAGTGTTGTCTCAGTGTCAGTTTGTTAGTTCCTACACCGTAAGCTTCCATTTTCTGCAAAAACCTTTGATGCAGGGTCTGGTTAAATTCTGTAGAGTGCAGTAAGTTTACCCTGAGCTGTAACCTATAACATTACTTCACACCATTCTTTACCCAAGGAAATAAAATTTATTTCTTTACCCAAGGAAATAAAAGCAATGTTTTGCTCATGTTTTTGATTGTTTTGTTCTATTATGATTAACAATAATATCTCTTATAATTAATAATCTCTTCAAATGAATGAGTAATACTGTTAATTCTTTGTTGAGCTCGAGCCCTGGCTTATCCTTGCTCTTGTACCCAGTTCAGTTTCTTATCCTTTGAAGGTGGGTAATGAGTGAACCTTTGTTTGTGATTTCAGAATCTCACCATCTACGATGTCTGCAGCATTTTTCTGGGCACCTCCACGCTCTTTGCCTGGGTCGGAGTCATCAGATACCTGGGCTATTTCCAGACGTACAACGTAAGTATCACCGCAGGGCAACAGGGGAAAGATTCCAATTGGGAAAATGTCCCTGGGACGCACTTGGAATTGAGTTGGTCCAGTTCGAATTTAAGTTCACCTTAAAATTAATTCACACCATCGGAAGAGTGAGCTTTTCCGTCAGCTCAATGCCGTTGGGCAGTTTAATAGAATGGAGCGGTTGCTTTTGGTCCATTAAAATGTTCTTCCTGCTGTAATGAAACGTAGAAACTTGGAGCAACAGTAGGCCATTCAGCCCTTCAAGCCTGCTCCACCATCCACTTGGCTGATCAATGATCTCAATGCCGTATTCCCGCTTTCTCCCCATGCCTCTTGATTTCTTCAAATAATCATTTTACGGGATGTGGGCGTCGTGGGCTATATTTATAACCCATCCCTAATTACCCTCCTTGAACCGCTGCAGTCCCTGAAGTGTGGGTACATCCGCAGTGCGGTGAGCGAGAGAGTTCCAGGATTTTGACCCAGTGACAATGAAGGAATGGAAATGTATTTCCAATCAGGATGGTGAGTGGCTTGAATGGGAGCTTCCAGATGATGGCGTTTCCAGGTATCTGCTGCCCTTGTCCTTCTAGATGGCAGTGACTGTGGGTTTGGGAGGTGCTGCCTAAGGAACCTTGGTGAGTTCCTTCAGTGCATCTTGTAGATGGTGCACACGGCTGTCACTGAGCAGTGATGGAGGGAGTAAATGTTTGTAGACGGGATGCCAATCAAGTGGACTGCTTTGTCCTGAATGGAGTCAAGCTTTAGAATTTTTGGTAGTGTAGAGGTGTGTCATGACATGTAGACATGATGTGGAGATGCCGGTGTTGGACTGGGTTGGGCACAGTAAGAAGTCTCACAACACCAGGTTAAAGTCCAACAGGTTTATTTGGTAGCACGAGCTTTCGGAGCGTTGCCCCTTCATCTTATTATGACTGATAAACGATTGGGAATCATTGATATAGATGTACACCAGTCAATTCCTTAATAATTTTAATGTTTTTACACACATGAAAAATGTCTAAGATGTCTTGTGTGTGTACGCTGCAGATAACGAGTGTAACGTGAAACCTCCTTCCCAACAAGCGCATTCAGTGGAATCCTTAAACGATAACCCGGGGGGTGTGGAGGGTTAGGATCCAATCCGGGGAATTATGTCCTGAAGCCGGTGGGACAAGTAAACAGGAATGTGACTCATGGGCAGAACTCACTCCCGCTTAAAATTCCCCAATTGTTTACGCTGTTTCAGCTGATGGAAAATCTCGGCAGTGTAACTGGCGGGGAACCTCAACCCTGCATTTACAGCTGGCACCAGAAGGAATCCTCAGTCTCTCGCTGTTCTACCTTTTCACAGGTGCTCATTTTAACAATGCGAGGAGCTTTTCCAAAAGTGTTACGCTTCTGCTGCTGTGCTGGTATGATCTACCTGGGCTACATGTTCTGTGGCTGGATCGTACTGGGGCCGTATCACTCAAAGGTGAGTCTCTAACCTGCCCTGCTATTCCCTCTCGGAGGCTGAGAGAGCTGCTACTTATTTCCAGAATGTCCTGCTTTCGTTTCCTCGTCACAGCGCATTGACAAAGCAACAGCTTGTTTTGCTACAGGACCACTTGCTCGAGGGGAGAGAATAGAGATGGTTCCTCCTCAAAGCAAAGAAGAGAGATTCAATCGAGGTGTTCAAAATCATGACTAAATACCTGGACGGGGCTAGGTGGGATTGTGGTCGGTGCAGACTCAATGGGCTGAAGGGCCTCCTTCTGCACTGTAGGGTTCCATGAAATAGGGAGAATGATTCACACTGCCAGTAGGTTCAGTAGGGAGAGGACGCAGATATGAGGTATCGGCGGAGAAGTTGGGTAAAATCTCTTTTTACATGGCCAGTTGTTGTGATCTGGAATGTATTGCCTGAAAGGAGGGTGGCAGCAGATTCAAAAATCATCTTTGGAGGTTGAAGGGGAAATGCAGGGTTGTGAGAAAGAGTGGGAGGAGTGTATTCCATAACCTCTTACAAAGACACAGGTAATGGGCTGAATGGCCTCCTTCCATACTATTCCATTCTATTCAGTGTTATAGGAAGCGAGGGCTGGAGTCGAGAAGCAACTGGGCTAATGGACACATTAGGAAAAAATTATTTTCCGGTTTATGGAATCTCGCAGCTGTAGTGGGATTGAGAACAGATTCAGGGAAATTATTTATGAAGCTGTGGTCTGGTCTTGGGTCCAGGGCTGGGTCACCGAACTTTGGAAAGGATGTCGGGGTCTTTGAGAGGGTGGCAAGGAGGTTTACCAGAATGGTTCCAGGAATGGTGGGGCGGCACAGTGGTTAACACAGCTGCCTCACAGTGCCAGGGTCCCCGGTTCGATCCCCAGCTCGGAGTCTGTGTCTGTGCGGGACTCTGCATGTTCTCCCCATGTCTGTGTGGGTTTCCTCCCGCCGTCCAAAGATGTGTCACAAGTAGCCTTGCGTTAACACTGCAATGAAGTTACTGTGAAAATCCCCCAGTCGCCACACTCTGCGCCCGTTTGGGTACGCTGAGGGAGAATTTAGCAAGGTCAGTGCACCTAACCACGATGTCTCTCAGGCTGTGGGAGGAAACCGGAGCACCCGGAGGAAACCCGCGCAGACACAGGGAGAAGGTGCAAACTCCGCACGGACAGTAACCCAAGTCGGGAATCAAATCCAGGGTTTCTGGCGCTGTGAAGCAGCAGTGCTAACCACTGTGTCATGGATTGGCTGTGCCTCTTGGTGTCCCAAGATGTGTAGGTTAGGTGGATTAGTGGGGTAAATACATGGGGTTGCAGGAAAAGGGTCTGGGTGGGACACTCTGAGACATGGTACAGACTCAATCTCCCTCTGCACTGTGGGGATTCTATAATTCTATTTGTTATATTCTTCATTCTTTCAGTTTGAAAAATTAAGTGCTGTTGCTGAATGTCTTTTCTCTCTGGTCAATGGCGATGACATGTTTGCAACATTTGCGGACCTACAAGAGAAAAATAACTTGCTCTGGCTCTTCAGCAGAATCTACCTGTACTCCTTCATCAGCCTCTTCATCTACATGGTTCTGAGTCTCTTTATTGCCCTGATTACTGACACTTATGAAACAATTAAGGTAAGCAAAATTTGAACTAAAGACAGATTGGCTGATGGTTTGTGACAATAGATTTTTGTGCAAGAGAATTTTATGGTTTTAACTTTTTTGTGTGACGTGTGAGTACCAATGGCAAAGCTCTTATTTATTACCCATCTCAATTGGATCAGATCTAATCTTAACAACCAGCCCTTCCTCTTTGTCCCATGTTAGTTGAGAAGGTGGTGATGGATTGCTTTCTTTCACTGTTGCAAGCCGTGTGGTGTAGGCAGGCCCACACTGATGTTATGGGGGGGAGTTGCGGATTTTTTGCCCCCCAGCGATGAAGGAATGGCAGCATGGTTTCAAGTCAAGATGGTGCATGAGCTGGAGAGGAACTTGCAGAAGGTGGTGTTCCCATCCATCTGTTACCCTTGCCCTTCAGACAGGAGAGGTCACAGGTTTGGGAGTTACTGTGGATTGAGCCAGTTCGGGAGTTGCTGCAGTGCATCTTGTGGATTTTACACATTACTGCCACTGTGGATGGAGTGAATGTTGAAGGTGGTCGATAAGGTGCCAATCGAGTTGGCTGCTCTGTCCTGGATGGTGCTGAGCTTCTTAGGGGGTGTTGGAGCTGCCCCCATCCAGGCCAGTGGGAAGTATTCTATCACACTCCTGTGCCTTGTAGATGGTGATTTAATTTGATTTCATTTATTATTTTCACATGTATTAACATTTGGTGAAAAGTATTGTTTCTTGTGCACTATTCAGACACAGCATACTGTTCAACTGTGCGCAGTTCTGGTCGCCTCACTATAGGAAAGACGTAGAAGCTATTGAAAGGGTGCAGAGGAGATTTACAAGGATGTTGCCTGGACTGGGAGGCATGCCTTATGAAGATAGGTTGAGGGAGCTGGGACTCTTTTCCCTGGAGAGGCGAAGGTTGAGAGGCGACCTGATAGAAGTTTATAAAATGTTGAGAGGAATAGATAGGGTGGACTCTCAGAGGCTATTTCCCCGGGTTGAAATGGTCGCTACGAGAGGACACAGATTTAAGGTACAGGGAGGGAAGTACAGAGGTGATGTTAGGGGTAAGTTTTTCACTCAGAGGGTGGTGAGTGAATGGAATCGGCTGCCGTCGTCGGTGGTGGAGGCGAACTCGCTGGGGTCTTTTAAAAGACTTCTGGATGAGTATATGGGGTTTAATGGGATTGGGGGTTATAGATAGGTCTATAGATTGGTGGGGTTGATGTGATCGGCGCAACTCGAGGGCCGAAGGGCCTGTTTGTGCTGTAATGTTCTATGTTCTATGTTCATAGAAAAGGAAAGGAGACAGGGCAGAATGTAGTGTTACAGTCACAGCTAGGGTGTAGAGAAAGATCAACTTAATGCAAGGTAGGTCCATTCAAAAGTCTGACAGAAGCAGGGAAGAAGCTATTCTTCAGTCAGTTGATATGTGACCTCAGACATTTGTACCTTTTTCCCGACGGAAGAAGGTGGAAGAGAGAATGTCCGAGGTGTGTGGGGTCTTAATTATGCTGGCTGCTTTGCCAAGGCAGCGGGAAGTGTAGACAGAGTCAATGGGTTTGTGTGATGGATTGGGCAACATTCAGGACCTTTTGTACTTCCTTGCGGTCTTGGGCAGAGCAGGAGCCCATACCAAGCTGTGATACAACCAGAAAGAATACATTCTATGGTACATCTGTAAAAGTTGGTGAGAGTCGTAGCTGACATGCCAAATTTCCTTAGTCTTCTGAGAAAATAGAGACATTGGTGGGCTTTCTTAACTAAAGCATTGATGTGGAGAGACTAGGACAGGTTGTGGGGGATCTAGACACCTAGAATCCTGAAGCCTTCGATCATTTTCACTTCATCCCCATCGATGTAGACAGGGGCATGTCCTCCAGTACGCTTTGGAGGCTTTAGGGAGTCAGGAGGTGAGTTACTCTCTGCAGGATTCCCAGTCTGTGACTTGCTGTAACTCGGAGGTTGGGGAAGGAGAGAGGCTGGAACATGGAGGTGGGGGGTGGGTGGGGTGGATGGAGGGGATGTTGGTGGGTGGGTGGGTGGGTGGAGGGGAGTGTTAGTGAGTGTGGGTGAGGGGGTGGGTGGGGATGGATGGGGGTGAGGGGGGAGGGGTAGTGGGGAGCGGGGCTGCTCCAAATTAGTGTCAACCGGGACTCAGGAGAAATGATGTTGAATGAATATTGTGACACCCCATTAACTTATCCCCCTTATAGTGAAACAACAGTAAACAGAGTCTCCGGATGTTCAAAAATCCCTTTCTAAAATTAGTATTGATTCCAATTCCACTGCCTGTTCTGGCAGTTCACTCCAGATCACAATGGTTTCCTATATCAGAAATTGTCCCTTTACGTTGCCCCTAGTTCTTTAGCCAATCATTTGAAACCTGTGCTGTCTGCGTACTACCCTCCCGAAACACCTTCATGAGAACATAAGAAATAGGAGCAGGAGTAGGCCATCTAGCCCTTCGAGCCTGCCCCGCCATTCAATAAGATCATGGCTGATCTGAAGTGGATCAATTCCACTTTCCCGCTTTCTCCCCATAACCCTTAATTCCCTTGCCTACCAAAAACCTATCTACCCGTGTCTTAAATATATTTAGTGAGGCAGCCTCCACCACTTCAACGGGCAGAGAATTCCAGAGATTCACCGCCCTTTGAGTGAAGAAGTTCCTCCTCAACTCTGATCTAAACCGCCCCCCCTTTATCTTGAGGCTGTGCCCTCTAGTCCTACTGTCCTTTCTAAGTGAGAAGAATCTCTCTACCTCTACCCTATTCATCCCCTTCATTACCTTATACGTCTCTATAAGATCCCCCCTCAACCTTCTAAACTTCAACGAGTACAGACCCAGTCTATTTAGTCTCTCTTCATAGTCCAACCCCTTTATCTCCGGTATCAGCCTAGTGAACATCCTCTGCACTCCCTCCAAGGCCAATATATCCTTCTACAAGTGCAGCGACCAAAACTGCACACAGTACTCCAGCTGCGGCCTCACCAATGCCCTGTACAGTTGCAGGAAGACCTCCCTACTTTTATATTCTATCCCCCTCGCTATGAAGGCCAGCATCCCATTCGCCTTCTTGATCGCCTGCTGCACCTGCAGACTGGGATTTCGCGACTCGTGCACAAGGACCCCCAGGTCCCTCTGCACCGTAGCATGCTGCAGCTTTTCGCCTTTTAAATAATAATCCCTTCTACTATTATTTCTGCCAAAGTGGATAACTTCACACTTGCTAACATTGTACTCCATCTGCCAGGTCCTCGCCCACTCGCTCAGCCTACCCAAATCCCTCTGCAGACTTTCCACACCCTTCACGCAATTTGCTTTTCCACTCATCTTCGTGTCATCAGCAAATTTCGTCACCCTACACTCAGCCCCCTCCTCCAGATCATCTATATAAATGGTAAATAGCTGAGGACCCAGAACCGATCCCTGTGGCACTCCACTAGTCACCAACCGCCAACCAGAATAGTACCCATTGATACCAACTCTCTGCTTCCTATTAGACAACCAATCCTCTATCCACGCTAACGCCTTACCCCCAACTCCGTGCACCCTAACCTTCTGTCGCAACCTTTTGTGGGGCACCTTATCAAACGCCTTTTGGAAATCTAAAAACACCACATCCACCAGTTCCCCTCTGTCCACCGCACTAGTCACATTCTCATAGAATTCCAATAAATTCGTCAGACACGACTTCCCCTTAACAAATCCGTGCTGCGTCTACTTGATCAAACCATTCTTTTCTAGATGCCTCGCTATTTCTTTGATGACGGTTTCTAGCATTTTTCCAACTACTGACGTTAAACTAACCGGCCTATAATTCCCTGCCTTTTGCCTGCTACCTTTTTTAAACAGCGGCGCAACATTAGCCGTTTTCCAACCTTCCGGCACTTCCCCGGAATCCAGCGAATTCATATTCACTCCAACAAGAAGTTGCATGGTTCTCCATTCATTTCCACCTTAACGTTTCTCTCAAAGAGGATCGATCCCAGTCTCTCCGACCTCTCTACATGGACTGGAAACCCTCACCCTGATTGTCGAGGGAGCTTTCAGGAGTTCAGCCTCTGAGCGACTGTCACCGTTCTGGAAAGGTTTCGTCCGTAAACGTTGATACAAAGATCTCAACTGGCTGACGCTTGGCTTCATGTTTCAGGAATATCAGCAGAATGGATTTCCAGAGACAGACCTACGCAGCTTCATGGACACCAGACCTCAGCAGTTATGCTTAATCCAGATGGGATTTGCAGACGGAGCCATTCGTGAGGAAATCTAACCCTCGGACTTGAGCCTGTGGTTAATGAGAGGCAATAGACTCTGACACTAGAAACAATGCCTAACACTAGTGCTCGATTTTTGGGGTTCTGTTTGTCTTATTACAGCTAATTCCAAGATTACGTTCTCCAAGAAGTTTGACCCCAAGTGACAGTAGGGGGGTGGGAGGGATTGGGATAGTGGAGAGGGGAAGGAGAGGACTGTGTGAGTGGGTGGAGGTTTTGAGACTTCTTCTTACCATCTGCTCTGGAGGTCTGTGCCGTCACTGCCTAGATACATTCTATAATTATAATAACAGTGGCACAGTGTTTATCACTGCTGCCTCACAGATCCAGGGACCCGGGTTCGATTCCCGGCTCGGGTCACTGCCTGTGCAGAGTCTGCACGTTCTCTCCGTGTCTGCGTGGGTTTCCTCCGGGTGGCTCCGATTTCCTCCCACAGTGCAAAGATGTGTAGGTTAGGTGGATCGGCTGTGCTAAATTCTCCCCGAACAGTCGCTGGAGTGTGGGGATTTTCACAGTAACTTCATTGCAGTGTTAATGTAAACCTGCTTGCAACACTAATAAATAAATAATTCTTATTGATAATAATTACCAATTAATTAATTGATGATAACACGGAGGAAATCTTGATGTGAAACAGAAAACGCAGGTCAGGCAGTGTCTGGGGAGAGAGAAAGTGAGTTAATAGCTCACTGGCAGAGAGTCCGGAAGATTGTGGCCAATGTAGCAGATAGTTAGCTTCCTGGATGCTTCCAGCATTCCCTGTTTGTCTTTATAATCAGCAACCCTCCTCTGCCTGGGGCTGGCCAGGTCACCCTCACTACTTGCTTTCAGTTTCATTAACCTATTGCACTGATGAATGTTGAGCCATTTCCAATCTCCCTTGTGTGTGTGGTCCCACAGACAAGGGGCTCCATCCCTAATTTCCTTTGAAGCGATTGGTTTTCCAGGCTGTTTCTGAGGGCGAATTGCTGTGGGTCTGGAGCCATATGTAGGTCAGGATGGCACAGCGGTTAGCACTGCTGCCTCACAGCGCCAGGGACCGGGATTCAATTCCGGCTTTGGCTGGCTGTCTGTGTGGAGTTTGCACATTTCCTCCATGTCTGCATGGGTTTTCCTCCCGTTGCTCTGGTTTCCTCCCACAGTCCAGATGTGTGAGGTTAGATGGATTAGCCACGGGAAATGTGGAGGATTACAGGGCTAGGGATAGGGAGAGAGCCTGGGTAAGACACTCTGTTACAGAGTCAATGCAGACTTAGAATCACAGAGTCATAAAATCCCTACAGTGCAGAAGGAGGCCATCGATTCTGCACTGACCACAATCCCAGCCAGGTCCTATCCCTGTAACCCCACATATTTACCCTGACACTAAGGAGCAATTTAGCATGGCTAATCAACCTAACATGTACATCTTTGTGCTACTAAATAAACCTGTTGGACTTTAACCTGGTGTTGTGAGACTTCTTACTGCGCCTATCCCAATCCAGCATCTTCACATCACCCTTGATGGGCTGAATGGCCTGTCCTGTACTGTAAAGATTCTATGATCCTATGAACTTTCCAAAGGGATAAATACTTGAAAGAGAGACAGTTGCATGGGGAAAGAGTAAGGGGAGTGGGACGAACTCTTTGAAAGAGGATGGAGCAAGGGGCCTCCCCCATGCTTTAAGACTCTATACACTCGAGTCTCATCTCATTTTCTCCTTAGTTTTACTGTGCAACACTTTGTGTTATTAAGGATGGTCAAGACTAATTTTAGAATTCAAATCTAAGAACATAAGAACATAAGAAATAGGAGCAGGAGTGGGCCATCTAGCCCTTCGAGCCTGCCCCGCCATTCAATAAGATCATGGCTGATCTGAAGTGGATCAGTTCCACTTTCCCACTTTCTCCCCATAACCCTTAATTCCCTTGTCTGTCAAAAACCTATCTACCCGTGACTTAAATATATTCAGCGAGGTAGCCTCCACCACTTCAACGGGCAGAGAATTCAAAAGATTCACCACCCTTTGAGTGAAGAAGTTCCTCCTCAACTCTGATCTAAACTGCACCCCCCTGCCCTTATCTTGAGGCTGTGCCCTCTAGTCCTGCTGTCCTTTCTAAGCGGGAAGAATCTCTCAACCTCTACTCTATCCATCACCTTCATTATCTTATACATCTCTATAAGATCCCCCCTCATCCTCCTAAACTCCAACGAGTACAGACCCAGTCTAGTTAGTCTCTTCATAGTCCAACCCACTCATAGAACATAGAACATAGAACATAGAACATAGAACATTACAGCGCAGAACAGGCCCTTCGGCCCACGATGTTGCGCCGACCAGTTACAAAAACAATGACCCACTAACCTAAACCAATCCCTTTTTGTCCATAAACCTATCCACGGATCTCTTAAATGCCCCCAAACTAGGCGCATTTACAACTGCAGCAGGCAGGGCATTCCAATCCCTCATCACCCTCTGGGTAAAGAACCTACCCCTGGCATCTGTCCTATAACTACCACCCCTTAATTTAAAGCCATGCCCCCTCATGCTAGATTTCTCCGGTATCAGCCTAGTGAACCTCCTCTGCACTCCCTCCAAGGCCAAAATATCCTTGCGTAAGTGTGGCGACCAAAACTGCACACAGTACTCCAGCTGTGGCCTCACCAGTGCCCTGTACAGTTGCAGCATCCCATTTACCTTCTTGATCACCTGCTGCACCTGCAGACTGATCAAATCTTTTGATCTACTCTGTATAAATGTGTTTAACCAAATCCTTGGATTTGCAGATTGTTTAGTTACAAAGTGAGGCTGTAGCATTATATTCCTCCCTCACTAATAACCTTTTACTAAAGTGTGTCACGATTGATGGATAATGTCTTTCCACAGACAAGGCAGTGTAGATGATGATGACAGGCTACTACTGTGAACTAAACATAAGAACATAAGAAATAGGAGCAGGAGTAGGCCATCTAGCCCTTCGAGCCTGCCCCGCTATTCTCCTCCGTTCTAAACTGCCCCCCCCCTCGCCTTATCTTGAGGCTGTGCCCTCTAGTCCTGATTCCATTGATTCCAGTAGCTGTTTTGGAATGTCGCAGCTACAGGAAAGATGAACCCATCATGGACAACCAGAACTATCATCCATTGGATAAAGATGATGACCCAAAGGCTGACTGAGTTAACATCACTCGAGCGAGAAGGAAGAAAGCCATTGACAAGCGTTTTTGTTGTAAAGTTAAAGTTTATTTATTAGCCACAGGTAAGGTTTACATTAACACTGCAATGAAGTTACTGTGAAATTCCCCAGTGCCTGTTTGGATCAATGCACCTAACCCGCACGTCTTTCAGACTGTGGGAGGAAACTGGAGCACCCGGAGGAAACCCATGCAGACATGGGGAGAATGTGCAAACTCTGTACAGACAATAACCCAAGCCAGGAATCGAAGCTGGGTCCTTGGCGTTGTGAAGCAGCCATGCTGACCAGTGTGCCACCCTATTTTTAATGACTGGTCAGGAGAGGCTTTTATATTTTCCTGCGGGAAATCAGGTGTTTGCTACAAAACTCCACCAGATGCCTGTCTGAATATACAGTCCCAACACCTAGCAATAACAGGAAAGGAATGGATTCGGTGTTTTGTTTATTATGCATCGAAGCAAAAGAAAATGTGAACGTCTGGAAGCTCAGGATTTCTCCACCGTCCTTCCATTTAGAATGTTCCATCACATCAATGTAACCAAAGATTCGGCTTGAAGCCAGTCTGAATTGGTGATCACAAATAAGGCCATAATTGTTTTATTATCTCATCCATATAACGTAACCTTTTGAAATGAATTTTGATTTGATTTATTATTGTCATATGTATTTGCGTGCAATGAAAAGTATTGTTTCTTGCGCGCTGTACAGACAGAGCGTCACAACTTAGAGTTGTGCGCACAAAAGTACAGATTAGGACCAACTGCAATGTAATTTGTTTAAGTTTGTTAACTTGGAGAAACTCTTCCATTAAAAAGCGTATGTGATATTTAAATTTGTTATCAGATTAAACCTATTCAGTTTAGATCATTCTCTGTCTTTTCCTTTCTCTGCTGATACCATGGGGTTTGCTTCCGTGGTGAAGACTTTTAAAAAGGGATTAAGATTCGTGTAGCTTTGATGGACAAGAAGAAGAACAGTTTCAGAGGGGAAATAAACCCTTTGACTTTACATCACAACCGCAGTTACTTTTCACAAGTATTTCATTTGCTTTACAGTGCTTTGTGTGTCCTGATGCTCTGAATGCTATTATATAAATGCACATTCTTTCGTTCCTGAGACAAGTCTGAAACCAATAACAGAAATCACAATGTTTACCGTGACCTTTTGTTTTAGTAGATTTTTCAAAAAGATTATTTACTGGGATATGCACATCACTGGTAACATCAACACTAATTTCCCAAGAATTAAACAAAATAAGTACTACTTACAAAGACTCGTACTATAAACTCAATTCTGCTTTTTTACTTCCCTTATCTAATAAAATCCTGCAGGTTCAGTCACTTTTCCTGTAACCAACCCAAAAGGTATATGCCACAGCCTTCCAGAATTTACTTTAATTCCTCATAATATTCCACCTATTCCTCTGAGCTAAGATGCAATGGGGGGCCTTTCCAGGAGCTTTTTGCTACACAACATTCCACTATTTACTGACCTCATGACTGTAGATGCCACAGCAACTACCTTTGCACTAAGCTAATTGCTGGCTGCTTTTTGCCACAAGACTCTGTGAGGACCACTGTAGATTTCTGTCTCTAGCTTCAAATTAGGCAAATCTTCCAGTTGCTTTCCCTCACTAAATCCAAACTGAGATAGAGTGCAGCCCACAGTAAATGGTGATGTCAGTACTTTCTCTGCTTGAAATGGGGGCCAAACTGAGCACTGTCGCCTTTTGCTCAATTCAGTGAGGTGCAGTCTTTACAAGCCATTCCTTCTCCTTAGTCTCAAACTGAGCTGCCTGCTTTTATTAGCGAGCACAGATACATAAATCAAACAAAAGACCCCACATCCCATTTCCATGATAATGTGATGTGCTTTGGGATAATTCAAACAGAATGCAAACAAGTTATTTTACCTTCAACATAACTCTTTGATCTGTAACCCATACAATAAGTTTGCTGATGACACCAAGATTAGTAGGGTGATTCAATTTGATTTGATTTATTAGTATACAGCAAAAAGTATTGTTTCTTGCGCACTATACAGAAAAAGCATACCGTTCATCAAGAAGGAAAGAGTGTAGAATGTAGTGTTACAGCAGGTTGCAGAGAAAGATCAACTTAGTGCGAGGTGGGTCCATTCAAAAGTCTGACAGCAGTGTGGGGAAATAGCCATTTGGTAGCTATTAATTGACCATTTAAAGACTTCAATTGGAGTAAGGGTGCCTTTCCCTCCCAAGGCCTGTCCACTCCAGGGGTAAATTTTTCACTCAGAGGGTGGTGGGTGAGTGGAATCAGCTGCCGTCAGTGGTGGTGGAGGCAAATTCAATAGGGTCTTTTAAGAGACTTCAGGATGAGTACATGGGGTTTAATAGGATTGAGGGTTATAGGTAGGCCTAGTAAGGAGGGATATGATCAGTGCAACTTGTGGGCCGAAGGGCCTGTTTGTGCTGTAGTTTTTCTATGTTCCATAACCTCAAATGGACCATTGTCCACAGCAAACTACCCAGCCTTCAGGAGAACAGTGACCACGACACCACACAACCCTGCCACAGCAACCTCTGCAAGACATGCCGGATCATCGACATGGATGCCATCACCTCACGTGAGAACACCATCCACCAGGGACACGGCACATAAATCGCTGTGAGTGGGGTCAGCAAGAAACTGGAGGGGTTTCCCTCGGCGTAATTACCTCCCTGCTCCCTCTTCAGCCACTCTCCACCCCCTCGGCTCAGAACCCCCCTGGCACTGGGGGCGGGAGGGGATGGGGGGGGGGGGGGGGAGTGGGTGAAGCATAAAATTCCGGCAAAGGTTTTATTTTCTCTGGTCTTCTTTACAGCCCATTACATTTTTACAGAAGAGTGGTCCTGTTGCTATCGGTTACAGCCCCGGATGGTGTCAATAGTATTAATAGCACAGGATTAAAATCTTTAGTATCTACAAACTTTTAATCTCCAATGATAAATTGTCAGTCACGAGATATAAAGACTTTTAAGGAGCTGTTTAATAACTCTCAGCAAAGATTTATCTCAGTGAGAAAGAATCTTTGACAGGATGCATGACTAAATAAGGAAGTTATGGATAGTATCAGATTGAAAGGAGCACTTTACAAATCTGCAGAGATTAACAGTAGGTCAGAGGCTTAAGCAGACTTTAAGAAGCAGCAAGGAGTGACTAAGAAGATAATAAAACTGGCAGAAATCAAAGTATTGAGAAAGCTAGTTTTGATAATATCAAAACAGATGATGCAAGTTTCTACACATAACTGAACAGGAAAAGAGTAACCCCGGTTCATTTTGGTCCACGAGAGAGTGAATCTTGGGAGCTGATGATGGAAAACAAAGAAGTAGAGGCAGAGTTAAAGCGATATTAAAGCAGCAATTCTCCCGTCTCGCTCGCCGCCGGAATTGTAGTTACAATCTTCCTAAATTCCTTCAATACTTTCAGGGCCCCAGTCGGTTGGAAAGCAACTAATGTAACACCGCTGTTCAGGAAAGGAAGGTGACAGAAAGCAGGGAACCACAGGCCATTTAGCCTAACACTGTGCTAGAATCCATTATGAAGGAAGTTATAGTAGGATACTTGGAAAATCATAATCTAATCAGACAGAGGTAAATTTGTTTAAATAATTTATTACGGTTTTTGATGAAGTAACATTCAAAATGGATAAAAGGGAACCTCTAGATGTGATGATTCGGATTTCCAAAGATCTTTGATAAGATGCCACATCAAAGATCACTACACAAGAGAACAGGGAATAGGGGATGACATATTGGCATAGATAAATGGCTAGATAACATGAAGCAGAGAAAATGGGTCTTTCAAATAGGCAAGATACAACTAGCAGAGTGTCACAGGAATCTGTGCTGGGTCCTCAACTATCTACAATCTACATCAATCACTTGGGTGACAGTACCAAATGTATGGTAGCTAAATTCACAGGTAGCACCAAGATAGTAAGCTGTCAAGACGACTTACAGAGTCTGCAAAAGGACAGGATGAGTGAGTGGGCAAACAAACCGGCAAATGTAGCATCAAATGGGAAGATTTGGTAGAAAGAATAGAAAAACAATATATTATTTAAATGGTGAGAGGTTGTGGAGCTCAGAAGGATTTGGGGTCCTGATACATGAATCACATAAAGTTAGTCTGCAGGTACAAGTGATTAGGAAAGCAAGCGGAATGTTCTTTTTCACAAGAGGAACAAAGTATAATCCTAGAATCAAATCCCTACAGTTCAGAAGGAGGCCATTGGGCCCATCAAGCCTGCATTGACAACAATCCCTCCCAGGCCCGATCCCTGTAACACCACGTTTTTACCCTTGCTAATCCAAAGGGACAATTTGGTGTGGCCAATCCACCTAACCCGCATATCTTTGGAATATGGAAAGAAACCCATGCAGATATGATGAGAACGTACAAATTCCATACCATCACCCACACCAGGAATCAAACTTGGGTTCCTGGCACTGTGAGGCAGCAGTGCTAACCACTGTGCCACTGTGCTGCTCCATTAAGGATATTGTACTGCAGCTCTACAGGGCCTTGGTGAGACCACATCCGGGGTATCCTGGGGCTGCAGCTGTATAAGGTGCTGGTGAGGCCACACCTAGAGTACGATGTACAGTTTTAGTCTCCTTACTTGATCCTGCACTGACTAGTGGTGTACTGCAGGGATCTGTTCTGGGGCCACTGTGGTTTGTCATTTTTACAAATGACCGAGATGAGGGTGTAGAAGGATAGATTAGTAAATTTGCGGATGACACTAAAGTCGGAGGAGTTGTAGACAGTGAGGATGGATGTTACAGGTTGCAGAGGGATCTAGAGCTGGGCTGAGAGGTGGCAAATGGAATTTAGTGCCGAAAAGTGTGAGGTGATTCACTTTGGAAAGAGTAACAGGATTTCAGAATATAGGGCTAATGGAAGGACTCTTAGTAGTGTTGACGAGCAGAGAGATCTTGGTGTACATGTGCATAGATCCCTGAAAGTTGGCACCCAGGTTGATAAGGTTGTTAAGAAGGCGTACGATGTGTTAGCTTTTATTGGTAGAGGGATTGAATTTCGGAGCCGTGAGGTACAAATTGTACATTTGCAAATGTACAAATCTCTGTTGCGGCCGCACTTGGAGCATTGGGTACAGTTCTGGTCGCTGCATTATAAGAAAGATGTGGAAACATTGGAAAGGGTGCAGAGGAGGTTTACCAGGATGTTGCCTGGTACGGTGGGAAGGTCTTATGAGGAAAGAACATAAGAACATAAGAACATAAGAAATAGGAGCAGGAGTAGGCCATCCAGCCCTTCGAGCCTGCCCCGCCATTCAATAAGATCATGGCTGATCTGTCGCTGCTCAGTTCCACTTTCCCGCTTTCTCCCCATAACCCTTAACCCCCTCTCTTATCAAAAATCCATCACCCGTGTCTTAAAAATATTTAGCGAGGCAACCTCCACCACTTCAACGGGCAGAGAATTCCAGAGATTCACCACCCTTTGAGCGAAGAAGTTCCTCCTCAACTCCATTCTAAACCGCCCCCCTTTTATCTTGAGGCTGTGCCCCCTAGTCCTACTGTCTTTTTTGAGCGGGAAGAGTCTCTCCACCTCTATCCTATCCAGCCCATTCATCATCTTATACGTCTCAATGAGATCTCCCCTCATTCTTCTAAACTCTAAAGAGTACAAGCCCAGTTTATTCAGCCTCTCCTCATAGCTCAACCCCCTCAACTCTGGTATCAGCCTAGTAAACCTCCTCTGCACTCCCTCTGAGGCTGAGGGACTTGAGGTTATTTTCATTAGAGAGAAGAAGGTTAAGAGGTGACCTAATTGAGGCATACAAAATGATCAGAGGATTAGATAGGGTGGACAGTGAGAGCCTTTATCCTCGGATGGTGATGGCTAACACAAGTGGACATAGCTTTAAATTGAAGGGTGATAATTATAGGACGGATGTCAGAAGTAGGTTCTTTACTCAAAGGGTAGTAAGGGCGTGGAATGCCCTGCCTGCAGCAGTTGTGGATTCGCCAACTTTAAGGGCGTTCAAATGGTCAGGGGATAGGCATATGGATAACATTGGAATAGTTTAGGTTAGAGGGTCATTAGATTGGTTCCAGTAGTTGGCACAACATCGAGGGCCGAAGGGCCTGTACTGCACTGTAATGTTCTATGTTCAATGTATATTGGCACTGGAGGGGGTGCAGAGGAGATTCACTCGGTTGATTCCGGAGTTAAAAGGGTTGGTTTATGAGGAGAGGCTGAGTAGACTGGAGCTTTACTCACTGGAATTCACAAGAATGAAGGGAGATCTTATAGAAACCTATAAGATTATGAAGGGAATGGATAAGACAGAAGCTGGGAAGTTATTTCCACTGGCGGGTGAAACTAGAAGTAAGGGGCATGACCTCAAAATAAGATGATTTAGGACTGAGTTTCGGAGGAACTTCTTCACACAAAGGGTTGTGAATCTGTGGAATTTCCTGCCCAGTGAAACATTTGAGGCTACCTCATTGAATGTTTTTAAGGCAAGGATAGATAAATTTTTAAACAGTAAAAGAATTAAGGATTATTGTCAGTGGAGCTGAGTCCACGAGAAGATCAGCCATGATCTTATTGAATAGCGGGGCAGGCTCGGGGGGCCGGATGGCCGACTCCTGCTCCTAGTTCTTATGTTCTAATGGCTCTTATGTATTACGTATAAATTTGATTTCCTTATTCGAAAATAATTGGTATTAGAAGCAGTTGAGAAACAGTTCAAGGCTCAGTCCTGTGATTAAGGTTTTATTTTGTGAAGAAAGATTGAACAGATAAGCCTGCTAATTACTGGAACTGAGAAGAATTAAGAATGATCTTATTGAAAGGTACAAGCTCCTGAGAGAGCTGGTAAATGCCAGGAAATTGTTTCCTCTTAAGGGGAAACTGGTAATCAGTGACCTGTTTTAAGAATAAAGATAGAGATGGAGGGAATTTGTTTCTCTCAGAAGGACATTAGAGTTTGGAATTCTCTCCCACAGCAGGTAGTGGGGGCTAGGTCATTGAATTTGTTCAAACGTAGAAGATAGGAGCAGGAGGAGGCCACCTGGCTCTTTGAGTCTGCTCTGCCACTCATCACAATCATGGCTGATAGTCCAACTCAATACCCTGATCCTGCTTACTCACCATAACCTCTGGTCCCATTCCCTCAAGTGCTACACCCAGCCACCTCTTGAATACATTCAATATTTTGGCATCAACTACTTCCTGTGGTAATGAATTCCACAGGCTCACCACTCTCTGGGTGAAGAAATGTGTCCTCACCTCTGTCCGAAATGATCTACCCCCAAATCCTCAGATTGTGACTGATTCTGGGCTCCCCCACCACTGGGAACATCCTCCCTGCACCTATCCTGTGTAGTCCTGTTAGAATTTTATGAGATTTCCCCCCTCATGCGTCTGAACTCTAGTGAAAACAATCTTAATCTAGTCAATCTCTCCTCACGCATCAGTCCTGCCATACCCGGGATCAGCTAGAGGTTGAGTTTGATGGATTTTTGTTAGCTCAGGGGGTCAAGATTGTGGGGTACAGGCAGGAAAGTGTAGCTGAGACTTAATCTTACTGAGTGGTGGGACATTCTCAAAGGGCCAAATGGCCAGTTCTTACTCTTAAATCCTACGTCTATATGTTCCTCCATTGAGGCAGCTTTCAACAATTGGGTGTGGCCAAAACCCTGGGCGGGATTTTACTGAAACTATAAAATCCCTCCTGAGGTCAATGGGCCTTTCCATTGTCCGTCCCTCACCCGCTCTGATTCCTGTGGCGGGCATGACGATAAAACCCTGCCCCATATGTCCACCCTGACTGAACCACATGACTCACCATCACGTAGAGTTGGCTGGACCTCCTGGGAAGGTGCCGCGTAATGGCGGACAGAATTTGTGGCATCAAATGTCAACAACTATGAATGTCTCTGGAAGTTGGTGGGGGGAGGAGGGGTGGGGATACATGGTGGGGATATTCTCTCCTGAGTGTTTGACTTGTTTGTTGGATTACCATTGCTGATTTAGGTAAAGATAAGGCAGATAAAGAACAACACAGCACGGGAAACAGGCCCTTCGGCCCAACAAGCCTGCGCCGCCATTTTAACATTGGGAGTGCCCTCCCCTACCCATGACCTTTGTCTACACCTATTGGGGAAGATTGAGGGAAGACTAATTTAGGAACAATTTGTTACACCAATCAGCCTAAGAGCACGTTTTTGGGATGTGGGAGGAAACTGGAGCACCCGGAGAAAACCCACGCAAGCACGGGGAGAACGCGCAAACTCCCACAGACACTGGCCCAATTTCATGTATCTGCACAGCAATCAGTGATAGTCACTGAGCTGTCATGTTGCCTGTCAGATGGTTCAGTTTAAGCGTACACTAACGATGTGAAGCACTAGGCAACTCTCGAAGCAACATCCAAGAGCAGCCTTCGCCCACTGTGTGTATGCCCCTTGTTGGACAACAAGGTGGACCAAATCTCCTGTGATTTAATGGGTGTGTCCCTTCTAATGGAGCTCTGTTTGAAGATTAACAACAACTGTCAGGATATCTTAATTACATGGTCTATTAGTGAGCGCTGTAGTGAGAAAGCCGCACAACAGTTTGATCAAGGTCATTAAGCCCCTTTTACATTTCTGATTAAGTTATAAACTGACTTGATTCATAATCCTGTTCACAAAAGACAGCAGTGGTCACTCTTGGTAGCACAGGAGAACTGAACAGGCATTAATCACCAGAATGGAATTTTAATGTTCCACAAAATGCTATGGTAATTAAATATGGTCATTAACATTAAACTTGTCGCAAGCTTTGCACGGATTGGGATGAACATTCAGTGTTACTTTCACATCTTTGTGTTCTGAAAAACATGAGAACTGTCAACAAAATGTGTAATGAAATCTCAGTTACCAGAAAAGCTAAAGGCTCACACCTTCGGGATCTGAGATCAGTGGTTCCTACTGGTGTGTCGTGAAGAAACCCTCTCCCCCCCGTCCCCAAATATGCCACAAAAATGATTCAAAATTCATCTCATTAAACTAAAATTAACCTTCGTCTTCAGATCCGTGGTCGGACCTCTGAGAGCCGATGTCTCCCACACAGGCGCTACCTGGGAAAGCGTTGCAAATGCACGGTTTAGATCTTTCACTTTGATCAGGTCATAAGCATTGACCAATGGGACTTCATTTTGAAGGCAGTGTCCCACGTGCCCCATCGAAAACAAAAACATCTTGGATAGAATGTATTAATGAGAGATATCAAGTGTGTAGATCTAGATAGGCTGGGCGAATGGGCCAGGAAATGGCAAATGGAATTTAATGTTGGCAAGTGTGAGGTGGTCCACTTTGGTAGGAAGAATGGTAGGAAGGACTATTACATACGTGGAGAAAAACTGCAGCAGACGACGGTGCAGAGGGACCTCGGGGTCCTTGTGCATGAGTCGCAAAAACCCAGCTTGCAGGTGCAGCAGGTGGTCAGGAAGGCGAATGGGATGCTGGCCTTCATAGCGAGGGGGATTGAATATAAAAGTAGGGAGGTCTTACTGCGGCTGTATAGGGCATTGGTGAGGCCGCAACTGGAGTACTGTGTGCAGTTTTGGGCACCGTGCTTACGCAAGGATATTTTGACCTTGGAGAGAGTGCAGAGGAGGTTTACTAGGCTGATGCCAGAGTTGAGGGGGTTGAGCTATGAGGAGAGGCTGAATAAACTAGGCTTGTACTCGTTAGAGTTTAGAAGAATGAGGGGAGATCTCATTGAGACATATAAGATGATGAATGGGATGGATAGGATAGAGGTGGAGAGACTCTTCCCACTCAGAAAGGATAGTAGGAATAGGGGGCACAGCATCAAGATAAAAGGGGGGCGGTTTAGAACGGAGTTGAGGAGGTACTTCTTCACTCAAAGGGTGGTGAATCTCTGGAATTCTCTGCCTGTTGAAGTGGTGGAGGCTACCTCGCTAAATATTTTTAAGACGCGGGTTGATGGGTTTTTGATAAGAGAGGGGATTAAGGGTTATGGGGAGAGGGCGGGAATGTGGAACTGAGCCACGACAGATCAGCCATGATCTTATTGAAAGGCAGGGCAGGCTCGAACGGCCAGATGGCCTACTCCTGCTCCTATTTCTTATGTTCTTATGTTCTTATTATCCTCAGTAAAAAGTCTGACAACACCAGGTTATTTATTTGATATCAAATAAATCGGTTGGACTAAAACCTGGTGTTGTCAGACTTTTTACTGTGTTTACGCCAGTCCAACGCCGGCATACCCACATCATACTTATTATCAGTCAGGGATGCTTTGAGAGTTTCTAAAATGTTTCCATTTTTCCCCTGGGACTCTCATCTGTGACTGAGTTCCAAGTGGAACTTTTGGAAGTTTAGTGTCAAGAATACAATTGAAATGTCTCACCAAGAAGAGCTGTTTTTGAGTGATTAATGTCTCAATGCTGGGCCTGTCACTTGTTCAATGTTATTGAACTATCTTCCTTGTTACTGGATTTAGAGGATCTGGCAAAGATACTGGTGGTGGTAGTATTCCTCCATTACTTTGGGGTGCTTGTGTTTGTCCGTATCTAAGGAGCGCAGTGATCACTATTGCCCAATAACCCATGGTTTTTATGGGTTTGAAAAGCTGGTCCTTGGCTTTTCTTTTCCTTAATCAGTTTTGAAGGTGATTGTGAATTTCATTGTCTATCATCAAGTGGTGACTCCCTAGATAGAAAAGTAGTCCTCATGGCCCCAAAAACAAAGTACTGGAATGTCAACGTAACACAAAATCCTGCAACATTGGAGGAGGTCACTCTGTGCTGCTTTAAAAAAAGAATGATCCAATTAATCCTACACTCTGCTCTTTGCCCATGGCTCTGTAATTATTTTCTCTTGGAGCAATTATCCAATTTCCTTTGGAAAGTTCAGTCTTGGAGTTTGAACCTAGTGCAGGAGGAAAGTCCCAGCAACTGTGTTGATAATCAGGTTGGGCTGGTGATGGGCCATAGCAAATGAAAGAAGTCACTCTGGGAATGGTTTATAGGCTTCCCAACAACAGTTACACTGTAGGACAGAATACGACTCAATAAATAATGGGGGCTCAAAATGAAGGGAAATTGTAACCTTCATTTAGATTAGATGAACCAAATTGGTAAAGTTAGCCAGGAGGATGAAATCATGGAGTGTATTTAGGTTAGTTTCTTAGAATAATACATTGTGGAACAAACCAGGGAACAGCCTATTTTAAACCTGATAATGTTTAATGAAACAGGGTTAATTAATCACTTCTTGTATCTGGTCATCTAGACAAGAGTGATCTTAACATGATAGAATTTCACATGGAACTTGTGAGCCAGAAATATGAATCTAGAACTAGGGGCACTGTTTCAAAATAGAGGGGCTCTCATTGGAGATGTAGAATCATAGAATCCGTACAGTGCAGAAGGAGGCCATTCTGCCCATCAAGCCAGCACTGGCAATAATCCCACCCAGGCCCTATCCCCGTTTCTGCACATACTTTACCTTGTGACTTCACACTGACACTAAGGGGTAATTTAACTTGGCCAATCAACCTATTCTACAGTTTTTTGGACAGTGGGAGGAAACCGGAGCACCCGGAGGAAACGCACACAGGCACAGGGGAGAGTACACAAACTCCACACAGTAACCCGAAGCTGGAATTGAACCTGGGTAACTGCCACTTTGGTGTAGATAAAGAGGGGTTTGTTCCTTTAGAGGTTAATTAATCTTTGGAATCCTTTACCGCAGAGCATAGTGGAGGCCGGGTCATCAGATATACTCAAGGCTGAATTAGACAGATTTTGGACGGAGGAGGGAGTCAGTGGGGGTCAGGCAGGAGAGTGGAGTTGAGGTCACAGTCACATCAGTCATGATGGTATCTCATGAAGGAACGGGCTCGGGGGACTCTCAGAGTCATACTCCTGTTCATAACTGGAATGTTCTTGTGGTTTAAAGGACCAAAGGAGCCAGGGACGTGGAGACTGTATCAATCTGAAGGAAATGACTGGAAGTGTCTGGGGACAGACAAGATGCAGCATAACAAACAAGGGATGTTAGCATTCCTGCTTCAACTGGCCGCTTCCTCCTCTTCCAAGAGTCAGATTCCCTTGGTTTAATTATGAAATCGACACCCCACCCAAGGCCACTTCTGTCTTTGTTAGACATTCCCCAAGACCTGTTTAACGTGTTCCCTTCCTTGCAGTGGCTGAACGTGCTGGGACACGAAGGAGACGCCACACCGACTGAAGGTTCAACGTTCCCCCTCAACAGGGATTCCCCTGCAACCCAAGAGGCAACTGCAGCTGCCACAGAGGCAGAGTGACCTCACCTGTTGTAACAGGTGGGTCTCTGTTCACCCACCCCACCACCGGGTGTCCTTTCTACTGGCGAGGGAGCTGTTTGCCTCGACCAAAGTCCCGAGGAAGCCAATCCTTTTTCCCTCCCTGGGGCACCGAGCCAGAAACTGCAACTCGGCAACTTTCTCAACCAACACACGCATAAAAAGAAAGGATAATCCCAAGGGGGCGGCAGAGAAACTTGCCCAGCGAAGCTGGAAGGACAGCGACTCCACTACAAGCAAAAAAGGGGGTCTGAATCTGCGAGGGAACACTGCAACTTTTAACCATCCACACTGCCTCAAGAAAACCAGGAGAAGGCGAGTGAGTGTGAGTGAACTTTGTGGCCCGGGGGCTGACTTTAGATCTGCTGTTTATCCCCGGAGTTTTACAGGTAAGCAGCAAAGGAGCCTCTCAGAACAATCCACAACACTCCTCCTTGCCATTTTTGCATCTGGGTGAATCTTTAAAGTTTATTCTCTGGAGTTTAGCCACCTGGAGTAATGACTCCGAACAACGACAAGAGTTTGAAAGGAGTTTTACAAAGTTGGATGCATGCGAGCGCTGGGGATTGTGCTACCAAGTGACACCTTCATTTTCAGCCCAGCCGCTTACTTTTTAGTCTGGTTATCTAAATTCAATGCTGTGAAATCGGGTACACGGGCACCCAATAAACTGTGTGGAAGTGTGGGGGGCGGGGGGGGGATGTGTTTGCACGGATAGACTGCTTTTCACAATCGTTTGATAGCATAAAAGAACTTCAAGGACAATGGAATACTTCCTGAACTGTGGTTGCTGTTAAAATGTCAGGGAATGTCTCAGCACCCCCACACACATACAAATCAGCAATTAAAGGATCAGATAATCTGTTATTGCGATGTTGGGTGACCAGCAATGTTGTCCAGAACTGTAGATCGCTCCTGTTTTAAAGATATATGTCATACAGAAATATATTATTCAGAAATTATTCTCTCTTCCACCTTCTTCCTTCAGGATAAAGATACAAATGTCTGAGGTCCCGTACCAACCGACTCAAGAGCAGCTTCTTCCCTGCTGCTGTCAGACTTTTGAATGGACCTTACCTCGCGTTAAATTGATCTTTCTCTCCACCCTGGCTCTGACTGTAACACTACATTCTGCACTCTCTCCTTTCCCTCTCTGTGAACAGCATGTTTTGACTGCATAGCGCGCAAGAAACAATACTTTTCACCGCATGTTAATACATGTGACAATAATAAATCAAATCAAATAGTTCTCGTCTTCCAATTATGACCCCTAGGTTCTGGATTTCCCCCACCGTTGGGAACACTCTTTCTGAATTTACCCTGTCTAACGCTGTTGGAATTTTACATAGAAAACATAGAAAAATTACAGCACAATACAAGCCCCTTCAGCCCACAAAATTGTGCCAAACATGTCCCTACCCTCCTCCCCCTTGGGATTATCCCTTGGGATTATCCTTTCTTTCTGTGTGTGTGTGTGCGTGTGAGTGTGTTGAGAAAGTTGCCAAGTTGCAGTTTCTGGCTCGGTGCCCTTCTAAATTTTAGAAGTTTCTGAGATCCCCTCCCACTGTTCTAAACTCCAGGGAATATAAAAGTCAAAAACCAAAGCCAAAGATCATCTGGACTCAAAATGTCAGCTCTTTTCTCTCCTTACAGATGCTGCCAGACCTGCTGAGATTTTCCAGCATTTTCTCTTTTGGTTTCAGATTCCCACATCCGCAATAATTTGCTTTTCTCCAGTGAATATAATCCTAACCGACTTAATCTCTCTTCACTTGACAGACCTGCCACCCCAGGAATCAGTCTGGTAAATCTTCGCTGTACTCCCTCTGTAGCAAGGACATCCTTCCTCAAATAAGGACATCAAAACTGCACACAATAGTCCAGGTGTGGCCTCACCAAACACTCTATACAATTGCAGCAAAGCATCTTTATCCCTATACTCAAATCCTCTCATTTCAAAGGCCAACATATCATTTGCCTTTTTTTACTACCTGCTGTACCTGCACACTTACTTTCAGTGACTGATGCACGATGATACCTAGATCTCATTGAGTATCCACTTCTCTTAATTTACACCCATTCAAATAATAATCTGTCCTCCTATTACTGCTACCAAAGTGGATAACCTCACATTTATCCACATTATACAGCACCTGCCGTGCAGATGCCCACACACTCAGCCAGTCCAAGTCACACTGAAGTGTCTCTGAATCCTCCTCACAGTTCACCCTCTCACCCAACTTTGTATCATGTACAAATTTGGAAATAATACATTTAATTCCCTCTTCCAAATCATTAATATATAATGTGAACAGTTGGGGTCCTTGCACAGATCCCTGCAGAGTCCCACTATTCACTGACTGCCAATTGGAAAGACACAATATAATTTCAACACTTTGGTTCCTATCTGCTAACCAGCTTTCTATCCATCTCAAGGCATTGGGCGGGATTTTATGGCTGCACTCATCTTGAAATGGTAAAAGCCTATCCGAGGTCAACGGATTTTTCCATGGTCCACTCCATATCCATTCCACTTCTTGTGGCAGGCGAAATGGTAAAATTCATCCCATTGCCTGCAATCTCACGTGCTTAACTTTACATAGTAAACTTCTTTATATGATCTTGTCTAAAGCCTTCTGCAAGTCTAAATAAATCACATCCACCAGTTCTCCTCAGTCAATTCTACTAGTTACATCCTCAAAAAATTCCAGTAGATTTGTCAGGCATGATTTTACTAATGTAAATCCACACTGACTTTGTCTGATTATACCACTGCCTTTCCAAATGCTATTCTATGAAGTCCTCGATATTGGACTCTAACAATTTCCCCAATACTGACGTTAGGCTCACTGGTCTATAGTTCCTTGTTTTCTCTCTACTTCCCTTTATGAATAGTGGGTTACATTAGCTACCCTCTAATCTGTAGAAACCAGTGCAGCATCCAGAAAATATTGAAAAATGACCACCAATGGAACTATTATTTCCAGAGCCACTTCCTTAATTACTTTGGGATGAAGATTATCAGGACCTGGAGATTTATCCACCTTCCATCCCATCAATTTCCCCAAAACCATTTCTCTACAAATGCTGATTTCTTTCAGCTTCTCACTAAAACTTGTTTCTCTTAGAATTTCTGGCACATTATTCATGTCTTCCTTTGTGAAGACAGAAGCAAAGTATGATTTTAATTCCTCGTCATTTCTTTATTTCCCGTTATGAATTTTCCTATTTCTGACTGTAAGGGACCTACATTCCATTTTTTGTCAATCTTTTGAAACTTTTATGTTCCCTGCTAGTTTACTTTCATACTCCATTTTTCTTCTTCTTAACCAATCCCTTGGTCCGCTTTTGCTGAATTTAAATTTTTCTAAATCCTCAGATCTGTTGCTTTTTCTTGCCAATTTGTGCCTTCTTTGAATCTAATACTATCTCTAATTTCCCTTGTAAACCATGATATGGCCACAGTTCACTTTCCACTCTTGCAGCAATTAGAAATATGTAACTTTGGAGTTCACCTGCTCGTTCCTTGAATGTCTGCCATTGCCTACTCGCTGTCTTTCCTCTCAGTAATCTTTCCCAGTCCATCATGGCCAGTTCATGCCTCATACCATCATAATCACCTTTACTGAGATTCAGGACACTAGTTTCAAAATCAATGACCTCACTATCCATCTTGATAAAGAATTCTATCATATTATCGTCACTCATCCCCAAGGGTTCTCTCACAGCTAGATTGCCAATGAATCCTTTCTCATTGCACAACACCCAGTCCAAGATCGGTGATTCAATTCTGGCCCTGGGTGTCCGTCTGTGTGGAGTTTGCCCATTCTCCTTGTGTTTGCATGGGATTCCTTCAGACGCCCACATCCCAAAGATGTGTCAGTTAGGAGAATTGGCCATGATAAATGTACAGGGTTAAGGGGAAAGGATGGGGGAGAGGTGGGAGGGGGGAAACGGAGGCGTGGGGGGCTTGGGTGGGATGCTCTTTCAGAGCGTTGGGACAGACTCGATGGGCTGAATGGTCTCCTGCTGCTTTGTAGCGACTCCAATAGAAACAGTGTGCGGGGATACAGGGAAAAGGCAGGGATTGATACTAAATCATGATGCTCGTTTGGGGAGCCAGTGCAGATATGATGGGCCAAACAGTCTCCTTCTGTACTGTAATGATTCTGTGATCACCTCCAGGAATTTTTTAAAATTAATTTGAAGAGTTTTTGATTTTGTTACAGTGCCCCTTCAAGGGGCAGCTCACAGTTAATTAGTTTATTCTGATCATTTTGTATCCTCGGAAAAGTATAAAGAAATGTTTATTGACACTGGTGGTGGGCTGTATAGTTAAGATGTTAGATATTTGCCAGATGTTAAAATTGTACTTTGTGAATAAATCTAAGAATAAATATTTTGATCTCCACCTTCAATGACTGGTTTTGGGAGGTTTAGCAGTGATGCCTGTCACTTTGATGCAAAAACTGAGCTGAAGCCAACTTTACAACCATTTCCCAGGGGGCGGCAGCACGGTGGTACAATGGTTAGCACTGCTGCCTCACAGCACCAGGGACCCAGGTTCGATTCCCGGCTTGGGTTACTCTCTGTGTGGAGTCTGCGTGGGCTTTCTCTGGGTGCTCTGGCTCCTCCCACAGTTCAAGGATCAATCATAGAACTCTACAGTGCAGAAAGAGGCCCTTCAGCCCATCGAGTCTGCACCGAACACAATCCCACCCAGGCCCAATCCCCATATCCCTACATATTATACCCACTAATCTCTAACCTACTCATCCCTGGACACTAAGGGGCAATTTCTTAGCATAGCCAATCAACCTAACCTGCACATCTTTGGACTGTGGGAGGAAACCGGAGAACTCAGAGGAAACCCACACAGACACGAGGAGAATGTGCAAACTCCACACAGACAGCGACCTGAGCTGGGAATCGAACCCAGGACCCTGGAGCTGTGGAGCAGCAGTGCTAACCACTGTGCTACCGTGCCGCCCTGATGTGTAAGTTAGGTGGATTTGTATGGTAAACACATAGGAAAGGGCCTGGTAGGATACTCTGTTGGACAGCAAGTGCAGACTTGATGGACTGAATGGCCTCCTTGTGCACTGTAGGAATTTTATCATTCTATGAGATGTTGGATAGTCCTTACAAAGGGCCGTATGTATATGATAGACATTAATAAATCTAATTGGGAATTCAGAAGAAATGTCTTTGCCCAGAAATGGTGAGAATGTGAAATTCAATCCCACAGAGCTTGGTTGAGGGAAATAATACAGATATATATATTTAAGAACATAAGAACATAAGAAATAGGAGCAGGAGTAGGCCATCTAGCCCTTCGAGCCTGCCCCGCCATTCAATAAGATCATGGCTGATCTGTCGTGACTCAGCTCCACCTTCCCGCCCTCTCCCCATAACCCTTAATCCCTTCTCTTATCAAAAAACCCATCAACCCGCTTCTTAAAAATATTTAGCGAGGCAGCCTCCACCACTTCAACGGGCAGGAAATTCCAGAGATTCACCACCCTTTGAGTGAAGAAGTTCCTCCTCAACTCTGTTCTAAAACGCCTCCCCTTTATCTTGAGGCTGTGCCCCCTAGTCCTACTGTCTTTTTTGAGCGGGAAGAGTCTCTCCACCTCTATCCTATCCATCCCATTCATCATCTTATACGTCTCAATGAGATCTCCCCTCATTCTTCTAAACTCTAACGAGTACAAGCCCAGTTTATTCAGCCTCTCCTCATAGCTCAATCCCCTCAACTCCGGTATCAGCCGAGTAAACCTCCTCTGCACTCCCCCCAGGGCCAAAATATCTTTGCGCAGGTGCGAGGAGAAATCTGGATCATGGCAAGAGTGAGAGAGGAATAGAAGCATTTTCATTACGATGAGGATTAGAGGGATGTGTGGGGGTTTATTTGGAGCATAACTAACATCCTGGACCGGTTGGGCTGAATGGCCTGCGTCTGCGCTACTTATTCCCAAGTAATTAAAAAGAAATGAAGCTCGGAGGAAGAGTCGTACGGGCTCCCCACAGATACTGTCAGACCAGATGGGGTTACCCAGCGTTTCCTGTTTTTGTTAGATAAAAGTAACGCTTTGTGCCGTCACCCTTTGTCCACGATGGGAAAGAAAGGAGAGTGGGCAGCAGTGGGGGGACCCTGGGAGCAACTAAAATCTTAAATTGGTGACAAATCCAATGAAAACAGTGTGTAATTTAAAACAGTACCTGAGCAATATTGTGTGACTTCAAAGTTATAGTTTATGATGTAACCCAAGCCCCCACACGTTTTATTGCCTCGTAATTATTCCCAGATATCCCTTGTTCTCCTGTGATAAACTCTTCAAGATGTTTTACGCTGAAATGAAGCTGATGAAAGGACAAAGCAAGTTTTACCCGAATTCTGATTCTAATCATGGGAACCTACGGCACATCTTCTAAAAACATGTTGTTTTGCAAATCAAGTGACAACTCGCAGCTCTGATTCTGATCTGTTAACTTCATTCTGACTCTGTAGATTCAGTAAAACGTCCGACAACACCAGGTTTAAGTCCAACCGATTTATTGGATAGTAAACTCACTAGCTTTTGGGGTTAAGCTCTTCTTCAGGTGATTCACTTATGGCATGTTAGACTTTATAGGAAGGGGTTTAGAGTACATAAGAACATAAGAAATAGGAGCAGGAGTAGGCCATCTAGCCCTTCGAGCCTGCCCCGCCATTCAATAAGATCATGGCTGATCTGTCGTGACTCAGTTCCACTTTCCCGCTCTCTCCCCATAACCCTTAATTCCCTTGCCTGTCAAAAACCTATCTACCCATGACTTAAAGTGGTGGAGGCAGCCTCCACCACTTCAACGGGCAGAGAATTCCAGAGATTCACCACCCTTTGAGTGAAGAAGTTCCTCCTCAACTCCGTTCTAATCCGCCCCCCTTTTACTTTGAGGCTGTGCCCTCCAGTCCTGCTGTCCTTTCTGAGTGGGAAGAATCTCTCTACCTCTACCCTATCCATCCCTTTTATTATCTTATACTTACACATTATCTTATAAGAGTATAAGAGCTGCCGTCTAATGCTACAGTTGTACAGAATGTTGCTTAGGCTGCATTTGGAGTACTGCGTCCAGTTCTGGTCGCCTTACTACCGGAAGGACGTGGAGACCCTGGAGAGAGTGCAGAGGAGGTTTGCCAGGATGTTGCCTGGTATGGAAGGACTGGGTTATGAGGAAAGATTGAGCAAAGTGGGGCTGTTTTCCCTTGAAAGACGCCGACTGAGGGGAGATCTAATAGAGGTATATAAGATTATGAAGGGTATAGATAGAGTAAACAGAGGTAAGCTATTTCCTATGTTAGAAATGTACAGTACGAGGGGCCATGGGCTTAGGGTGAGGGGAGAGAGGTATAACATGGATATTAGAGGAAGGTTTTTCGCACAGAGGGTAGTGGGGGTATGGAATGCTCTGCCAAGCAAAGTGGTGGAGGCAGGCACGCTGGAGTTGTTTAAGAGTTACTTAGACAGGCACATGAGTGGGTTGGAGATGGGAGGATATAGGAGATTGTTTTAAATAAGGGTCATTAGCATTGGGACATCCCTGGTAATGTATAAGGATGTGGAATTATACTAATGTTTTTCTCTTTTAATTCACAGGTTTTAAATCGGTCCGCCTTGTTGTCCAACGAGGGGCGTACACGCGATGGGTCGTACTTGGGCTGCTCTTGGATGTTCGAGATTGGCCTAGTACTTCATGTCGTTAGTGTGTGCTTAAACTGGACCAGATACTGGGCAAGATGACAGCTCAGTGACTATCACTGATTGCTGTGCAGACACATGGATTTGGGTCAGTGTCTGTGGGAGTTTGCGCATTCTCCCCGTGCTTGCGTGGGTTTTCTCCGGGTGCTCCGGTTTCCTCCCACACCCCAAAGATGTGCTATTAGGCTGATTGGAGGTAATAAATTGTCCCTAAATTAGTTTTCCCTCAATGTGGATTGCCATAAAACAATAGATAAGGATCATGGGTGGAGGGGGGGACTGGTAATGTTAAAATGGCAGCGCGGGCTCATTGGGCCGAAGGGCCTGTTTCCCGAGCTGTTTTTATTCTTTGTTCTTTATGAGTGGCACTGTAAAATCCTGGCCTGTGCGTCAGGTGTCCAAAATGTGCAATATTAATTGGTTGCTCACGTGATCTAAGGATAGATTTTCTTTTTAGCTATTTTTCAGGATTTTGGCAACCTCGGGTGGCTTCTAGAATCGAAATTCAGGGTGAAATTAACAGTCACTCGGGAAAATGTGGATCAATTAATTCTGATTTGATTTGATTTATTATTGTCACATGCATTAGCATGGAGTGAAAAGTATTGTTTCTTGTGCACACTACAGACAAAGCATAGAGAAGGAATGGAGAGAGTGCAGAATGTAGTGTTACAGTCATTGCGAGGGTGTAGAGAAAGATCAACTTAATGCGAGGTAGGTCCATTCAAAAGTCTGACAGCAGCAGGGAAGAAGCCGTTCTTGAGTCGGTTGGTACGTGACCTCAGACTTTTGTATCTTTTTTCTGATGGAAGATGGTGGAAGAGAGAATGTCCAGCATGTGTGGGGTCCTTAACTTCCCTGAGGTAGTGGGAAGTATAGACAAAACAAATGGATGGGAAGCTGGTTCGCCTGATGGATTGGGCTACCTTTTGTAGTTTCTTTGCAGTCTTGAGCAGAGCAGGAGCCATACCAAGCTGTGATACAACCAGAAAGAATGCTTTCTATGGTGCATCTGTAAAAGTTGGTGAGAGTCGTAGCTGACATGCCAAATTTCCTCAGTCACCCGAGAAAGTAGAGGCGTTGGTAGCACAGATTTGTTAAAGACAAATCATGCTAAATTGTTTCAGTGTTTTAATAAGGCAGCAGCTGAGTTGATTGGGGTGGTGTAGTTGATGTGATATACCTGGACTTCCAAATGGCATTTGATAAAGTGCCACATGACAGCCTTGTCAGAAATGTTAGTGATCGTGGAATAAAAGAGACAGCGGCACTATGGATCAGTTATGTGACTGAAATCAGTGAGTATTGCTGATTGGTTGTATTTTGGACAGGAGGAGGGTGTAAAATACTGTGTGCAGAGGTCAGTGTTCAGAATCCTGCTTTGAATCCTAGTTTTTGAAGGAATGAATGAAAAGGTGGCCATGCAATTTAATGCAGAGAGGTGTGAAGAGGTTCCTACATTTTGGTGCGAAGAATGATGAGAGGCAATATTTTTAAAATTAATTTGTGGGACATAGGTGTCGCTGGCTGGCCATCGTACATCCCTATTTCCCTTGTTCAGAGGACAATTGAGAGTCAACCACATTGCTGTGGCTCTGGATCACATGTAGGCCAGACCAGGTAAGTACAGCAGATTTCCTTCCTTAAAGGACATTAGTGTACCAGGTTGGTTTATTCGACAGTCGACAATGGTTTCATGGTCAACAGTAGATTCTTAATTCCAGATATTTTTTATGGAATTTAAATTTCACCATCTGCCGTGGTGGGATTTGAATCCGGGTCCCCAGTTCGTTAGCTGAGTCTCTGGATTACTGGTCTAGCGATAATATCACTAGGCTATCACCCTCCCCTACATTGAGTGGATTTAAGGCAGAGATAGATAGGTTCTTCATTGTTAAGGAGATCAAAGATTATGAGGTAAAGGCAGGAGAATAGGTTCTTTACCCAGAGGGTGGTGAGGGACTGGAATGCCCTGCCTGCTGCAGTTGTAAATGCGCCTAGTTTGGGGGCGTTTAAGAGATCTGTGGATAGGTTTATGGACGAAAAGGGATTGGTTTAGGCTAGTGGGTCATTGTTTTTGTAACTGGTCGGCGCAACATCGTGGGCCGAAGGGCCTGTTCTGCGCTGTAATGTTCTATGTTCTACGTTCTAATAGGGTTGAGAAGTGTATCAGCCATGATTGAATGGCGGAGAAGATTTGATGGGCTGAAAGGCTTAAGTCTACTCCTACGTCTAATGGTCGACAGGACTACAGGAGCAGAGGGACCTGAAGTCAAGATGGCAGGACAGGCTAAAAGTGCAGTTAAGCTCAGTAAAGCCAAGAATCCTTGGCTTTGTCAGTAGGGGTGTAGTGTATAAAAACTGAGAGGTTCTGAGAAACCTGTACAAACACCGAAGTATTGGGCAGAATTTTACCAGCACGTCCGCAGTTCACACGATTCCACCTGAGGCCAGCGGAGAATGGTGTTCGCTGAGCCTCGCCCACCCCTGGAATCAGGACGGGCGTGCCAGTAAAATTCCAGCCATCGTGTCCAGTTCTGGGCACCAGACTTTCGAATCGATATGAGTAAAAATTCACAAGAACCGTTCAAGGAATGAGGAAGTTCAGTTGTGTGGATAGATTAGAGGAGATTGTCCTGGGAGATTAACAAGAGGTTTTCTTCAATCACGCGGGGTCTGATGTGGGTAGGGAGAACGTGATGACGAAGGGTCATCCTGACTCGAAACGGTGGCTCTACTCTCCCTACACAGATGCTGTCAGACCTGCTGAGACTTTCCAGCATTTTCTGTTTTTATTTCAGATTCCAGCATCCGCAGAAATAGGCTTTTATCTGAGAATGGGGAGGAAATGCTTTGTTAAGAACCACAGGACACCGAAAAGCAATGGCGATATGAGGGTAAAGAGATTATGGGTGGTTTGAATTGGGAGTGGAAGCAGAGTCATGTGAGATCTTCAAAAGAGAATTAGGTAACTACCTGAAAAGATAAATATCGGCAACAGGGAAGAGGCAGGGAATCGGGAACAGGTGAGTTATTCTCACAAAGAACCAGCACGGACATGTTGAGTTGAATAAATGCTTTCTGTGGTATAGTCATCCCCAGATCCGAGTACCGGGCAAGATCACATTTCTTGTACATTTATTAATTCTTTCAGTAATGATTGACTTGGCTTCCAAGTCAACTACTCAGTATGGTGCTTGAGTCACAGGCAGTGACAGGCAGGCTTGATCACATCCTTCCAGTTCAATTTCTTGATGTCAGCTCAGAAATGGTGAAGTTTGTTAAGTGCCATTCCAGGGCTTGCTATGAACTCGGGGCCGCTAGTGACAGGAGGATTTCTGGTCGAATCATTCACTTGTTTTTATTCATTCGTGGGACGTGGGCATCACTGGTTAGGCTGGCATATATTGCCCATCCCTACATGCCCTTGAGAAAGTGGTGGCGAGCTGCCTTCTTGAACTGCTGCAGTCTCTGTGGTGTAGATACACCCACAGCGCTGTTAGAGAGGCAATTCTAAGGTTTTGACACAGCGACAGTGAAGGAACGATGACATATTTCCAAGGCAGGATGATGAGTGATTTAGAGGGAAGCCTCCAGGTGATGGTATTCCCAGGTATCTGCTGCTCTTGTCCTTCTGGATGGTAATGGTCGTGGGTTTGGAAGGTGCTGCCTAAGGAACCTTGGTGAGTTCCTGCAATACTTCTTGTAGATGGTACACACTGCTCCTGCTGTGTGTCAATGGTAGAGGGAATGGATGTTTGTGGATGTGGATGGGCTGCTTTGTCCTGGATGGTATCAAACTTGTTGAGTGTTGTTGGAGCTGAGCCCATCCAGGCAAGTGGGGGTATTCCATCACACTCCTGATTTGTTACTTGTACATAGTGGATTTTGTGAAGTTGGGAGGTGAGTTACTCGCCGCAGTATTTCTAGCCTGTGACTTGCCATTGTAGCCACTGTATTTATACGGCTGGGTTCAGTTCAGTTTCTGATTAATGGTAATCCCCAAGATATTGACGGTAGCATTTCAGTGATGGCAATGCCATTGAATGCCAAGGAGCAATGGTTAGGTTCTGATTCATTTGAGATGGTCATTGCCTGGCACTTGTGTGGTATGAACATTACTTGCCACTTGTCAGCCCAAGCCTGGGTTTTGTCTGGGTCTTGCTGCATTTGGACGTGGACTGTGTCAGTATCAGGGAAATTGCAAATAGGACGGAACATTATGCAGTCATCAGCAAACATCCGATGGAAGGAAGATCATTGATAAAACAGCTGAAGATGCTTGGGCCTTGGACACTACCCTCAGGGACTCCTGCAGTGATGTCCTGGAACTGAGAAGACTGACCCTCCACAACCATAACCATCTTCTTTTGTGCCAGGAACGGCTCCAACCAGTGGAGGGTTTTGCCCTTGAATCCCATTGACTCCAGTTTTGTTAGGGCTCCTGATGCCACGCTCAGCTGAATGCTGCCTTGATGTTGATGGCTGTCTCTCTCACCTCACTCCTGTAGTTCAGCTCTTTTGTCCATGTTTGAACAAGGCTGTAATGAGGTCAGAAGCTGAGTGACCCTGAGCAGAACCCAAACTGAGCGGCAGTGAACAGGCTATTAGAACATAGAACATTACAGCGCAGTACAGGCCCTTCAGCCCTCGATGTTGCGCCGACCAGTGGAACCAATCTAATGACCCTCTAACTTAAACTATTCCAATGTTATCCACTGACCATTTGAATGCCCTTAAAGTTGGCGAGTCCACAACTGCTGCAGGCAGGGCATTCCACGCCCTTACTACCCTCTGAGTAAAGAACCTACCTCTGACATCTGTCCTATAATTATCACCCCTCAATTTAAAGCTATGTCCCCTCGTGTTAGCCGTCACCATCCGAGGAAAAAGGCTCTCACTGTCCACCCTATCTTGTATGCCTCAATTAGGTCACCTCTTAACCTCCTTCTCTCTAACGAAAACAACCTCAAGTCCCTCAGCCTTTCCTCATAAGACCTTCCCACCGTACCAGGGAACATCCTGGTAAACCTCCTCCGCACCCTTTCCAATGCTTCCACATCTTTCTTATAATGCGGCGACCAGAACTGTACGCAATACTCCCAAGTGCGGCCGCACCAGAGTTTTGTACAGCTGCGACATGACCTCACGGCTCCGAAACTCAATCCCTCTACCAATAAAACCTATTGGTAAACAGATGCTGCTTCCCAGCCCTGCTGGCGACCCCTTCCATCACTTTACTGATGATCGAGAGTAGACCGATGGGGCGGTAATTTGCCATGTTGGATTCGCCATTAGCTCCAGAAGGTAGGATTACCTCCTTAGCGAGGGGCAGAGGCTCCACTTGGCCTCCATTTAGCCGCCCCTCAGTGCAGGGTGGCTCAGAATCCACAAAGACTTTGCTTCTGGTGGGAGGCAGGAGAAGAGAGGGTGCGGGGGGTGGGGGGGGGGGGGGGGGGGGGGGGGGGGGGGGATGGAGGCGAGCTGAATTATTGAAGCAGAGAAATAAACCTTTTGGGAAAATTGGGTGCAGATAACATTGTGGACCTTCCATCAGTAAACACGTTAACTGGTCAACCTTAGGCTTGCCCCAGCCAGGAAGTGGTGTTATTGGGATTGAAAGCAAGGCAACAATATTCCCTGGAACATTGCCCTGAGTTTCTAGATTGTGATCTCATTAATTCTCACAGAATAGAGGAACAGACAGTGCTGAAACTGACTGACCTGGTATTTGGATTCACTCATCACTGGGTATAATTAACAGATATTTGTACATGTGGCTCAGATTTATTTTATATTTTTCAAATATTTATGCTTTTCACATTTGCCAGGTCCTGATATATAAATGAAAGTGCAATGTGCCAAAGGGATAACGAAGCACTGATGCTGTATGCTCCCCACATTGTCAGATGCCACTGGCACCGGGAGGTACGTTTAGGATCAATCTCCTGCAAATACCTTTGGGAAGGAGTAACGTAAGCAATTTGGCAAAGCATTACCATCTGGCAGTGCTTACGTTATTGTCAAATTACACCCAGAAATTTCAGTCCCTTAAACCTAAATCCAACACTTCTTCAGCTGTGAGTTTCAATTAGAACATAGAACATAGAACATTACAACGCAGAACAGGCCCTTCGGCCCACGATGTTGCGCCGACCAGTTACAAAAACAATGACCCACTAACCTAATGACCCACAATCCCTTTTCGTCCATTATTGTTCTGGATGTTGACAGAGAGGTCAAGTGATGCAGATTTCCACGGCCTGAACGAGGTTTCCCCCCCATTGCCACGAATAGCCTCAGACAACTGGTTCAACAAGAATCCATGTTCAATACGGCTGATGGTCCTCTGGGGTTTCCCTGATTTGGGAGAAAGTGGGAAAGTGGAACTGATCCAAAGAACAAAGAACAAAGAACAAAAACAGCCCGAGAAACAGGCCCTTCGGCCCAACGAGCCCGCGCCACCATTTTAACATTACCAGTCCCCCCCTCCACCCATGGCCCTTATCTATTGTTTACAGCCACAAACATTGAGGGAAACTAATTTAGGGACAATTTATTACCTCCAATCAGCCTAACAGCACATCTTTGGGGTGTGGGAGGAAACCGGAGCACCCGGAGAAAACCCACGCAAGCACGGGGAGAATGCGCAAACTCCCACAGACACTGACCCAAATCCATGTGTCTGCACAGCAATCAGTGATAGTCACTGAGCTGTCGTGTTGCCCAGTATCTGGTCCAGTTTAAACACACACTAACGACATGAAGCACTAGGCCAATCTCGAACATTCAAGAGCAGCCCAAGTACGACCCATCGCGTGTACGCCCCTCGTTGGACAACAAGTTGGACCGACTTAAAACCTGTGAATTAAAAGAGAAAAAACATTATTATCATACCATATCCTTTTCAGATCAGCCATGATCTTATTGAATGGCGGGGCAGGCTCGAAGGGCTAGATGGCCTACTCCTGCTCCTATTTCTTATGTTCTTATGTCAAGAGATGAATACACGTTTACCCATTGCACACTATTATGTACACTCTTGCACAATTGTGCATATAAACCATGTTTCATCAAATGTTGTTCATTTATTAGTATGGTTCTGATTCCCAATTAAACTCTTAACCCACTCTAATTATTTCTACACATCAATTCCCCATCTTCAGTTCCTTAAGGGATGCCTGGAATTCACTGCCAGAGGGAGGTAGTGGAAGCGGATACGGTAGTGACTTTTAAGGGACATTTTGACAAGTGCACGAATAGGAATAGAGGGATATGATCCCCGGAGGGGTAGAGGGTTTTAGTTCAGTTGGGCAGCATGGTCGGTGCAGGCTTGGAGGGGCCGAAGGGCCTGTCACTGTGCTGGAATTTTCTTTAAGCAGCATAGGTTTGAATGTTGATGGTGCACTTTCGAAACAAGCTCACCTCTGCCAGGACTATTTCACTATATTAGCATCATCCTTTATTATCAACGTAACTTGCAGTTTCCTTTCACCACTGTCTGTCCTCTCTTAAACTCTTTCCTCCGTTGTCCTGTCTAAAGACAGCGCAATGTGCTCATCACCTTCTTTGTCAGGAAGCTTGAGGCTATCAGCTCTCTCTGCCACATCCCTCCTGCTCACCGAGCCTGGTATCAGTCTCCAATTTCTTCCTTATCATGTCAGTCCCAAGCTGGTCATAAACGGAGTCACTTCCCTTCCTCCCGCAACTCTCCCTCTCTCAATGAGTAGCTGACCAGTGTGTGTGCTAAGTTACTGCTCCTCTCTTTCCAATCTCATATGTCTTCGCATATGGGACGGCGTCTTGCCGAGGTCCACTTTCTGGAAGAACTGACCACCCAATGCAAATCTTCCCCGCAACAGCCGATCAGCGTCGCTGCACTGCTGGATTAAGGGACTGAGTTGTACAGAGATTGGATAGGTGAGGACTTCACTCTTTGGAGCATGTGAGACTGAGGGGTGATCTTATAGAGGTATATAAGATGACGAGAGGCACAGATAGGATGAATGCACTCAGTCTTTTTCCCAGGGTTGGGGAGATCAAGAACTAGAGGGCATAGGTTTAAGTTAAAAGGGGAAAGAATTAATGGGAACCTGAGGAGCAATGTTTTTACACAGAGGGTGGCACGTATGTGGGATGAGCTGCTGGAGGAAGTGGTTGAGAACAAAGAAATAACAAAGAAAATTACAGCACAGGAACAGGCCCTTTGGCCCTCCAAACCTGCACTAGCCATGCTGCAGGAGTATTGACAACATTTAAAAGGCACTTAGAAAGATACATGGATAGGAAATTTCTGACAGATTTCTGATAGACAGGGGAATTAAGGGTTATGGGGAGAGGGCGGGAAAGTGGAACTGATCCACTTCAGATCAGCCATAATCTTATTGAATGGCGGGGCAGGCTCGAAGGGCCAGATGGCCTACTCCTGCTCCTATTTCTTATGTTTCTTATGAAAGGTTTTTAGATTTGATTTGATTTGATTTATTATTGTCACATGTATTAACATACAGTGAAAAGTATTGTTTCTTGCGCGCTATACAGACAAAGTATACTGTTCATAGAGAAAGAAGGCCCGGGTGAGGCAGCTGGAACTGAGACTGGAGGATATGTTTTTAGTTAGGGAAAATGAGGAGGTAATGGAGAGGAATGGCAACCCTGAGCTAATACCAGAACCTACAAGTATAGATGGTTGGGTTACAGTTAGGAAGAGCAAAAAGAAAAGTACTAGGAATGCCCCAGATGAATTACCCCGGAATGTCAAGGGTGGGGTGACAGTCGGGGTAGAGAAGGCAAGGGAGGGAGATCAGAAAGTGAAGAGTGCAGGGTGTGAGATAGTGGTGGGGGATGGGAATGTCAAGGGGATTGACAGGCGATTCTGTGGGCAAAAGCGGGACTCCAGGATGGTAGTCTGCCTCCCTGGAGCTGGGGTACAGGACATCTCAGAAAGGGTAGAGGGAATCTTGAAGGGTGGAGGGACTGAGTCGAATGTGATAGTGCATGTAGGAGAGAAGGATGTAGGAACAAAGTGCAGGGGGGACATACGCAGGCAGTTCAGGGAGTTGGGGGCCAGGCTGAAATGTAGGGCCTCCAGGGTGGCGTTCTCTGGGCTGCTGCCGGTGCCTGGGGCTAGCAGGGCTAGAAATAATGAACAAATCCAATTAAATGCTTGGTTGAAAGATTGGTGTAGGGCAGAGGGATTTAAATTCATAGACCACTGGGAAGTCTTTATGAAAGAACGGCTAATATACAAGAGGGATGGGGTACAGTTAACTGGGAAGGGCATACATATCTTAGCTGGAAGGTTAGCTGGTGTGTATCGGCAGGGTTTAAACTAATATGGAGGGGGGGTGGGGAGGTAGACGGAACTGGGATTGGGGATAGGGTAGGCCCGGAGGGTAGGAAGAAGGATCGGGTTGTTTCGGAGGGTCTTCAGTGCATGTGTTTCAATGCTAGGAGTGTGACTGGCAAAACAGATGAACTGAAGGCATTAATGTTTGAAAGGAAGTTGGAAGTGGTGGCGGTGACAGAGACTTGGTTAAAGGAAGGGCAGGATTGGCAGTTGAATGTTCCTGGGTATAAGTGTTTCAGGCGAGATAGGGGTGGGTCGCTGAGAGGTGGGGGAGTGGCGTTGTTAGTTAAGGATTGCATCGTAGCAGTGCAGAGGGAGGGAGGTACGGAGGATGTAGGAATCGAGTCGCTATGGGTGGAGTTGAGGAATAGGAAGGGTGATGTTACTCTGCTGGGTGTTTACTACAGACCGCCCAACAGCCCGAGGGCTGTGGAAGAAGGGATAAGCAGGGACATTCTAGATAAGTGCAGGAAGAATAGGGTGGTGGTAGTGGGAGATTTTAATCTCCCCAGGGTAGATTGGAATGTACTGAGATCAGAGGGTGCTGACGGGGAGGAATTTGTACAGTGTGTAATGGAAGGATCCCTGGAGCAGTACGTGGATAGACCGACCAGGGAGGGGGCTATACTTGACTTGGTTCTGGGGAATGAGTCTGGGCAGGTGGTTGACGTTGAGGTAGGAGAGCATGTGGCTAACAGTGACCACAACTCTGTCTGGTTCAAGATATTAATGGATAAAGATGAAGCCTGTCCTAAGGGGAGGGTGTTAAATTGGGGGAGGGCTAGATACAGCCGGATTAGGCAGGATCTTAAAGATACAGACTGGGGTACGCTATTTAACGGTAGGTCGACGCTGGGTATGTGGGAGTCTCTCAAGGGAAAACTACAATCTTTACAGGAAAGACATGTGCCGGTCAAGAGGAAGGATGGGAAAGGTAGGATTAGAGAGCCGTGGGTAACTAGGGATATTGAGGACCTGGTCAGGAGAAAGAGGGAAGCGTACACTAGATCGAGGCATTTGAGGACAGAGATAGCGTTAGAAGAATACAGAGAATGTAGGAGGGAACTTAAAAGGGGCATCAGAAAGGCAAAAAGGGGCCACGAAATGGCTTTGGCGGGTAGGATTAAGGAAAATCCTAAAGCATTTTACTCTTATATTAGAAACAAAAGGATGGTTAGAGGGAACATTGGTCCTCTCAGGGACAGAGGAGGGGAACTATGCTTGGAGCCTGGGGGAATGGGGGAGATCTTGAATGAATACTTTGCGTCGGTATTCACTCAGGAGAGGGGTCAGTCCTCTACTGCTGTGCTTGAGAAGTTTGAGGATCCGTTGAGGGAAATAGTCATCACGAGGGAAGAGGTGTTGGGACTTTTAGACACTATAAAGACAGACAAATCTCCGGGGCCTGATGGCATCTATCCTAGGCTGCTAAGGGAGGTGAGGGATGAAATTGCTGGGCCTCTGACGCAAATCTTTGTCTCTTCTTTGGACACAGGTGAGGTCCCAGAGGATTGGCGGATTGCAAATGTTGTACCATTGTTTAAGAAGGGTCAGAGGGATAACCCAGGGAACTATAGGCCAGTGAGCTTGACTTCAGTTATAGGCAAGATAATGGAGAGGATCCTCAAGGATAGGATGTATGAGCATCTGGAGCGCTGCAATCTGATCAGGGATACGCAGCATGGCTTCGTTACAGGGAGGTCGTGCCTTACGAATCTGTTGGAATTTTTTGAAGAGGTGACAAAAACGGTTGACGAAGGACAAGCCGTTGATGTTGTCTATATGGATTTCAGTAAGGCGTTTGACAAGGTCCCTCACGGTAGGCTGATAGAAAAGGTGAAGGCTCATGGGATACAAGGCCAGGTATGTAGATGGGTGAAGAACTGGCTTGGGAGGAGAAGACAGCGGGTAGTAGTGGAGGGCTCCTTTTCCAATTGGAGGTCTGTCACCAGTGGGGTGCCGCAGGGCTCGGTACTAGGACCTCTACTATTTGTAGTATACATTAATGACTTGGAAGAGGGGGTAGGTGGTGTGATCAGCAAATTTGCTGATGACACTAAGTTGGTTGGATTGGCGGGTACTGAGGAGCAGTGCCTGGCAATGCAACAGGACATAGATAGGCTGGTAGATTGGGCAGATAGATGGCAAATGGAATTTAATCCGGAGAAATGCGGTGATGCACTTTGGCCGGAATAATGTGGAAGGGAGTTATATGATAAAAGGTAGAACTATCCGGAGTATAGATACGCAGAGAGACCTGGGGGTGCAGGTACACAAGTCCCTGAAGGTGTCGGTGCAGGTGCAGAATGTGATGAGGAAAGCGTATGGCATGTTAGCCTTCATAGGAAGGGGTATAGAATATAAGAGTAGGAGTCTGATGTTGCAGTTGTATAGAACGTTGGTTAGGCCTCACCTGGAGTACTGCGTCCAGTTCTGGTCGCCGTACTACCGGAAGGATGTAGAGATCCTGGAGAGAGTGCAGAGGAGATTTACCAGGATGTTGCCTGGTATGGAAGGGCTGTCTTACGAGGAAAGATTGAACGCACTTGGGCTGTTTTCCCTTGAGAGACGTCGGCTGAGGGGGGATTTGATAGAGGTTTATAAGATTATGAAGGGGACAGATAGAGTAGATGGTGATAAGCTTTTTCCGCTATTAGAAATGGATAGAACGAGGGGTCACGGGCTTAGGGTGAGGGGGGCTAGATATAAGACTAATGTTAGAGGGCAGTTCTTCACACAAAGGGTAGTGGGGATGTGGAATGCACTGCCGAGTGAGGTGGTGGAAGCAGGCACGCTAGGGTTGTTCAAGAGTCACTTGGACAGCCACATGAGCAGTTTACATATAGGGGGATATAGCAGGCCTTATTAAGCATTGTAGGCTTGGGGTCAGTTTAGTCTCAGGGGTATAGAGTCTTTAATAATGAAATTTTTATCCACAGGCACTTACCATCTCGAGGGCATCATGGCAGCACAGAGGTTATCTCTGTTACTGTGCGGACACATGGAGTTGGGCCTGTGTCCGTGGGAGTTTGTGCGTTCTCCCCGTGGTTGCGTGGGTTTCCTCCGGGTGCTCCGGTTTCCTCCCACATCCCAAAAATGTGCTTTTAGGCTGATTGATTGGGTAACAAATTGTCCCTATATTGGACCTCCCTGATCCTCACACATTAGGCATAGACTAGAGTCATGAATAGGTCACTGACCATGGGACGGCGGCGCGGGCTCGTTGGGCCGAAGGGCCTGTTTCCCGTGCTGTTTTGTTCTTTGTTCTTTGTTCTTTGAAGCATAAGAGTGCGGAATGTAGTATTACAGGGTGTAGAGAATAATTAATTTAATGCAAAGTACGTCCATTCAAAAGCCTGACAGCAGCGGGGAAGAAGCTGTTCTTGAGTCGGTCGGTACGTGACCTCAAACTTTTGTATCTTTTTCCTCAAGGAAGAAGGTGGAAGAGAGAATGTCCGATGTGTGTGGGGTCCTTAATTATGCTGGCTGCTTTGCTGAGGAAGCAGGAAGTTTAGACAGAGTCAATGGATGGGAGGCTGGTTTGTGTGATGGATTGGGCTACATTCACGACTTTTGTAGTTCCTTGCGGTCTTGGACAGAGCAGGAGCCCATACCGAGCTGTGATACAACCAGAAAGAATGCTTTCTGTGGTTCATCTGTAAAAGTTGGTGAGTGTTGTAGCTGACATGCCAAATTTCCTTAGCCTTCTGAGAAAATAGAGGCATTGGTGGGCTTTCTTAACTGTAATGTCGGCATGGGGAGACCAGGGCAGGTTGTTGGTGATCTGGACGCCTAAAAACTTGAAGCTCTCGACCCTTTCTGCTTCATCCCCATTGGTGTAGACTGGGGCATGTTCTCCTTTACGCTTCCTGAAGTCGATGACATACCAAATGCAGGCTAATGGGGTTAGCTTAGATGGGTTTTTTGGCCAGCATGGACCGGTTTGAGCTGAAGGGCCTGTCTCCGTGCTGAAGATTGTATGATTCTATCAGTTACCCTTCCTGCCCCCGAATGGGCTTTACAAGTCAACATCCTTTATGATTGTGAGTATGACGTATCACCTTTCCATTTTGTTTTACCTACCTAGAGCTTTGCTATGATTGACAATCCGTCCTCACCTATCACCCCTCCTTCATTGTCCGGTTACATTAATCTAATTCCACTCTTGCCCATTGAATCACGGAGAATCTCCGGCAATAGATTCCAATTCTATATCATTATCTCTGGTTATCTCAGAAGCATTCTTAATACTGGTCCAGAAAGCTCAGGATTAAACTATTGGTTTAACATCTGAAGAAGCCAAGTCATCATAAAAAATATGCAGATTTATTACTTACGGGGCGAAAAACTGCAGCAGGCGACGGTGCAGAGGGACCTCGGGGTCCTTGTGCATGAGTCGCAAAAACCCAGCTTGCAGGTGCAGCAGGTGGTCAGGAAGGCGAATGGGATGCTGGCTTTCATAGCGAGGGGGATTGAATATAAAAGTAGGGAGGTCTTGCTGCAGCAATAGGGCATTGGTGAGGCCGCAGCTGGAGTACTGTGTGCAGTTTTGGGCGCCGTACTTATGCAAGGATATTTTGGCCTTGGAGAGAGTGCAGAGGAGGTTTACTAGACTGATACCAGAGTTGAGGGGATTGAGCTATGAGGAGAGGCTGAATAAACTAGGCTTGTACTCGTTAGAGTTTAGAAGAATGAGGGGAGATCTCATTGAGACGTATAAGATGATGAATGGGATGGATAGGATAGAGGTGGAGAGACTGTTCCCGCTCAAAAAAGACAGTAGGACTAGGGGGCACAGCCTCAAGATAAAGGGGGGGCGGTTTAGAACAGAGTTGAGGAGGAACTTCTTCACTCAAAGGGTGGTGAATCTCTGGAATTCTCTGCCCATTGAAGTGGTGGAGGCTGCCTCGCTAAATATTTTTAAGAAACGGGTTGATGGGTTTTTGATAAGAGAGGGGATTAAGGGTTATGGGGAGAGGGCGGGAAGGTGGAGCTGAATCATGGCAGATCAGCCATGATCTTATTGAATGGCGGGGCAGGCTCGAAGGGCCAGATGGCCTACTCCTGCTCCTATTTCTTATGTTCTTATGTAGATCAGCAGGCAATTTTTTTCCCAAATTGCTGGTGGTCTCATCTACACAGTGACCCTGAGGGATATATCCAAAAACACAGTGTTTTTAGATGTACGCCGACATTGAAGTTGGGATTTTCCCCGACCCATCATGTTAGGTTTCCCCTCCGACTGATGTGGTAAAATTCCAGCAGGTGCGCAGGGCTGGAAACTTCGGGCCAGAGTTATATCTCATTGCCTCCTCGCCTGACTCCCCGACTGTTGCTAAATTTGGAAATTGCTCATCCAAAGTTAGAAACTGTTCGTGACAACACCAACAACTTGTCTGTACGGAAACCTTGTAAAACGCGGTGGTCAGGAAGTCAGTGTTGCGATAGCAACATGCACATTCCCACGTATGTTGAAGTCTGGAGCTATGGACAGCGATGGTGGAGGCTCCAACATTCCATCACATGGCTAACCAGGAATCTTTTACCGCCTGCCATTGGCACAGGTTAGAAGGATTTTGAGGTTAATACTCAACCTCTTTGTCTTTGTTATGACTCTTTGAAAGCAAGTCCTGGGCAGGAGTCGAACACAAAGTTCATAAGAACGTAAGAAATAGGAGCAGGAGTAGGCCATCTAACCCTTCGAGCCTGCCCCGCCATTCAATAAGATCATGGCTGATCTGTCGTGGCTCAGTTCCACCTTCCCGCCCTCTCCCCATAACCCTTAATCCCTTCTCTTATCAAAAACCCATCAACCCGTTTCTTAAAAATATTTAGCGAGGCAGCCTCCACCACTTCAACGGGCAGAGAATTCCAGAGATTCACCACCCTTTGAGTGAAGAAGTTCCTCCTCAACTCTGTTCTAAACCGCCTCCCCTTTATCTTGAGGCTGTGCCCCTAGTCCTACTGTCTTTTTTGAGCGGGAAGAGTTTCTCCACCTCTATCCTATCCATCCCATTCATCATCTTATATGTCTCAATGAGATCTCCCCTCATTCTTCTAAACTCTAACGAGTACAAGCCTAGTTTATTCAGCCTCTCCTCATAGCTCAATCCCCTCAACTCCGGTATCAGCCTAGTAAACCTCCTCTGCACTCCCTCCAGGGCCAAAATATCCTTGCGCAGGTGCGGCGCCCAAAACTGCACACAGTACTCCGGGACTCCGCCAACTACAACACAGGATTTCATAAAGCGTAAACTCCTCAAAACATAATAAAAAGTATAATTTCCCATGGCAATGCCTTGACCAATCAGAGTCGACCTGCCCAGTTTGAATTTAAATAAAAGCTTGATGGTTGACCAGTTCCTGGTGCAGTCTCCATGGCAACACAACAGCTCTACCAATCAGAGTGTGCTTGCCAACCAATCAGCACCCTCTTCTCATTGCAATATTGTTCCCTTTGAGATTCGGTAATCTTTGTGAATCTATCCTGATGAGTACAAGTTGAAAAGCTTCGACAGTCTGTCTCTTTCTCAGCAATACTCCAGCTCCGTATGACCAAGCGACTATTGGTGAAAGGAAAGTTGATGAGGGATGCTGACAGAGGCAATTTGCACTGATGGGTGGGATTTTTCTACTCCTACACGGAGCTGGAAGTGGTGCGCCACTCATAGAACATAGAACATTACAGCACAAACAGGCCCTTCGGCCCTCGAGTTGCGCCGATCGCATTAACCCCACCAATCTATAGACCTATCTATAACCCCCAATCCCATTAAACCCCATATACTCATCCAGAAGTCTTTTAAAAGACCCCAGCGAGTTCGCCTCCACCACCGACGACGGCAGCCGATTCCAATCACTCACTACCCTCTGAGTGAAAAACTTACCCCTAACATCACCTCTGTACTTCCCTCCCCGCACCTTAAATCTGTGTCCTCTCGTAGCGACCATTTCAACCCGGGGAAATAGCCTCTGAGAATCCACCCTATCTATTCCTCTCAACATTTTATAAACTTCTATCAGGTCGCCTCTCAACCTTCGCCTCTCCAGGGAAAAGAGTCCCAGCTCCCTCAACCTATCTTCATAAGGCATGCCTCCCAGTCCAGGCAACATCCTTGGAAATCTCCTCTGCATCGGTGCCAGGATCTTGCGTTCCCGCCACTGTTAATGGGGTTTCCCGCCCCTCGCTGCCAGGAAACCCGCACAGCGGTGCGACCATAAGCTTCTCCTGTGTGTGCATGGCAGCCAGATTTTGGTGAAAGTTTGACTGAACATGTTGGAGAATAACGAGTGTAACGATTGCAGTTGTATTAGTGATTGTGAGCCATGTGTTAGCTTGGCTTGTGGAGTCAGCAGCACTGACTAATCAATCTCTGCCTTGTGCCGCACAATGAGGAACTGGTTATTCAACCTCAGCGCAGATTTAGTTGCAAAACAAACTTAGGCGCCGGGCTGCGTTCCCTAAAAAAAACCGGCTCACAACTCCTCAGACCTTCCTGCAGAGGATGTCTCCCCAAATGTTTTGGAGCTCCGTGGATACGTTTTGAATTTTAGGGGGAGGTATTGACTGTTGCAGGTAAGTAATTCTGCTCTTTCTGTAACATCTTAGGGTGAGTTATCTTTTTTGTAATCATTTTCTTTCACAAAGAGGAACTGTAGTGAAATCAACATACAAGGTTATCGATGTTATACAGAGATAAAGGGGTGTTGTCAGATCAGGTATGTGGCAAGATAAAGGGGGGGCGGCTTAGAACGGAGTTGAGGAGGAACTTCTTCACTCAAAGGGTGGTGAATCTCTGGAATTCTCTGCCCGTTGAAGTGGTGGAGGCTGCCTCGCTAAATATTTTTAAGAAATGGGTTGATGGGTTTTTGATAAGAGAAGGGATTAAGGGTTATGGGGAGAGGGTGGGAAGGTGGAGCTGAGCCAAGACAGATCAGCCATGATCTTATTGAATGGCGGGGCAGGCTCGAAGGGCTAGATGGCCTACTCCTGCTCCTATTTCTTATGTTCTTATGTTCAATCTTATCATATCTCTCCAGATTACCTCAGAGCGACATTTGACATGGAACTCTCTGAAGTGCAGAGATTTTTGGATTTTTGGCCCTTTCTCGCTGAACTTGTCCTCCTCTGGTCCCTTCATTCCGTAAACCACCATTTTGTAAACGTCCTTTAAAAGACAGATTTTTTTTCATCCCTCCTAACACATCGCTGTTAAGCAGCCATAGAAGCAGAGAATGATTAGGTGCAGAAGGATGATAATTTGGTCCATCCTGCTTGTACGAGAGTTGTCCAACACTACTGCCCCTGCTCTCTCTCTCTCCTGGACCTGGGAACACTTTCTTTTCCGATGTTACTGTGCAAACCGCTTCCAGTTGTCATATAAATCATAGAACGCTACAGTGCAGAAAGAGGCCCTTCGGCCCATCGAGTCTGCACCGAACACAATCCCACCCAGGCCCTACCCCCATATCCCTACACATCATACCCACTCTAGCTGACACCATGCGCTTGCACCATGGGTGGGATTTGAAAGCACGACTTTATGACTCAGAACTGTACAAAAATTACAACAAAGAACCAGACCATTTGACCCACCCAGTTCTTGCTGGCTTCTATCCTCCACATGGGCAATATTTCTAATCTGATCGAATGCTCACCCCGTTCTCATATCTCATGATTATCCTTTTCTCTAACCACCTATCGAACACGCCCTTAAACAAAGAACAAAGAACAAAGAACAAAACAGCACGGGAAACAGGCCCTTCGGCCCAACGAGCCCGCGCCGCCGTCCCATGGTCAGTGACCTATTCATGACTCTAGTCTATGCCTAATGTGTGAGGATCAGGGAGGTCCAATATAGGGACAATTTGTTACCCAATCAATCAGCCTAAAAGAACATTTTTGGGATGTGGGAGGAAACCGGAGCACCCGGAGGAAACCCACGCAACCACGGGGAGAACGCGCAAACTCCCACGGACACAGGCCCAACTCCATGTGTCCGCACAGTAACAGAGATAACCTCTGTGCTGCCATGATGCCCTCGAGATGGTAAGTGCCTGTGGATAAAAATTTCATTATTAAAGACTCTATACCCCTGAGACTAAACTGACCCCAAGCCTACAATGCTTAATAAGGCCTGCTATATCCCCCTATATGTAAACTGCTCATGTGGTTGTCCAAGTGACTCTTGAACAACCCTAGCGTGCCTGCTTCCACCACCTCACTCGGCAGTGCATTCCACATCCCCACTACCCTTTGTGTGAAAAACTGCCCTCTAACATTAGTCTTATATCTAGCCCCCCTCACCCTAAGCCCGTGACCCCTCGTTCTATCCATTTCTAATAGCGGAAAAAGCTTATCACCATCTACTCTATCTGTCCCCTTCATAATCTTATAAACAAAATCCCCCCTCAGCCGACGTCTCTCAAGGGAAAACAGCCCAAGTGCGTTCAATCTTTCCTCGTAAGACAGCCCTTCCATACCAGGCAACATCCTGGTAAATCTCCTCTGCACTCTCTCCAGGATCTCTACATCCTTCCGGTAGTACGGCGACCAGAACTGGACGCAGTACTCCAGGTGAGGCCTAACCAACGTTCTATACAACTGCAACATCAGACTCCTACTCTTATATTCTATACCCCTTCCTATGAAGGCTAACATGCCATACGCTTTCCTCATCACATTCTGCACCTGCACCGACACCTTCAGGGACTTGTGTACCTGCACCCCCAGGTCTCTCTGCGTATCTATACTCCGGATAGTTCTACCTTTTATCATATAACTCCCTTCCACATTATTCCGGCCAAAGTGCATCACCGCATTTCTCCGGATTAAATTCCATTTGCCATCTATCTGCCCAATCTACCAGCCTATCTATGTCCTGTTGCATTGCCAGGCACTGCTCCTCAGTACCCGCCAATCCAACCAACTTAGTGTCATCAGCAAATTTGCTGATCACACCACCTACCCCCTCTTCCAAGTCATTAATATATACTACAAATAGTAGAGGTCCTAGTACCGAGCCCTGCGGCACCCCACTGGTGACAGACCTCCAATTGGAAAAGGAGCCCTCCACTACTACCCGCTGTCTTCTCCTCCCAAGCCAGTTCTTCACCCATCTACATACCTGGCCTTGTATCCCATGAGCCTTCACCTTTTCTATCAGCCTACCGTGAGGGACCTTGTCAAACGCCTTACTGAAATCCATATAGACAACATCAACGGCTTGTCCTTCGTCAACCGTTTTTGTCACCTCTTCAAAAAATTCCAACAGATTCGTAAGGCACGACCTCCCTGTAACGAAGCCATGCTGCGTATCCCTGATCAGATTGCAGCGCTCCAGATGCTCATACATCCTATCCTTGAGGATCCTCTCCATTATCTTGCCTATAACTGAAGTCAAGCTCACTGGCCTATAGTTCCCTGGGTTATCCCTCTGACCCTTCTTAAACAACGGTACAACATTTGCAATCCGCCAATCCTCTGGGACCTCACCTGTGTCCAAAGAAGAGACAAAGATTTGCGTCAGAGGCCCAGCAATTTCATCCCTCACCTCCCTTAGCAGCCTAGGATAGATGCCATCAGGCCCCGGAGATTTGTCTGTCTTTATATTGTCTAAAAGTCCCAACACCTCTTCCCTCGTGATGACTATTTCCCTCAACGGATCCTCAAACTTCTCAAGCACAGCAGCAGAGGACTGACCCCTCTCCTGAGTGAATACCGACGCAAAGTATTCATTCAAGATCTCCCCCATTCCCCCAGGCTCCAAGCATAGTTCCCCTCCTCTGTCCCTGAGAGGACCAATGTTCCCTCTAACCATCCTTTTGTTTCTAATATAAGAGTAAAATGCTTTAGGATTTTCCTTAATCCTACCCGCCAAAGCCATTTCGTGGCCCCTTTTTGCCTTTCTGATGCCCCTTTTAAGTTCCCTCCTACATTCTCTGTATTCTTCTAACGCTATCTCTGTCCTCAAATGCCTCGATCTAGTGTACGCTTCCCTCTTTCTCCTGACCAGGTCCTCAATATCCCTAGTTACCCACGGCTCTCTAATCCTACCTTTCCCATCCTTCCTCTTGACCGGCACATGTCTTTCCTGTAAAGATTGTAGTTTTCCCTTGAGAGACTCCCACATACCCAGCGTCGACCTACCGTTAAATAGCGTACCCCAGTCCGTATCTTTAAGATCCTGCCTAATCCGGCTGTATCTAGCCCTCCCCCAATTTAACACCCTCCCCTTAGGACAGGCTTCATCTTTATCCATTAATATCTTGAACCAGACAGAGTTGTGGTCACTGTTAGCCACATGCTCTCCTACCTCAACGTCAACCACCTGCCCAGGCTCATTCCCCAGAACCAAGTCAAGTATAGCCCCCTCCCTGGTCGGTCTATCCACGTACTGCTCCAGGGATCCTTCCATTACACACTGTACAAATTCCTCCCCGTCAGCACCCTCTGATCTCAGTACATTCCAATCTACCCTGGGGAGATTAAAATCTCCCACTACCACCACCCTATTCTTCCTGCACGTATCTAGAATGTCCCTGCTTATCCCTTCTTCCACAGCCCTCGGGCTGTTGGGCGGTCTGTAGTAAACACCCAGCATAGTAACATCACCCTTCCTATTCCTCAACTCCACCCATAGCGACTCGATTCCTACATCCTCCGTACCTCCCTCCCTCTGCACTGCTACGATGCAATCCTTAACTAACAACGCCACTCCCCCACCTCTCAGCGACCCACCCCTATCTCGCCTGAAACACTTGTACCCAGGAACATTCAACTGCCAATCCTGCCCTTCCTTTAACCAAGTCTCTGTCACCGCCACCACTTCCAACTTCCTTTCAAACATTAATGCCTTCAGTTCATCTGTTTTGCCAGTCACACTCCTAGCATTGAAACACATGCACTGAAGACCCTCCGAAACAACCCGATCCTTCTTCCTACCCTCCGGGCCTACCCTATCCCCAATCCCAGTTCCGTCTACCTCCCCACCCCCCCTCCATATTAGTTTAAACCCTGCCGATACACACCAGCTAACCTTCCAGCTAAGATATGTATGCCCTTCCCAGTTAACTGTACCCCATCCCTCTTGTATATTAGCCGTTCTTTCATAAAGACTTCCCAGTGGTCTATGAATATAAATCCCTCTGCCCTACACCAATCTTTCAACCACGCATTTAATTGGATTAGTTCATTATTTCTAGCCCTGCTAGCCCCAGGCACCGGCAGCAGCCCAGAGAACGCCACCCTGGAGGCCCTACATTTCAGCCTGGCCCCCAACTCCCTGAACTGCCTGCGTATGTCCCCCCTGCACTTTGTTCCTACATCCTTCTCTCCTACATGCACTATCACATTCGACTCAGTCCCTCCACCCTTCAAGATTCCCTCTACCCTTTCTGAGATGTCCTGTACCCCAGCTCCAGGGAGGCAGACTACCATCCTGGAGTCCCGCTTTTGCCCACAGAATCGCCTGTCAATCCCCTTGACATTCCCATCCCCCACCACTATCTCACACCCTGCACTCTTCACTTTCTGATCTCCCTCCCTTGCCTTGACGTGATGTAATCAGAATCTAGATGAAAACGCCATTGGCTGAGGCAGGTTGGCATCTTGGAAGGGTGTTATTCATGGGACGGCGGCATGGGTTCATTGGGCTGAAGGGCCTGTTTCCCGTGCTGTGTTGTTCTTTGTTCTTTGTTCATATTCAGTGGCCAAACAGTTGAGTTAAACTATTGTCAACTTGTGTCTAAATCTTCTGTTCAATCTTCAAACTTTATAACAGAAATGGATCAGAATCTGAAGTTTAAATCCATTATAGATGGTGTTTTACATAGAGACATAGAAAAAGGAGCTGGAGGAGACTATTTGGCCCTTTGAGTCTGCTCCACCATTCATTATGATCACGGCTGATCATCCAACTCAAAAGAATAATAGAGATAAAGGCGTGTTATTGGATCATTTATGTGGCAATCTTATCATATCTGTCCAGGTTATCTCAGAGCGACGTTTGACATGAAATGTCTGATCTTGCCTCCCCCCCCATGTCATTCGATCACCTTCAGTTTAAGAGTTATGTCTAGCTGCTTCTTGAAAGCTTTCAATGTTTTGGCCTCCACTTCTTTCTGTGGTGGCAAATTCCACAGGCTGACCACTCTTTGGGTGAAGAAATTTCCCCTCATCTCTATCCTAGAGAGCCTATCCTGTCTCCTCAGATTGTGACCCCTGGATCTGGACATCCCCACCATCGGGTACATCCTTCCTGCATCTACTCTATCTAATCCGATTAGAATTTTATGCGATCTCCCTCACTCTTCTAAACTCCAGCGATTATAATCCTAACCAATTCAATCTCTCCTCGTATGATAAGGACACTAAATTACAATACTCCAGGTGTGGCCTCACTGAGGCCTGATATAATTGCAGGAAGACATTCTCTTGCTATGAAGGCCAACATACCATTTGCCTTCTTTACCACCTGCTGCACCTTCAGTGAGTGGTGTACGAGGACACCCAGGTCTCGTGGCACATTCTCCTTTCTCAATCTATGGTCATTCAGCGCGGCAGCACAGTGGTTAGCACTGCTGCTTCACAGCACCAGGGACCTGGGTTCGATTCCCGGCTGGGGTAACTGTCTGTGTGGAGTCTGCACATTCTCCCCGTGTCTGCATGGTGTTCCTTCGAGTGCTCCAGTTTCCTCCCACCGTCTGAAAGGTGTGCTGGTTGGGTGCATTGACCCGAATAAGCACCGGATTGTTGGTGACCAGGGGAATTTCACTGTAACTTCACTGCAGTGTTAATGTAAGCCTTACCTGTGACTAATAAACAAACTTTATTTTAGCTTTAACCTTCACATTTATCCAAATTATACTGAATCTGCTATTCAGTTACCCACACACTTGTCCAAATCACATTGAAGCATCTCTGCGTCCTCCTCACAGCTCACCCTCCAAGCCAGCTTTATGTCATCTGCACATTTGGAGATATTACATATTGTTCCCTCATCTAAATCATGAATACATATTGTAAATAGCTGGGGTCCCAGCACTGACCCCTGTGGTACCTCACTAGTTACTACCTGCCATTCAGAAAATGACCCATTTATTTCTACTCTTTATTCCCTGTCTGTGAATCAGCTTAGTAAAAAGTCTGACAACACCAGGTTTTAGTCCAACCGATTTATTTGATAATATTCTCACAAGCTTTCGAGGGTGCTGCCTCTTTGTCAAGTGAATGGAGAGTTCTGGCCTCAGACAGACAGAGCTTACAAAGTACAGACAGTTGCTGATTAGAATGCGAATCCTTACACCTAACCTGCTGTTCAATTCTTAAAGTGGCTGATAATGTGAGTGGAAGGAGCATTGATCACAGTTTAAAGAGATGTGTATTGTCTCCAGACAGTACAGTAAGTGAGGTTTTGCAAACCCAGGCAAGTCACGGGGGTTACAGATAGTGCGACATGAACCCAAGATCCCTGTTGAGACCGTCCTCATGTGTGCGGAACTTGTGTCCGTCCTCATGTGTTCCGCACACATGAGGACGGTCTCAACAGGGATCTTGGGTTCATGTCGCACTATCTGTAACCCCCGTGACTTGCCTGGGTTTGCAAAACCTCACTTACTGTACTGTCTGGAGACAATACACATCTCTTTAAACTGTGATCAATGCTCCTTCCACTCACATTATCAGCCACTTTAAGAATTGAACAGCAGGTTAGGTGTAAGGATTCGCATTCTAATCAGCAACTGTCTGTACTTTGTAAGCTCTGTCTGTCTGAGGCCAGAACTCTCCATTCACTTGACAAAGAGGCAGCACCCTCGAAAGCTTGTGAGAATATTATCAAATAAATCGGTTGGACTAAAACCTGGTGTTGTCAGACTTTTTACTGTGTTTACGCCAGTCCAACGCCGGCATACCCACATCATGTGAATCAGCTTTCCAGGGGATGGATAGGGTAGAGGTAGAGAGATTCTTCCTGCTTAGAAAGGATAGCAGGACTAGAGGGCACAGCCTCAAAATAAGGGGGGGGGGGCAGTTTAGATCAGAACTGTTGAGGAGGAACTTCTTCATTCGAAGGGTGGTGAGTCTCTGGAATTCTCTGCCCGTTGAAGTGGTGGAGGCTGCCTCGCTAAATATATTTAAGTCACGGGTAGATAGGTTTCTGATAAACAGGGGAATTAAGGGTTATGGGGAGAAAGCGGGAAAGTGGAACTGATCCACTTCAGATCAGCCATGATCTTATTGAATGGCGGAGCAGGCTCGAAGGGCCAGATGGCCTACTCCTGCTCCTATTTCTTATGTTCTTATATCTGTCTCAATACACGATCCTGCATCGCATATGCTTTAATTTTACACGTTAATCTCTCATGTTTTCTTCAGAACAGTTAGACCTTCAGTCACCATGGGTGTGCGGCCCATGTTGTGTGATCCTGCCCCCTGCTTATTAGTTCAATTACCACCTCACAAAGTGCATTGCCTCTAATTTTAACCTTGTAACTGATTGAGACTCCGCAGGATTGAATATCAGAGATATCTCAATGGGGATTTTGTTTGTATTGATACAAACGATGGCGAAAGCAATTTCTGTTCTCAAGCATCCTGCTCTTATTCCCATTGGGATTAACTGCAGTGCTCTTGAAGAGGGAGCAACTTGATCAGGCAAATATTGGGCTGGGTTCTCATCTTCAGAGCACAGTGACGGAGGTAGGCCATTTCCCAGCTTGCTACACCTGTGTCTGAGCAGCTGCTGCAGTTGCTCCAGCTGACTGGGGAAGTTCGGAAACAGGTCTGATAGCATCTGTGGAAATCTCCGACCACGCCCGCGACTGGGATTTTCCAGTTCCGCTGCAGTGAATGGAGATTTGGCTGAGTATCAAGTTCTGGCAGGGGTTGCAGGGTGTGCGAGACTGGAGAATTCCAGCCAACATTTCTCATCAAAATGATCCTTCTACAGAACTGTATTCCTTGTACAAGTATGAGGTGGTTAGCACTGCAGCCTCACAGCCTCAGGGACCCAGGTTTGATTCTAGCCTTGGGCAACTCTCTGTGTGGAGTTTGCACATTTGATTTGATTTTTATTGTCACATATATTACCATTCAGTGAAAAATATTGTTTCTTGCGCACCATACAGACAAAGCATACCATTCATAGAGAAGAAGAGGAGAGAGTGCAAAGAATGCTTTCTTTAGTGCATCTGTAAAAGTTGGTGAGAGGTGTAGCTGACATGCCAAATTTCCTTCATCTTCTGAGAAAGTAGAGGCGTTGATGGACATTCTCCCCGTGTCTGCGTGGGTTTCCTCCAGGTGCTCTGGTTTCCTCCCACATTCCAAAGATATGTAGGTTAGATGAATTAGTCATGGGGAATATGTGGGATCACAGGGATGAAGTGGGGGAGAGGGTGTGAGCAAGGTATTCCATTAGAGAGTATCTGTATGGACTCAATGGGCCAATGGCCTCCTTTTACTTAATAAGGATTCTATGATTCCATTCACGTCCCTTTGGAACATCAACCTTTAAAACTGTGATTGACAGATTTTTGTTAGGCAACGATATTGCTTGGATGTGGAACAAAGGTCCATAAGTGGAGTTGAGATGGAGCTCAGCTACGTTCTAACAGAATGGAGACCAGAGGAGCTGAAGAGGTCCTTGTGCATGAGTCGCAAAAACCCAGCTTGCAGGTGCAGCAGGTGGTCAGGAAGGCGAATGGGATGCTGGCCTTCATCGCGAGGGGGATTGAATATAAAAGTAGGGAGGTCTTGCTGCAGCTGTATAGGGCATTGGTGAGGCCGCAGCTGGAGTACTGTGTGCAGTTTTGGGCGCCGCACCTGCGCAAGGATATTTTAGCCCTGGAGGGAGTGCAGAGGAGGTTTACTAGGCTGATACCGGAGTTGAAGGGGTTGAGCTATGAGGAGAAGCTGAATAAACTAGGCTTGTACTCGTTAGAGTTTAGAAGAATGAGGGGAGATCTCATTGAGACGTATAAGATGATGAATGAGATGGATAGGATAGAGGTGGAGAGACTCTTCCCACTCAAAAAAGACAGTAGGACTAGGGGGGCACAGCCTCAAGATAAAGGGGGGGCGGTTTAGAACAGAGTTGAGGAGGAACTTCTTCACTCAAAGGGTGGTGAATCTCTGGAATTCTCTGCCCGTTGAAGTGGTGGAGGCTGCCTCGCTAAATATTTTTAAGAAGCGGGTTGATGGGTTTTTGATAAGAGAAGGGATTAAAGGTTATGGGGAGAGGGCGGGAAGGTGGAACTGAGCCATGACAGATCAGCCATGACCTTATTGAATGGCGGGGCAGGCTCGAAGGGCTAGATGGCCTACTCCTGCTCCTATTTCTTATGTTCTTATGAATGGTCTCCTCTCGATCCTATCTCCATCGTCAGCTGCAGGTTATAAGTCAAAAGTCCGGAGATGTGCATGTTAGGTTGATTGGCCCTATTAAGTTGCCACTTAGTGTCAGGGGGACCCGCAGGGTAAATACCTGAGGCTGCAGGGATAGGAGCTGAGTGGGAATTGTGGCCGTTGCAGACTTGATGGGTCAAATGGCCTCCTCCTGCACTGTAGGAATTCTATGACTAAGTTTGGGTTAGCGGTGGGAATGAAAATTTATAGCTTTTTACAGTGTTAGTCCCAGGAGATGACATTGAATTTGATCCAAGAAATTTGAGTCCCTCTGCAGTTTATATTATGCAGACTCCGCATCACAAACCTGCTTGTGTATGTGGACCATCAAGCAATCCTCCTGGAACACACAGCCACTTTGGAATTTCCTGGTGCTTGTAATCAGTAAACTTATCAGATGGTGGTGGGGGGATAAAGCAGACAGATGGAGATCATCCCAGTGGCGCTGGATCTAAAGATGGAGAGTAGTGGGAACTGTGATCGGAATAATTAACCATTCTGGATGGAAAGTTAACAAATTGTTAGAAGCACATCACAACTGAGGAACTGTGAGAGTGCGGGTCTGTGGAAACAGTCCTTCAAACCTGTTTTTTTCACTCCTCTGTTGAAGTTTTGTTTCTCAGATATCAAATCCAATATCCTGATCCCCCCCTTCACTCCATATCCCTTTAGCCCCAAGAGCTATATCTAATTTCTTCTTGAAATCAGACAATGTTTTGGCTTCAACGACATTTTGTGGTCGTGAATTCCAAACATTCACCACTCTCTGGGTGAAGAAATTTCTCCTAGCCTCAGTCCTAAAAAGTTTACCTCTTATCCTCAAACTATGTGGACTCCCTCACCACTGGGGACATCCTTTCTGAATCTAAGCAATCTAACCCTATTAAAATTTTATAAGTTTCTATGAGATTCCCTCTCACTCTTCTAAACTTCAATGAATCTAAGCCGAACCAACTTAATCTCTCCTCATATGACAGAGCTGCCATCCCTGGAATCAGCCTGATAAACTTTCACTGCTTTCCTTCAATAGTGAGGACATCCTTCCTCAGAAAAGGACACCAAAACTGCACGCAATGCTCCAGATGTGATCTCACCAACGGCCTATGTTAATTACATTTGAGGATCATGTATGCACCATATTAATAACATTAGTAGGTGATGTATGTACCGTGCAGATCACATTAGAAGGCATTAAGGACCATGCTGTTTGTATAAGTTCATTCATGTGACCAGGTTGTAACTGGCATGGTCAGTGTATATTGCCCATTACCTTCAGGTGGCAGTGAGTCACCTCATGAACTATTGTAGCCACACAAAGGGCAGAGAATTCAAGATTGTGACCATATCTTGAGGAGCATTTTGAAGTCAGCTTGGTTTGTGATCTGGAGGGGGAGATGCATGTTGCGGGGTACCCATATATTTGCTGCTTTTCTTCCAGAATGTAGAGTTTGTGGGCTAGGATGAAGCTGTGAATGGCCTCTTGTTGCACTGCTGCAGTGCATCTTGTAGATGGCACACACTGCTGCTACTGCACATCAGTAATGGAGGGAGTGAGTGTTGAAGATGGTGGATGGGGCACCCATCCAACAGGCTGCTATTTCCTGGTAGGTGTTGAGCTTTATTTAGTGTTGTTGGAGCTACACCCATCCAGGCAAGTGAAAAGTATTCCATCACAATGCTGACTTGTGCCTTGTAGATGATGGACAGGCTTTGGGGAGTTGGGAGTTGTGTTGCTCGCTGCAGGATTCCTAGCTTCTGACCTGCTGTCGTAGCTTTTGCAAATAAGTTCCTGATTAATGGTGACTTACAAAATGTTAATGCTGATAAAGTCAGTGAAAATAATTCCATTGAAGGTTAAATGGAGATGGTTGGATTGTCTCTTGTAGAAAATGATCATTGGATATTGTATGTTGTGAATGCCATTTGCCCGTGGCCAACTCAAGCCTGGATACCATGGATAAAGGAGAAGAACTGAAAAATTATAACCATTCTATTCCTACTTCTCTTTAGGAGACTGGATATCCTCAAGCGGACAGAGGGATAAATTCACCTGTTGCCCCAGAGTGGAGGTTTACAGCGGGGAGTAGAGTTGTGCTGGGTAAGGACTACATTAGTAACAAAATTTAAGAGGCACCTGGATGGGTACATGAGGGGATAGAGGGATACGGACAGTGTAATACGGACAGTGTAAGGGCAGGTTTTATTCCACACACAAAAACGGAAAATGCTGGAAAACCTCAGTAGGTCTGACAGTATCTGTGGGGAGTGAAATAAGCTAACGTTTCAAGTCTAGGTGACACTTTGTCAGAGCTGCCCTGACGAAGGGTCATCTAGACTTGAAAGGTTGGCTCTATTCTCTCCCCACTGATGTTATAGACAGCACCTTCCAACTGACTAGAACATCTTGAAAAACAAGGGCATTAAATATCTGGGAACATCACCATCTGAATGTTCCCTTCCAAACATAAGAACATAAGAAATAGGAGCAGGAGTAGGCCATCTAGCCCTTCGAGCCTGCCCCGCCATTCAATAAGATCATGGCTAATCTGAAGTGGATCAGTTCCACTTTCCCGCTTTCTCCCCATAACCCTTAATTCCCCTGTCTATCAGAAACATATCTACCCGTGACTTAAAAATATTTAGCGAGGCAGCCTCCACCACTTCAACGGGCAGAGAATTCCAGAGATTCACCACCCTTTGAGTGAAGAAGTTCCTCCTCAACTCCGATCTAAACTGCCCCCCCCCCCACTTATTTTGAGGCTAGTTCTGCTAGCCTCAAAATAAGGCCCTAGTTCTGCTGTCCTTTCTAAGCAGGAAGAATCTCTCTATCTCTACCCTATCCATCCCTTTCATTATCTTATATCAAACCATCATCATCCTGACTTGGAAATTGTAATAATTTGAGGGTGATTCATTGCGACTTCAAGTTAAAAAGGGTTTATTGTTAACAATTTAAATATGTATAAACAAGCAATGGTCAGATAGAACTAAATGCACAACTACACTCTTCCTCTTGGCTTCCACTGAAGTTCCTCCTCAAGCCCAGACATGCGCCCTTGCTCCTGATTGGCACTGCCTCCCGTGTTACCCCCGCCCATTGGGTCCAGCCCAATCCCATAGCCCTCAGGGCTCGTTCCCCTAAAGGGGCCACACTATCACAGAAATGTATCCAGGGTTTGTTTAGAGATTAATTTTCAAATTAAGAGACTCTGGGGCAATTCTGGAAGAACAACTACCACCACTTGTCAAGGACACTTAGAGATGGGCAATAGAAACATAGAATCATAGAATTCTACAGTGCAGAAGGAGGCCATTCGGCCCATTACATCTACACCGACTACAGTCTCACCCTGACCCTATACCCATACATTTACCCTCGCTAGTCCCCCTGACACTAAGGGGCAATTTTAGCATGGCCAATCCACCTAACCCGCACATCTTTGGACTGTGGGAGGAAACCGGAGCACCGAACAGATGCTGACCTTGTCAGGAATGCTCACATCCCATGAAAGAATATTAAACGGAAATGTCTGGATACCTCCAGGCCCTTACTGCAGCCAAGGAGAAATCTGAATAAACTGCTGCCTGGTAAACATTTATCAAATAGAATTCTTGTTGCTAGTATTTACATCCCATCTGTTTACTGAAAGGACTTTTCAGCTGGTCCAATATTTAATTTATCCACATTCTCTCCTTTACAGAGTTGGAGGAGAAGATGGCTACCTGTTACTATAACGAGACAATGATGTTCTTTTACAACCTCAGCAGCAACATGAGCGGCTCCGAAGACAATATCTTCGAGAAAACGTTCTACATTGGGTTAAGCTTTGGCATCATCTGCTGCCTTTTTATCTTTCTGTGCAATGCAATGATCATCATTGCGGTTGTACAGACCCGCCGCTTCCATTTCCCTTTCTATTACCTGCTCTCCAACCTGGCAGCCGCTGACATTTTTGCCAGCTTAGCGTACGTCTTCCTGATGTTTCACACCGGCCGTGTTTCAAGGAAGCTGACGGTGCCATGGTACTTCCTACGCCAGGCGCTCCTCGATGTTAGTTTCTGTGCCTCGTTATACAGCTTGCTGGTTATAGCAATGGAGCGCTACTTCTCCGTCATGAAGATGAGGCTGCACAGTAACCTGTCGAAACGTCGCGTGACCTGCCTCATCCTGGCGATCTGGGGAACGGCTATTTTCATGGCCACTATCCCCAACATGGGTTGGAATTGTATCTGTCACATCAGCACCTGTTCTTCACTGGCCCCCATTTATAGTCGGAGCTTCTTGACCTTCTGGGCTTTGTTCAACCTCTCCACATTTTGTATCATCGTAATGATATATTTACGGATCTATACCTACGTGAGAAAGAAAACCTTGAACTTGATGTCTCACACCACTGGCTCCATCAAACGCAGCAAGATGCCGATGAAGCTAATTAAGACCATTGTGACTGTTCTGGGTAGGTGACCGACTTATTCACTTATTACAATTATAGAATCTTGCAACACAGAAAGGGGCCATTTGGCCCATCACCTCTGTACTTTGAACATACAGGGATAGGAAATAGGACCTGAAATAGGCCACTTTGCCCTTTGAACCTGCACTATCAATCAACAAAATCTACTTCTCCAACTGTTCTTTCCTGCACTCTCCCCGCATCCTCTTCATTCCCTTAGCGTCCACTAACCTATTGACTTCTGTCTTGTATAAACCCAATGAATGGGCATCCTTTGATATAAAATCCCAAAGATTCACAACACTTTGAGTAAAGAAGTTTCTTTCCCAACTCCTCGTTTCATGGCTATAACTGAGAGTTGTGGATTACCTAACCAGGGAAATATTTTCTCAGCATCCACCCAGTTCAGCTCCTTAACCGGTTCCAGCGTTCTGACTAACACCTTTCAGGGAAGCTTCCGGTAGCCCTGATCTGAGGTGTGACTCCAGTCGCTAATACACCATTGTGGTTGATGCTGAGCTGCTTTCTACTCCATTGTGTAAAACCTGGGGAAACTAGTGTTGGGTAATAAATACTGGAATTACCAGTGGTGTCCGTGTACCAATAGTAATCAGGGGCAGCGCGGTAACACGGTGGTTAGCACTGCTGCCTCACAGCACCAGGGACCTGGTTTCGATTGTTGGCTTGGGTCACGGTGTGGAGTTTGCACATTCTCCTCGAGTCTCTGTAGGTTTCCTCCGGGTGCCCTGGTTTCCTCCCACAGTCCAAAGATGTGCGGATTAGGTGGAGTGGCCATGCTAAATTGTCCCTTAGCGTCAGGGGGACTAGTTGGGGTATATGCATGGGGTTATGGGGATAGGGCCTGGGTGAGATTGTGATCGGTGCAGACTCAATGGGCCAAATGGCCTCCTTCTGCACTGTAGGATTCTATGATCTATGATCCAGAGGCCCAGGAAATGCCCTGGGGACAGGGCTTCAAATCTCACCAAGGAAACTGGTGGAAATTTAGGTCCAATTAATAAAAGCTGGAACATAAGGTCAGTAATGGTGAGATGGAAACTCACCATTTTTTACAACAACTCGAAGCAGGAAGAATCTCTCTATCTAAGAACATAAGAAATAGGAGCAGGAGTAGGCCATCTGGCCCTTCGAGCCTGCCCCGCCATTCAATAAGATCATGGCTGATCTGTCGTGACTCAGCTCCACCTTCCCGCCCTCTCCCCATAACCCTTAATCCCTTCTCTTATCAAAAACCCATCAACCCGTTTCTTAAAAATATTTAGCGAGGCAGCCTCCACCACTTCAACGGGCAGAGAATTCCAGAGATTCACCACCCTTTGAGTGAAGAAGTTCCTCCTCAACTCTGTTCTAAACCGTCCCCCCTTTATCTTGAGGCTGTGCCCCCTAGTCCTACTGTCTTTTTTGAGCGGGAACAGTCTCTCCACCTCTATCCTATCCATCCCATTCATCATCTTATACGTCTCAATGAGATCTCCCCTCATTCTTCTAAACTCTAACGAGTACAAGCCTAGTTTATTCAGCCTCTCCTCATAGCTCAATCCCCTCAACTCCGGTATCAGCCGAGTAAACCTCCTCTGCACTCCCTCCAGGGCCAAAACATCCTTGCGCAGGTGCGGCGCCCAAAACTGCACACAGTACTCCAGCTGCGGCCTCACCAATGCCCTATACAGCTGCAGCAAGACCTCCCTACTCTCTACCCTATCCATCCCTTTCATTATCTTATATCAAACCATCATCATCCTGACTTGGAAATTGTAATAATTTGAGGGTGACTCATTGCGACTTCAAGTTAAAAAGGGTTTATTGTTAACAATTTAAATATGTATAAACAAGCAGTGGTCAGATAGAACTAAATGCACAACTACACTCTTCCTCTTGGCTTCCACTGAAGTTCCTCCTCAAGCCCAGACATGCGCCCTTGCTCCTGATTGGCACTGCCTCCCATGTTACCCCCGCCCATTGGGTCCAGCCCAATCCCATAGCCCTCAGGGCTCGTTCTCCTAAAGGGGCCACACTATCACAGAAATGTATCCAGGGTTTGTTTAGAGATTAATTTTCAAATTAAGAGACTCCGGGGCAATTCTGGAAGAGCAACTACCACCACTTGTCAAGGACACTTAGAGATGGTTAAAAAAAATCATCTGGTTCGCCAGTGTTGTTTGAAGGAAGGAAATCTGCTGTCCTTTCCCAGCCTGGCCTACATGTGGCTCTGGACCCACGGCAACATCTTAAATGGTGCCTGAAACCATTTGGTTCAGGAGCAGTTAGGGATGGGCAATAAATGCTGGTCTCACCCACGTCCCGTGAAAGAATTAATTTAAGAAACCAAGAAGGCATTTTCTTTTAAAAAGAAGCAAGTCTGTTTGTGTGACCTGCCCACTTTATAAACAGTGAGCACTGCGAGTGATGACCTGTGGGTTTGTTAAGTAAAGATGATGCGGGAACCTATTGTGAGGAACAGTCCAACCTTCCCCAGCCTGTTGGAACATGTCTCTCCTCTGGCTGTATTTGTACATGTGACGAACAACCTCCCATCTCCGCCCACACATTGCCTTTCGTTGGTGCGTGTTTGGCAGGGAGATGTTGAAAGACGATTCTGGCAAAAGTGAGGGGGCTGACGCATCGAAAATCACCCGAGGCGTGGGGCAGGGCTGGGGAGGGAGGAGAACGGTAGACATTTAAAAAGGTGGTTTAAAATGGAGGAGGAGGGGAAGAAGGACACTGACTGAATTATTCAAACATTGCCAGAGAGTAGCCAATCTTTCCGGTCGGATTTAATAAGAACATAAGAACATAAGAAATAGGAGCAGGAGTAGGCCATCTAGCCCTTCGAGCCTGCCCCGCCATTCAATAAGATCATGGCTGATCTGTCGTGGCTCAGTTCCACCTTCCCGCCCTCTCCCCATAACCCTTAATCCCCTCTCTTATCAAAAACCCATCAACCCGCTTCTTAAAAATATTTAGCGAGGCAGCCTCCACCACTTCAACGGGCAGAGAATTCCAGAGATTCACCACCCTTTGAGTGAAGAAGTTCCTCCTCAACTCTGTTCTAAACCGCCCCCCCTTTATCTTGAGGCTGTGCCCCCTAGTCCTACTGTCTTTTTTGAGCAGGAAGAGTCTCTCCACCTCTACCCTATCCATCCCATTCATCATCTTATACGTCTCAATGAGATCTCCCCTCATTCTTCTAAACTCTAACGAGTACAAGCCTAGTTTATTCAGCCTCTCCTCATAGCTCAATAACCGTGATGGACTTCTGTGATATCCAGACGGAAAAATCGATCGACTTTGGCATGGTGGCACAATGGTTAGCGCAGTTGCCTCACAGTGCCAGGAACCCGGGTTCCGCTCCCAGCTTGGTTAACTGTGTGTAATTTGCACGTTCTCCCAGTGTTTGCATGGGTTTTCTCTGGGTCCTCTGGTTTCCTCCCACACTCTAAAGGTGTACAAGTTGGGTGGATTAGCCTTCATCAATGCGCAGGGTTACTGGGTTAGGGTGGGGGGGGGGTATTTTGGAGAGTAGGTGCAGATTGCACTGTAAGGATTCTCTGTGAGAGAAATGCAGTTAGTGTTTTGAGAATTAGCCCCGTTGCCTGTTTCAGATTCCTGCCTCCACAGTGTTTTGTCTATTTTGCTCACGTTACCAGTGCTTTCTTTTATTTGAATCCAGAATTTCCTCACTTGTAACAATCTCCTCAACCTGCCCTTCTACTCCGCTCCTGAGTCACACTGAGACAAAGCAGTCTCTCGACCGAACAGTGATCTAGACGTGACTGCACTTGTTCCAGAAAGTCTTTTCTGATTAACAACAGAGAACGCTTCTCGTAACAATGCACCATCCAAGTTGTCAGCAGATTAACACAGTACAGGTCTTTTATTTCATTATGCTTGAGAACATTGTAGAAATCAGCTGCAGAGTGTCATATAATCTAACACCAACTGAAAGAGGCAAATCTGGCTGGTTCAGTGCCTCTTAAATAAAAGTGATCAAGTTCTTCTCACATACATGAAACTAGGTGTGTTAGCTTTTATTGGGAGAGGGATTGAATTTCGGAGCCGTGAGGTCATGTTGCAATTGTACAAAACTCTGGTGCGGCCGCACTTGGGAGTATTGCGTACAGTTCTGGTCGCCGCATTATAAGAAAGATGTGGAGGCATTGGAAAGGGTGCGGAGGAGGTTTACCAGGATGTTCCCTGGTATGGTGGGAAGGTCTTATGAGGAAAGGCTGAGGGACTTGAGGTTATTTTCGTTAGAGAGAAGGTTAAGAGGTGACCTAATTGAGGCATATAAGATGATCAGAGGGTTAGACAGGGTGGACAGTGAGAGCCTTTTTCCTCGGATGGTGATGGCTTACACGAGGGGACAGAGCTTTAAATTGAGGTCACGTGCTCACTGTGTCGAGTGTCAGAGGTAGGTTCTTTACTCAGAGGGTAGTAAGGGCGTGGAATGCCCTGCCTGCAGCAGTTGTGGACTCGCCAACTTTAAGGGCGTTCAAATGGTCAGTGGATGGGCATATGGATAACATTGGAATAGTTTAGGTTAGAGGGTCATTAGATTGGTTCCACTGGTCAGCGCAACATCGAGGGCTGAAGGGCCTGTACTGCGCTGTAATGTTCTATATTCTATATTGTCAATTGTCTTATAAACCCATCAGGTTCACTAACTTCCTTTAGGGAAGGAAATCTGCCACTCTTACCTGGTCTGGCCTACATGTGACTCCAAGGCCACAGTAATGTGCTTGACTGCCCTGTGAAATGGCCAAGTGAGACACTCAGTTGAAGGGTAATTAAGGACGGTAACAAATGCTGGCTCAGCCAGTGACACGCACAGGAGCGAATAGGAAAAGCCTCAGGGTTGTAGTTTTGAACTTGCCTGACAGGCTTCCAAAACCCAACGGATGTTCCAGGAGTGATAAGAGTTTTTATTATTCTTTAAGGGGATATGTCTGGGCCAGCGTTTGTTGCCTATCCCTTTATTGCTCTTAAAGATTCGCGCCTGTTTTCGGGTGTAAAGCCGTGGTAAATTTGGGCGTTGGGCCTTTAGCGCCACCTGTACCCCGAATCCGAGCAGATCGCGGCTTTACCGACACCTGTTTCGGGCGCGCATCCGGCCCAGGCCCCAATCGGGTGACTCGATGATTTAAATGCGTTAGCATGCATTGAAATCGATTTAATGAACTCTCCCACCAAATCCCACTTTACCTTCTTCTGGGCCGTTTCGGATCCGCGCTGTAAGCGACCCGCCGAATAAAAATCCGAAGCTGATTCTTACTTTGCAGGGGAACCTCCGAACCGGCTCCAGAGTCTGCAGCAGCTCTCCGACCCAGAACACCCTCCGGGGGCGGTGGGGGGGTGGGGGGGGGGGGGGGGGGGGGGGCGGGGAGGAGGCTCTGATGTACCTCTGGGGTTGGGGTGGGCAAGAGGGCTGATTGTTGCCTGGTGGTCAGGGGGAGGCCCGATCGCTCACTGATGGTGGGGGGCTGGGGGCAGATGGATCTCTGGTGGTGGCGGGGGGTTGTGGGGGGGGGGGGCAGGGGTGTCCGCTGCCACTCTGTGAGCGATGGGTGGGGAGGGAGGGGGGGCAGGAGGGTCCGCTGCCACTCTGTGGGCGATGGGTGGGGAGGGAGGGGGGGCAGGAGGGTCCGCTGCCACTCTGTGGGCGATGGGTGGGGAGGGAGGGGGGGCAGGGGTGTCCGCTGCCACTCTGTGGGCGATGGGTGGGAAGGGAGGGGGGGGGCAGGAGGGTCCGCTGCCACTCTGTGAGCGATGGGTGGGGAGGGAGGGGGGGCAGGAGGGTCCGCTGCCACTCTGTGGGCGATGGGTGGGGAGGGAGGGGGGGCAGGAGGGTCCGCTGCCACTCTGTGGGCGATGGGTGGGGAGGGAGGGGGGGCAGGGGTGTCCGCTGCCACTCTGTGGGCGATGGGTGGGGAGGGAGGGGGGGCAGGAGGGTCCGCTGCCACTCTGTGGGCGATGGGTGGGGAGGGAGGGGGGGCAGGAGGGTCCGCTGCCACTCTGTGGGCGATGGGTGGGGAGGGAGGGGGGGCAGGAGGGTCCGCTGCCACTCTGTGGGCGATGGGTGGGAAGGGAGGGGGGGCAGGAGGGTCCGCTGCCACTCTGTGGGCGATGGGTGGGGAGGGAGGGGGGGCAGGAGGGTCCGCTGCCACTCTGTGGGCGATGGGTGAGGAGGGAGGGGGGGCAGGAGGGTCCGCTGCCACTCTGTGGGCGATGGGTGGGAAGGGAGGGGGGACAGGAGGGTCCGCTGCCACTCTGCGGGTGACCCCTCCTCCCCACCGGAGGAACAAATGCCTCCTCCCGGAGTGGGCGTGTTGCTATCAGGAACTGTGAACAGGTAATGGAACGATTGAATGTATTTATTGTGTTAAAAACATTACTCAGAGCATTTAATGGATTATCTCCATTAGCAGACAACCATTCACTGTGAACCATCGCTGGAAATACTGTGGTGAGCAGTGTTTCCGCATAAACCACCCCGGTCCAGAGATCTCCACCAGAGATCCATCTGCGCACCCCCACCACCCCACCCCACCCCCCCCCCCCACCCTCCCCGCCCTGAGGATGCTCTGACTCACCTCAGCCACCCCCCTCCTCCTCCGGAGAGATGATCCATGTTCAGAGAGCCGCTCTCTCCGTTTTCTGCTTTTTTTATTCCTTTCCCGACCCGGGCGCGCTTTTTCCAATTTTTTTCTAACTACGCACACGCGCAGTTCGGAGATCCGATCGTCCCAGCAGCGCTAAGCCCCGCCCGCAGTGTGGATCAGACTGGAGCCAGCAAATGGCGTACGGGCGCTACAAAGAGAATTCCGGCCTTGGATCTGTATTACGCCCGGATCCGGCCCTTAGGCTCCAAATGGTGAATCCGGGCCCTGAGTGTCTTGCTTGGCCTTTTCAGAGGGTAACTAAGAATCAATCACGTTGCTGTGTGTCTGTCGCACAGTGGTTAGGATTGCTGCTACACAGCGCTAGGAACCCGGGTTCGATTCCCGGCTCGGGTCACTGTCTATATGGAGTTTGCACGTTCTCCCCGTGTGGGTTTTCTCCGGGTGCTCCGGTTTCCTCCCATAGTCCAAAGATGTGCGGGTTAGGCGCATTGACCCAAACAGACGCTGGAATGTGGCAACTAGGGGAATGTCACAGTAACTTCATTGCAGTGTTAATGTAAGCCTCACTTATGGTGAACAAATAAATTCTAACTTTAAATCAGTTTTCTAATGTTGTGCTTAAACAGCTCTAAACAAAATCACAAATGACATCCTGTGTGAGTGTGACACCTGCCCTGACAAAAACCTCCTTGGCTTCAACCCTCCCTATCACCACCTCCAGCCCTACAACCCTCAGGGATACTTCCAAATCCAATATTTTGCATCAGTTTTTATATTATTGGCGGCCTTGGTTACAGCTGTTGAGATCCTAAACTCTGGAATTTTCTCCTGAACATAAGAACATAAGAAATAGGAGCAGGAGTAGGCCATCTAGCCCCTCGAGCCTGCCCCGTCATTCAATAAGATCATGGCTGATCTGTCGTGTCTCAGTTCCACATTGCCACCCTCTCCCCATAACCCTTAATCCCCTCTCTTATCAAAAACCTATCAACCCGCGTCTTAAATATATTTAGCGAGGAAGCCTAATGGAATAGGGCTAATGGAAGGACTCTTGGTAGTGATGACGAGCAGAGAGATCTTGGTGTACATGTGCATAGATCCCTGAAAGTTGGCACCCAGGTTGATAAGGTTGTTAAGAAGGCGTACGGTGTGTTAGCTTTTATTGGTAGAGGGATTGAATTTCAGAGCCGTGAGGTCATATTGCAACTGTACAAATCTCTGTTGCGGGCCGCACTTGAGTATTGCGTACAGTTCTGGTCGCTGCACTATAAGAAAGATGTGGAAACATTGGAAAGGGTGCAGAGGAGGTTTACCAGGATGTTGTCTGGTACGGTGGGAAGATCTTTATGAGGAAAGAACATAAGAACATAAGAAATAGGAGCAGGAGTAGGCCATCCAGCCCTTCGAGCCTGCCCCGCCATTCAATAAGATCATGGCTGATCTGTCGTGGCTCAGTTTCACTTTCCCGCTTTCTCCCCATAACCCTTAACCCCCTCTCTTATCAAAAATCCATCAACCCGCGTCTTAAATATATTTAGCGAGGGAGCCTCCACCACTTCAACGGGCAGAGAATTCCAGAGATTCACCACCCTTTGAGTGAAGAAGTTCCTCCTCAACTCCGTTCTAAACCACCCCCCCTTTATCTTTATCTGTGCCCTCTAGTCCTACTGTCCTTTCTGAGCGGGAAGAGCCTCTCCATCTCTATCCTATCCATCCCATTCATCATCTTATACGTCTCAATGAGATCTCCCCTCATTCTTCTAAACTCTAATGAGTACAAGCCTAGTTTATTCAGCCTCTCCTCATAGTTCAACCCCCTCAACTCTGGTATCAGCCTAGCAAACCTCCTCTGCACTCCCTCCAAGGCCAAAATATCCTTGCGTAAGTACGGTGACCAAAACTGCACACAGTACTCCAGCTGCGGCCTCACCAATGCCCTATACAGCTGCAGCAAGACCTCCCTACTTTTATATTCAATCCCCCTCGCTATGAAGGCCAACATCCCATTCGCCTTCCTGACCACCTGCTGCACCTGCAAGCTGGGTTTTTGCGACTCATGCACAAGGACCCCGAGGTCCCTCTGCACCGTCGCCTGCTGCAGTTTTTTCGCCATGTAAGTAATAGTCCTTCCTACCATTATTCCTACCAAAGTGGACAACTTCACATTTGCCAACATTAAATTCCATTTGCCTGTTCCTGGCCTATTCGCCCAGCCTATCTAGATCCTTCTGCAGACTCTCCACACCCTCCGCACAATTTGCCATTCCACCAATCCTGGTGTCATCAGCAAATTTCAACACCATACACTCGGTTCCCTCCTCCAGATCATCTATATAAATGATAAAAAGCTGAGGCCCCAGCACCGACCCCTGGGGCACTCCACTAGTCACCAACCGCCAATCCGAATAGCACCCATTGACCCCCACTCTCTGCCTCCTATTTGACAACCAATCCTCTATCCATGCTAACACCCTACCCCAAACTCCATGTCCCCTGACCTTCTGCAATAACCTCTTGTGAGGTACCTTGTCAAACGCCTTCTGAAAATCTAGAAAGACCACATCCACCGGCTCTCCTCTATCCACCGCCCTAGACACATCCTCATAGAACTCCAATAAATTTGTCAGACACGACTTCCCCTTAACGAAACCGTGCTGCGTTTGCTCTATCAAACAATTCCCCTCAAGATGCCTCGCTATTTTTTTCCTTGATGACGGATTCTAACATTTTGCCTGCAACAGACATTAAACTAACCGGCCTATAATTCCCTGCCTTTTGCCTGCCACCCTTCTTAAACAACGGCGTAACATTAGCCGTTTTGGGCGCCGCACCTGCGCAAGGATGTTTTGGCCCTGGAGGGAGTGCAGAGGAGGTTTACTCGGCTGATACCGGAGTTGAGGGGATTGAGCTATGAGGAGAGGCTGAATAAACTAGGCTTGTACTCGTTAGAGTTTAGAAGAATGAGGGGGAGATCTCATTGAGACGTATAAGATGATGAATGGGATGGATAGGATAGAGGTGGAGAGACTGTTCCCGCTCAAAAAAGACAGTAGGACTAGGGGGCACAGCCTCAAGATAAAGGGGGGGCGGTTTAGAACAGAGTTGAGGAGGAACTTCTTCACTCAAAGGGTGGTGAATCTCTGGAATTCTCTGCCCGTTGAAGTGGTGGAGGCTGCCTCGCTAAATATTTTTAAGAAACGGGTTGATGGGTTTTTGATAAGAGAAGGGATTAAGGGTTATGGGGAGAGGGCGGGAAGGTGGAGCTGAGTCACGACAGATCAGCCATGATCTTATTGAATGGCGGGGCAGGCTCGAAGGGCCAGATGGCCTACTCCTGCTCCTATTTCTTATGTTCTTATGTTCTTATGTTTTCCAATCTTCCAATCTGAATCCTCACCACCTTCTCCTCTCCCGCTTCCTTTATGATACTCCTTAAAATGTACCTCAGATTTGCAGGACACAACTTTCAAATTAGCTGATGGGATTATTGTGGACTGTGAGGGGGATGATGATAGACTTCAAGAAGTGTCCAAAATCATGAGGGATCTGGACAGAATAAATAGGGAGGAACTCTTCCCAGAGGTGGAAGCCTGGTGGCACTGCTGCCTCACAGCGCCAGAGACCCAGGGTCAATCCTGGCCTCAGTCCCTTTCTGTGTGGAGTTTGCACATTCTCCCCATGTCTACATGGGTTTTCTCCGGGTGTCCTCCCACAGTCCAAAGGTCTGCGGGTTAGGTGGATTGGCCTTGCTAAGTTGACCCCAGTGTCAGGGGGACTTGCTGGGGTAAATGCGTGGGGTTATGGGAAGAGAGCCGGGTGGGATTGTGTTTGGTGCAGACTCAATGGGTGAGATGGTCCCCTTGTGTACTGTAGTAATTCTGTGATAGTTATAGCCTTCCTTTTGTTGATAATATTTGCTGCCCCCAAAATGGGACCAATATATTGATCTATGTCGCTATTTGTTCACTGACTGGAGCCTTTTTGGTATCATCTGTGAGGGGATTAGGTATTGCCACAAAGGAGCTGTTTGACAGGAAACCAGTAGTCGACAAACCCCTGAGGTGGATTCTCCTCGCCATTTCAATAATGTCTGTCAGCACGCAAAACAATGACTTAAATAAAGCTCTAGATATCTTCAACACCTCCACAGTGACCCCTATTTCTATGTATTCTTCACTACTACCATCTTAATTTGCTCTGTTATCCTTTTCAAAGAACGGAACAATGTGGTAATTAAGGATATCTTTGGGATTATCAGTGGACTCTGTACCGTCATCCTAGGCATCTTTTTGACTTCATTGACTTTTAAGAAAGTTCAATTCGCCCGGGAACAATTAAAATCTCTCATTAAGAAAAATGAGGCAGCGGGGAGGAATAGATTTGGCCTTGATGACTATCATACGTTGCTAGACAACATGGACAGTCCCTTCTGCTGTTTACGGTGACGACATGCACTTATTCTTCAATGGGAGAGATGTTGGTTTTAAGGAGTGTTCTAATCTGAGGTAACCAGAAAAACTTGCTTGACTTTCCAATAAATGGCTATGTCTTAGAACATTTTAGGTCAGCAGAAACCTTGGGTACCATCAATGCATTGAAAGGATTCCAACATCCTCAAGCTGCTATCGAAAGGACTGAATTCTTAGGTATATTGTATTCAGTTATAGATTTTACAGTTTATTACTCATTATTCAAAATCGTTTTTTGCACGAAAGTGGGTTAGCAGTAGCCCCAGTTAAGCAAAATGATGCAATGAAGAAAAATGTGTTCTATGGTCATATAACTTGAAAGCATTTTGACTTCTAAGTAGGAGACTCATTCCAGTTTGAGGATTCACATGATGAGAGATAATGTGAATGTTCCGTCTTTGGATAATGGAATTCTTGTGCTTGGCGTTATGCACAATCAAAATGATTCTTATTGGCGTAAAGATTAAAATCTGGCCCTGCAAATTATGCTGTAATATGTAGCGCACAAAGCTTTTTAAAATATTGTGACAGTACTTTTTTTAAACTAAGTTATTGCATGCCGTGAATAAAATTATGTGGCATTTGAGAAAAAAAGAAAAATAAAACAAAAAATGGGTGGTACGGTAGCACAGTGGGTTAGCACTGTTGCTTCACAGCTCCAGGAACCTGGGTTCGATTCCGGGCTCGGGTCACTGTCTGTGTGGAGTTTGCACATTCTCCTCGTGCCTGCGTGGGTTTCCTCCGGGTACTCCGGTTTCCTCCCACAGTCCAAAGATGTGCGGGTTGGGTTGATTGGCCATGCTAAAATTGCCCTTTAGTGTCCTGAGATGGGTAGGTTAGAGGGATTAGTGGGTAAATTTGAAGGGATATGGGGGTAGGGCCTGGGTGGGATTGTGGTCAGTGCAGACTCGATGGGCCAAATGGCCTCTTTCTGCACCGTAGGGTTTCTCTGATTCTTTCTGTGATCCTGTGGCTGAGATCCAGAGGACACGGATTTAAGGTGTCTGATAACAGAGGCAAAGATGACCTGATGAAAATTGTTCTCAGGCAGCGAGTGGTTAACATCTGGAATGTGCTGTTCAAAAAGTGCGGAGGAGCCAGGCTTAATTGTGGCTTCCAAAGAGAATTGTTTCATAACCTGAGGAGAAAATAGATTTCAGGGGTTATGAGGAAAGGACGTTGGGAGTGGGGGTTTGTCAAGCTGCTCTTGCAGTGGCCTGGACCCGGTTGTAACTCCTCAAATTTCGGGCCTTGGGCCTCCGTCCAGTATTTCTGCCCCTGGATTGTTAACCCCAGACTAACTTTGACTTGTTTACGTAAGGGCTGCGGTCGAGGTATTGATTGTTCCTTTCATAATCTTCTCAACTTCCTTTCCACATGCCTGACTTCTAGTAATTCCTCCCTAACAGTCCTTTCATGGGCTGTGACCAGGGATCGGCAGTGGTAGCCATGGAAACCAAATCTCAAGGCTGAAGTTTAGAAGCAAGAGTGGGAGTTCAGGATGCAGTTGTAGAGGTTTTTCTCAGGTCGCTGTGGCTATGACACAGCATGTTGTGGGGGCGGGGGTGGGGGGGAGGTGGTGAGGATGGGACATCATAAATGTGACCACAAGCTTCACTACCCCCTCCCCCCACTGACCACCCTCCCCAGTCACCCCTCCTTTGGAATCCATGATTCTGGGAATTACTAACCAGATGGAAAAATATTTGAGTTTGATCTAGATGAAACGTAGAAACTCAGATAATGGGCCTGAAGGCAGCTTCGATGAGACTGGAATTTTATTAAGAGGGAACAGATTTGGGTGCCAAGAGAGAAAATACTGGAAAGTCTCAGCAGGTCTGACAGCATCTGTAAGGAGAGAAGAGAGCTGCTGTTTCGAATCCAGATGTGAAAGCTTTGATAAGGGATCATTTGGACTTGAAACGTCAGCTCTTTTCTTTCTCAGTAATTTATTAAACTGATATAAACTAACGGGGAAAGAGGAACTTGTAAATCCAAACCAGATAACTCAGAGCTGTTTATTTCCATTTTCTTTCTGACGTAAGAGCAGTTACTCTGACTGATTGTGTGCAAAGTTCTTAGAGGTGATTCTTCAAAGTAATTTCTATCTTGTGGGCAATGCAGATTAAGTCCCACCTTTTCGTTCTAAGAAATGAACCGGTGGCTCCATAATCTTTCAAAACAAGAAGAACAAGCCCATTCTTTTCTCATTCAGCTGGTTTCCCAGCCTAACCTGCAGTCAGTCCAAGAACACACCCACTCACCTGTGTGTGATATGATCTGTCCAACAATTTCACAATCCTGTTACCCCACACAATTACAATCTGCCTGACTTCCCATCTCTGTCCATAAGAACATAAGAAATAGGAGCAGGAGTAGGCCATCTAGCCCTTCGAGCCTGCCCCGCCATTCAATAAGATCATGGCTGATCTGTCGTGGCTCAGTTTCATCTTCCCGCCCTCTCCCCATAACCCTTAATACCCTCTCTTATCAAGAACCCATCAACCCGCTTCTTAAAAATATTTAGCGAGGCAGCCTCCACCACTTCAACGGGCAGAGAATTCCAGAGATTCACCACCCTTTGAGTGAAGAAGTTCCTCCTCAACTCCGTTCTAAACCGCCTCCCCTTTATCTTGAGGCTGTGCCCCCTAGTCCTACTGTCTTTTTTGAGCGGGAAGAGTCTCTCCACCTCTATCCTATCCATCCCATTCATCATCTTATACGTCTCAATGAGATCTCCCCTCATTCTTCTAAACTCTAACGAGTACAAGCCTAGTTTATTCAGCCTCTCCTCATAGCTCAATCCCCTCAACTCCAGTATCAGCCTAGTAAACCTCCTCTTCACTCCCTCCAGGGCCAAAATATCCTTGCGCAGGTGCGGCGCCCAAAACTGCACACAGTACTCCCAGCTGCGCCTCACCAATGCCCTATACAAACTCCCTCAGGTTTATTATTTTGCTATTTGAATAATGAACCCTTCACTGGAGCAATTTTTCTTTTCTCTGACTCACTCCCGTCTTGGTGTGCTACATTGAATTTTCCAAAGGGGATTTGCCCCAAGGGCAACATGCGCCTCCGCGAGCGAGCAGCTGGTGTAATGGGAAAAGGTGAAACCTATTTGACATCCGTGTTAACCTGGAACCAGAGAACAATACAGCTCAGTTGGAGGCCCTTTAGCCATCCTGCCTGTGCTGGCCCTTTGGATAGAGCTCTCCAATTAGTCCTCCTCTCCTGCTGTTTTCCCAGTGCCCATCAAATTTATCTCCTTAATGAACTTATTCAATTCCCTCATTGAAAGTTACAATTACATGAGAACGCAAGAACATAAGAAATAGGAGCAGGAGTAGGCCATCTAGCCCTTCGAGCCTGTCCCGCCATTCAATAAGATCATGGCTGATCTGAAGTGGATCAGTTCCACATTCCCACCCTCTCCCCATAACCCTTAATTCCCCTGTCTATCAGGAATCTATCTACCCGCGACTTAAATACATTTAGCGACGTAGCCTCCACCACTTCAACGGGCAGAGAATTCCAGAGATTCACTACCCTTTGAGTGAAGAAGTTCCTCCTCAACTCTGATCTAAACTGCATTCCCCCAATCTTGAGGCTGTGCTCTCCAGTCCTGCTGTCCTTTCTAAGTGGGAAGAATCTCTCTACCTCTACCCTATCCATCCCTTTCATTATCTTATACGTCTCTATAAGATCCCCCCTCATCCTTCTAAACTCCAACGAGTACAGACCCAGTCTATTTAGTCTCTCTTCATAGGCCAACCCCCTCATCTCCGGGGTTCTTCACTCATTGACCTTCGAGCTATGAGGAGAGGCTGAATAAACTAGGCTTGTACTCGTTAGAGTTTAGAAGAATGAGGGGAGATCTCATTGAGACGTATAAGATGATGAATGGGATGGATAGGATAGAGGTGGAGAGACTCTTCCCGCTCAAAAAAGACAGTAGGACTAGGGGGCACAGCCTCAAGATAAAGGGGGGGCGGTTTAGAACAGAGTTGAGGAGGAACTTCTTCACTCAAAGGGTGGTGAATCTCTGGAATTCTCTGCCCGTTGAAGTGGTGGAGGCTGCCTCGCTAAATATTTTTAAGAAACGGGTTGATGGGTTTTTGATAAGAGAGGGGATTAAGGGTTATGGGGAGAGGGCGGGAAGGTGGAGCTGAGTCACGACAGATCAGCCATGATCTTATTGAATGGCGGGGCAGGCTCGAAGGGCCAGATGGCCTACTCCTGCTCCTATTTCTTATGTTCTTATGTTCTTATGTTGTGGGAAAATTACCACTGGAGTCAGACTGGAGATCAAAAGTACAGCTTTATCTCTGACACAAATCTTCGGGGAGAAATTATCCGCAGTACTCGGCAGCTACTTTCTCAATAATACAGTAGGAGTGATTCATTGTTATACTTTTAGACAATGGATAGTCTGGACATTAGCCATTTAACGCATTGTTATAGTTGAGTAGAATCGATAGTTTAACACATCATTGCAGCCAGACATATACCGACATTTGCTTTTAACATTTCATTGTTTCATAGAATGGATGCATTTCTTCTATCAGCGACTATCAATGACTTAGTTTCAGTCTGTACATACAGTAATTGGTTTTCCTGCATTCATGTATTCCCATTCCCATTTATGGCTAATTTCTTTGTCAGTCCTTATTGTCCTAGGTCTGTGCTTATCTTTAAAGTGCCTCAAGCTCTTTACTGGCTTCCTGCAGTATCTGGTTCCTGCATGTTTACCTTTAAATAACTGTCTAATTTCTGCGCTAAAAGTCAGTGCCTGCTTAATGTCTCTCTCCCAGGTAACCTTTTTATGTGCCAGTCAGCCATTCTATGTGTCAGATACCCACCTTTATGATCTTCCCCACTTCACTTCCAAGACGCATATTCCCCATCACAACTTGTCTTTCCGCATGTTGCCTCTGATACTTTTTCCAATTATCATCACAGAATCCCTACAGTACAGAAGGAAGCCATTTGGCCCATCGAGCCTGCACTGACAACAATCCCACCCAGGCACTATTTCACGAGCCTCTTACTCATACTGCTCATACTGCTGACACTAAGGGGCAATTTAGCATGGCCAATCCGTGGATCTTTGGACTGTGGGAGGAAACTGGAGCACCCGGAGAAAGCCCACACAGACACGGGGAGAATGTGCAAACTCCACACAGATAGTTACCTGAGGTCGGAATTGAACCTGGGTTCCTGGTGCTGTGAGGCAGCAGTGCTAATCACTGTCCTACAGTGCTGTGTACATGAATCTGTGTCTTCTAATTGGCAACTTTGTTAGTCTCTTCAGGCAGTAATAGGCGCACAGCTTCCAGGACTTTCCCTTTTATTAGCCACGACTTTGTTGGTATCACTCTCGTTTCTCAGTTGGTAGGTTCTCCATTCAAATTCTTCCCAAAGGCAGGGGAGTCTAAAACTAGAGGGCATAGGTTTAAGGTGAGAGGGGAGAGATACAAAAGGGTCCAGAGGGGTAATTTTCTTCACACAGAGGGTGGTGAGTGTCTGGAACGAGCTGCCAGAGGTAGTAGTGGAGGGGGGTACAATTTTGTCTTTTAAAAAGTATTTAGCCAGTTACTTGGGTACGATGGGTATAGAGGGATATGGGCCAAGTGTGGGCAATTGGAACTAGCTTAGTGGTAAAAATTGGGCTGCATGCACAAGTTGGGCCGAAGGGCCTGTTTCCATGCTGTAAACCTGGATGTCTGTAAGTTCCAATCCAGGGCATGAGCGCAGGGATCCAAGCGGACATCCCTAGGACAGGAGGCAGGAACTGCTGCCCTCTCTTCGATTGGATTCTTTTCTGTTGAATTTGGGAAACGCGGTCAGGCCAATCCCCGAATTCAGAAAAGCCAAACTGTCACCTCTGCTCATTCGCTGCCCCCCCCCCATTCCCCTCCCACATTCCTCAATCCCGTCCGCTGGACAGTGGGCTGGCAGCGTTCAGGTTTTCCGAGTCCTGAAGCAGTGTGGGAGGAGTAGGGACTGGGGAGGTCTCCCCCCCCCCGACCTCCACCACACCCCTGTAAGTTCCTGGGTAATGTTTACATGGCGATCTCCCGGGAGATGCAAACTTCGGATGAGCAACTGACTCGCACTGGGAACATTCCAAAGATTGGGAGTCCCAGTCTGTCCATATTCTCCCCCCTCCCTCCCATCTGGCCTGTCTGCACATGGCAACCCCCTCCTTACTGAAGCTCTGACACCCTCCCCTTCCCTCTCAAGGCCTGGTACAACCCAACCTGTCCAAGGCCTGACATCCTTTCCCACAGGCCCAACCGCAACACTTCTTCAGGTTTGACAACCCCACCACGAATGACCCATAATCCCCGCCTCACTCAAGACCCAACTCGACCCCTGCTGCCGTAGGCTTGACATCCCTCAGGTGGGAGAGGTGGTTTGCCATTAGCCCTCCAATACACTCACCATCCTAACTTGGAAATATATGGACGTCCCTTCAGTGTCGCTGAGTCCAAACCCTGACCACTACCATCTCGAGAGCAATAAGGGATGGACAATAAATGCTGGCCTGACCAGCAACACCCAACTCCCATGAATGAATAACAATAATGTTGGATTTCCGTGCTTTGAATAGTTGAGTGTTGATAGAGCCAATGCCTTTCCTTCGCTACCTGGACTATTCATTTTCAGTCATTCCTGGGAATGATCTGTTTGGATAATACAAGTGCTCACAAATCCATTGACAAATCCGACTGCCCACAGGCAGTGAATGCTGGGAGATTGATGGCTTCAACAAACGGTGAATTCCTGTCCTGCCGTGGGATCTGCTTCTCGAGTTTTGGGGTGGTGGGGCGGAGGGGGTAAGGAGAGGGACCAGGGTGTGTGGTGGAGGAATGTGGGAGAGGAAGGGGTTGGGGGAGGGACCGATGGGTGGTGGGTGAGGTTGGGGGAGGGGGTGGGGATGGGGGAAGGGGTGGGGATGGGTGGGGTAGGGGAGGGGTGGGGATGGGGGGGGTAGGGGAGGGGGGTGGGGATGGGTGGGGATGGGGTGTGGGGATGGGTGGGGATGGGGGAGGGGTGAGGATGGGGGAGGGGGGTGGGGATGGGCAGGGTAGGGGAGGGATGGGGATGGGGGAGGGGGTGGGGATGGGCGGGGTAGGGGAGGGGTGGGGATGGGGGAGGGGGTGGGGATGGGCAGGATAGGGGAGGGGTGGGGATGGGTGGGGTAGGGGAGGGGTGGGGATGGGTGAGGTAGGGGAGGGGTGGGGATGGGGGAGGGGTGGGGATGGGGGAGGGGGTGGGGGATGGGCGGGGTAGGAGAGGGGTGGGAATGGGAGAGGGGGTGGGGATGGGTGGGGTAGGGGAGGGGTGGGGATGGGCGGCGTAGGGGAGGGGTGGGAATGGGCGGGGTAGGGGAGGGGTGGGGATGGGGGAGGGGTGTGGGGATGGGCGGGGTAGGGGAGGGGTGGGGATGGGGGAGGGGTGGGGATGGGCGGGGTAGGGGAGGGGTGGGGATGGGGGAGGGGAGGGGTGGGGATGGGGGAGGGGAGGGGTGGGGATGGGTGGGGTAGGGGAGGGGTGGGGATGGGCGGGGTAGGGGAGGGGTGGGGATGGGCGGGGTAGGGGAGGGGTGGAAGAGGATGGGCTGAGGTTGGGAAGAAGGAGCTGTTTGCTCAGGATGTTTGAAGGATGCAGGTTTTGTTTTTAAGTGGAGTGAAACTGTGCTGAGTGTTCAATGTTGGGTGTGAGTTTACCCCCTCAGCGGGGAACCTGGCGTGCAACCCTAAAAATCCGATTGGTGCCAAACGGTTTGCTGTGTTCCCGGCCCCTCTCCACAGCTGATTAGCGTATTTTAAGCCGTGTTTAGATCTGCGTAGTCCATTCGGGACCCGGTGCACGGAACCTTCATAGCGAGGGGGATTGAATATAAAAGTAGGGAGGTCTTGCTGCAGCTGTATAGGGCATTGGTGAGGCCGCAGCTGGAGTACTGTGTGCAGTTTTGGGTGCCGTACCTGCGCAAGGATATTTTGGCCCTGGAGGGAGTGCAGAGGAGGTTTACTCGGCTGATACCGGAGTTGAGGGGATTGAGCTATGAGGAGAGGCTGAATAAACTAGGCTTGTACTCGTTAGAGTTTAGAAGAATGAGGGGAGATCTCATTGAGACGTATAAGATGATGAATGGGATGGATAGGATAGAGGTGGAGAAACTCTTCCCGCTCAAAAAAGACAGTAGGACTAGGGGGCACAGCCTCAAGATAAAGGGGAGGCGGTTTAGAACAGAGTTGAGGAGGAACTTCTTCACTCAAAGGGTGGTGAATCTCTGGAATTCTCTACCCGTTGAAGTGGTGGAGGCTGCCTCGCTAAATATTTTTAAGAAACGGGTTGATGGGTTTTTGATAAGAGAGGGGATTAAGGATTATGGGGAGAGGGTGGGAAGGTGGAGCTGAGTCACGACAGATCAGCCATGATCTTATTGAATGGCGGGGCAGGCTCGAAGGGCCAGATGGCCTACTCCTGCTCCTATTTCTTATGTTCTTATGTTCTTTGGGCGCGGTGCCATAACACTGAGAACCAGCGCGAGTGTCCGCTAACGCAGGCCTGGCACGATGATCACACCACGGGACCAGGACCCCATTGAAGCCTCCCTGGGTGGTCAGGGACTTACCTGGGCGGTGCCCATCGGGGAAGCGAGGATGTGCAGTGTAGGCATTCTCAAAGCAAGGTGAGACCTGGGTCTGTACTCGCTGGAGTTTAGAATGATGAGGGGGGATGTTATAGAGATGTATAAGATAATGAAAGGGATGGATAGGGTAGAGGTAGAGAGATTCTTCCCACTTAGAAAGGATAGCAGGACTAGAGGGCACAGCCTCAAGATAAGGGGGAGCCAGTTTAGATCAGAGTTGAGGAGGAACTTCTTCACTCAAAGGGTGGTGAATCTCTGGAATTCTCTGCCCGTTGAAGTGGTGGAGGCTACCTCGCTAAATATATTTAAGTCACGGGTAGATAGGTTTCTGATAGACAGGGAATTAAGGGTTATGGGGAGAAAGTGGGAAAGTGGAACTGGCGGCAGAGCTTATATTAACTCACATTTACAGAGGCCTTTGAGGAAGAGAGAATTGGAATTCAAATGGATGTAGTGTTTGTAGAGTAGAGAGAAATGAAAGATAGAAAGATTCTTTGGGATTTGGGAAAGGAGGTGGCCCCTAAAGACAATCACTTGTGACGACGATGATCCACTTCAGATCAGCCATGATCTTATTGAATGGCGGGGCAGGCTCGAAGGGCTAGATGGCCTACTCCTGCTCCTATTTCTTATGTTCTTACGAGGTGAAGGTTTTAAAATTGAGGCGTTGCGAGGCCAGACGATGAGGTGAGTGGTCATAGCGAACTGAGGTAATGGAGAGGGGGACTTGGTCAGGGCGGCAGAGCTTATATTAACTCACATTTACAGAGGCCTTTGAGGAAGAGAGAATTGGGATTCAAATGGATGTAGTGTTTGTAGAGTAGAGAGAAATGAAAGATTGAAAGATTCTTTGGGATTTGGGAAAGGAGGTGGCCCCTAAAGACAATCACTTGTGACGATGATGGGGATTTTCACCGGATTCCCGGTGGGCAGTTTGCTTCAGGGTGCATCAAATCGAGAGGCCACCTCCCTAACTTCCTAATTCACGCTCGGCTGCACCAGATTTCACTTGTGATTTGATCAGTTTCAAAGAACAACACAGCACGGGAAACAGGCCCTTCGGCCCATCGAGCCCGCGCCGCCATTTTAATACTGTGAGTCCCCTCTCCCACCCATGACCCTTGTCTGTGCTTATGGCATTTCACATTGAGGGAAGACTAATTTAGGGACAATTTGTTACACCAGTCAGCCTAATAGCACATCTTTGGGGCGTGGGAGGAAACCGGAGCGCCCGGAGAAAACCCACACAAGCACGGGGAGAATGTGCAAACTCCCACAGACACCGACCCAAATCCATGTGTCTGCACAGCAAACAGTGATAGTCACTGAGCTGTCGTCTTGCCCAGCATCTGGTCCAGTTTAAGCGTACACTATCGACGTGAAGCACTAGGCTACTCTCGAAACATCCAAGAGCAGCCCCAGTACGACCCATCGCGTGTGTGCCCCTCGTTGGACTATAAGGCGGACCTTTCCTTTATCTCCTTATTCCTCATTGAATTTGCATTCAGTGACAGAATGTTTTCCCATCGTCTGTGCAGCCCAGCAGGCTTTCCAACCTCGTGACGGTTGATGTTTACAAAGAGCGCTTTTTCGGGCAGCGTCAGGGAAGAATACTTCAGCACAAGAAGTTCCCAAACCCGTCTCCAGTGCGATAAAACTGTAACCGGCGATCAAGGTCACTGCTACAGACTGTGGCATTGGCACTAGCAGCTTATCTGCAGAAAGTTTTATTTATACGCATATATATATATATATATATATGTTTAAAAAGTGGTGAGCGCTGTTTAAAAACATACCGGGGCTCAGCTCCTGCCAATGGTCCCAGCGCAATCCAACTGCCATTGGATAAATCAGCATAAAAGCACGAGACATCGTGCTGAGGAGGAGGAACAGGCCATTCAGCCCTTTGAGTCTGCGTTGTCATTCGATAAAATCACAGCTGATCTTGCTGTGGTCTCAATTCCGCTGTCCTGTCTGCACCACTCCCCCCAAATAAAGCTCACCATTCCCTGGTCTGTGAAAATTCCCTCACAGCCTTTAACACAGTCAATGCCCCTCCATCCCCTGCTCCCTGGGGAACAGAGTTTCACAAACTAAATCATGCCACTGGGATCTCCTACCTGTCCATAGTTCAACATCACTCCTGATTTGATTTATTTATTGTCACATGTATTAGCATACAGTGAAAATTATTGTTTCTTGCGCGCTTAATAGACAAAGCATATCGTTCATACCATTGTAGAGAAGGAAAGGAGGGAGTGCAGTGTTACAGTCACAGCATTGGTGTAGAGAAAGATCAACTTAGTGTGACACAGTGAGCACGTGA
>CM075729.1:6576750-6758148 GCA_037974335.1 Prionace glauca
TCACGTGCTCACTGTGTCCTATCTATAACCCCCAATCCCATTAAACCCCATATACTCATCCAGAAGTCTTTTAAAAGACCCCAGCGAGTTCGCCTCCACCACCGATGACGGCAGCCGATTCCATTCACTCACCACCCTCTGAGTGAAAAACTTACCCCTAACATCACCTCTGTACTTCCCTCCCCGCACCTTAAATCTGTGTCCTCTCGTAGCGACCATTTCAACCCGGGGGAAATAGCCTCTGAGAGTCCACCCTATCTATTCCTCTCAACATTTTATAAACTTCTATCAGGTCGCCTCTCAACCTTCGTCTCTCCAGGGAGAAGAGTCCCAGCTCCTCAACCTATCTTCATAAGGCATGCCTCCCAGTCCAGGCAACATCCTTGTAAATCTCCTCTGCACCCTTTCAATAGCTTCTACGTCTTTCCTATAGTGAGGCGACCAGAACTGCGCACAGTACTCCAAATGAGGCCTGACGAGGGTCCTGTAAAGTTGTAGCATTACCTCCCGACTCCTAAACTCAATCCCTCGATTAATGAAGGCCAGTACACCATACGCCTTCTTGACCACCTCCTCCACCTGCGAGGCGATTTAAGAGTCCTGTGACCCCGGACCCCGAGATCCTTCTGCTCTTCAACGCTACTAAGAGTCCTGCCCTTGTTGTTCAAGCCTAAACTCTGAAAAAAGACTTTCTGGTTGCTCGGTTCGCGATGAGAGGGGGCCACACAGTCTAATGATCAGCCTGTGTAAACGGCTGCCATTTTTATTGGGGGCAATGTGCAGCAGTGCACGCCACCATCTTTGTAGGGGGCAATGTTGTCAATGAGTGGGAGGAGCTTGCTCCCCATTGTTCAGAATGGAGATAACGTGTCCATCAGGGAGGAGAGAGGGGATTGATAAAGTAAAACAGAGACCAAACGCTGCCTCTTGTGGGAGAATCTAGAACAACAGGTCACAGGTATCGGTTGAGAGGTGACAGAGGGCGGTGCATTTGTGGGATTCACTACCCCTTAGCAGGGTGGAATCTGAATCGTTAAATGATTTCAAGAAGCAGATAGATATATTCCTGATTTTTTAAAAAAAGTGTGAAAGCCATATGGGGAACAGGTGGGCTTGAGACCAGGGAGACACCAGCCATGATCTGATTGAAGGGTGAAGAAGCTCGAAGGTCTGGATTTGCCTACTTCTGCTCCTAATTATTATAGACTATCCTGAAGATCTGCTGTGTGGGTGGCACAGTAGTTAGCGCTGCTGTCCCGGGACAGCAGGGACCCGGGTTTGATTCACGGCTCCGGTGACTGTCTGTGCGGAGTCTGCACCTTCTTCCCGTGCCCGCGTGGGTTTCCTCCGGGTGCTCCGATTTCCTCTCACACTCCAAAGGTCTGTAGGATAGGTGGATTGGCCAGGCTAAATGACCCGTTAGTGTCCCAAGATACATAGGTTAAGGGATAAGTATGTGAGGTTACAGGGAAAGCCTAGACATGAACCCATAGAACCCTACAGTGCAGAAACAGGCCCTTCGGCCCATCGAGTCTGCACCGAACACAATCCCACCCAGACCCTATCCCCATATCCCTACACATTTACCTGCTAATCCCTCTAACCTACACATCCCAGGACACTAAGGGGTAATTTTAGCATAGCCAGTGAACCTAACCCGCACATCTTTGGACTGTGGAGGAAACCGGAGCACCCGGAGAAAACCCACACAGACACGAGGAGAATGTGCAAACTCCACACAGGCAGTGATCCGAGCCGGGAATCGAACCCAGGACCCTGGAGCTGTGAAGCAGCAGTGCTAACCCACTGTGCTACCGTGGCCGCCCCATGAGTATATGCAGAACTGAGGGCTGAATGGCCTCCTTTTGCACTGGAGGGATTCTATATGAGTGTCATTTAATAATCTCTGGCTTTTAATTTCCAGGTTCGTTTATTTAAAACTGATTTTGCCACGGATGCATTTGAAAACCCGGGATCACGAGTCCCACAGCACAACCGTTACATCACCCATACATCAAGGTTAGCTCCTAAGACTTTTCCACTGTGTGGGCATGGCCACAAGTGACTCACCACGGCTAAACTCCTTCCAACACACTTTAAGAAAACAAACTTGTCGTCGAGAAGATGGGTCCCAAGCAGATCACCAATCTGTTGCCTCAGTGCTTTCAGACTCAGGTCAGGTAACACCCTGCAGGATGAAATACAACACAATCACAGCCTCCCAACTCCCCAGATATCAGTCAACGTCTCTCACTGACACTCACAAAACAAAATGTTAAAGAAACAGCAACTGCTGTTATTTATACGCCGTCCTTAATGTAATGAAACACCCTCCCGGAGTATTATCATCAAAACCCCATTATTTACTACACAAGGAGATATTGGATAGAATTCTCCATTTCCCCACCCCACCATGGGATCAATGGCAACCTGTAACTCTACTTGAACACCGCAGCGATCTTTATACGCCCTTCTCTGATCAGAACCTTCCACACACCTGACGAAGGAACGCTGTTTCCCAAAGCTTGTGAGATAACTGTCAAATAAACTGGTTGGACTCCAACCTGGTGTTGTGAGACTTTTTACTGCGATCTCTACACAGCAGGGGAACATAGAACATAGAACATTACAGCGCAGAACAGGCCCTTCGGCCCACGATGTTGCGCCGACCAGTAAAAAAAAACAATGACCCTCTAACCTAAACCAATCCCTTTTCGTCCATAAACCTATCCACAGATTTCTTAAACGCCCCCAAACTAGGCGCATTTACAACCGCAGCTGGCAGGGCATTCCAATCCCTCACCACCCTCTGGGTAAAGAACCTACCCCTGACATCCGTCCTATAACTACCCCCCCTTAATTTAAAGCCATGCCCCCCTTGTGCTAGATTTCTCCATCAGAGGAAAAAGGCTATCACTGTCTACCCTGTCTAAACCTCTAATCATCTTATATGTTTCAATAAGATCCCCTCTTAGCCGCCTTCTTTCCAGCGAAAACAACCCCAAATCCCTCAGTCTCTCCTCATAGGATCTCCCCTCCATACCAGGGAGGTGATGGCCGAGTGCTATTATCACTAGGCTAATAATCCAGAAACTCAGCTAACGTTCTGGGGACCTGAGTTCAAATCCTGCCATGCCGGATGGTGGAATTTGAATTAAAAAGTCTGTAATCAAGAGTCTACTGGTGGCCATGAAACTATTGTAGGGGAAAAAACCCCATCTGGTTCACTAATGTCCCTTTAGGGAAGGAAATCTGCCGTCCTTACCCGGTCTGGCCTACCTGTGACTCCAGAGCCACAGCAATGTGGTTGGCTCTCAACTGCCCTCGGGCAACTAGGGATGGGCAATAAATGCTGGCCAGTCAGCGATGTCCCAGGAATGTATAAAAAAACTCTAGTGTAAATAACCAGGATCTGTAATTTTTTTCTCTTTTTTTTAAAGCAAACTAGAGAAAACTCTTTGTAACCTTGGCCACTCTGGGATAATGGTTTTGACTGTCCGAAGCAGACGATGCTTTTTATACATGCACAGCAAGATCATACAGATCAGATAAGCACAGAGAACTATCAGTTGCAAACAAATAGCCAGTGTAGCAACACCACAGACCAGGCTGACAAATCCACGGAAATATACAACTTTAAACAGCTGTAAATTGCAGAGTTAATTTAATAATAAAAATCTTTTCAATCAGTTTCAGCTTCTGCTGGGTAAAAATTGAAAAGAGCAGAGAGGTATTTGTGTTTTTACAACTTGTTGAGAGATTGGGAATATGTTCCTGGCGATCGAAGCAAAGAACTTGTTCACATTTAGGAACACCATCAGGTTACAAAGAACAAAGAACAACACAGCACGGGAAACAGGCCCTTCGGCCCAACGAGCCCGCGCCACCATCCCATTGTCTCAGTGACCTATTCATGATTTTAGTCTACGCCTAATGTGCGAGGATCAGGGAGGTCCAATATAGGGACAATTTGTTACCCAATCAATCAGCCTAAAAGCACATTTTTGGGATGTGGGAGGAAACCGGAGTACCCGGAGGAAACCCACGCAACCACGGGGAGAACGCGCAAACTCCCACGGACACAGGCCCAAATCCATGTGTCCGCATAGCAACAGAGATAGTCTCTGAGCTGTCATGATGCCCTCGAGATGGTCCAGTTTACGCACACCAACGACACGAAGCAGTAGGCAACTCCCGAAGCAACATCCAAGAGCAGCCCACCACAACCTGCCGCATGCATGCCCCTTGCTGGTCAACAAGGTGGACTTAAATGCCTGTGGAGACAAAAAATTCATTATTAAACAGGCAAAGACTCTACATCCCTGAGGCAAAAACGGAATCCCAAGCCTACAATGTTTAGTAAACATTGGTTAGGTGGGGAAGTGGCTCCTGATCTGTCCAAGACTGAAAGAAAGTACAAAAGGTCATGAATAAAGGGAAATTAATGGATATTGGAACAAGGGATTCAATTACTGCTAAGCCGACACTAAGCGGAATGCATTGCTGCACAGAAAGAGGCAAGGAACTACAGAAGATCGTGAATGTAGCCCAAGCCATGCAAATCAGCTTCCCATCCATTGATTCTGTCGACACTTCCCGCAGCCTCAGGCAAAGTAGCCAACATAATCAAGGACCCCACGCATTCTCTCTTCCACCTTCTTCCGTCGGGAAAAAGTTTGAGGTCACGTACCAACCGACTCAAGAACAGCTTCTTCCCTGCTGCTGACAGATGTTTGAATGGACCTACCTTGCATTAAACTGGTCTTTCTCCACACCCTAGCTATGAACGTAACACTACATCCTGCACTCTCTTGTTTCCTTCTCTGTGAACAGTATGCTTTGTCTGTACGGCGTGCAAGAAGCAATACTTTTCACTGTATGTTAATACATGTGACAATAATAAATCAAAAAAACTGTAGTGAAAGGGTGAAATTGATGAGAAATTATTTTATCCATGATAGTTGATCCGCAAGCTAAATTTCCTTCAGAGAAATTGGGAGCAGTGGGCAAAACACTGGAACAACCACTCCTGAAAGTTACCAAGACTTCTGGATGGTCAGTGTCTGGACCAGACCCAGCAGCAGATCCTCCAATCAGCCCCCCCCCCTCCCACACCCCCGTTACCCCACTTCCTCCCCAAACCTCACCCTCCTTCTCACAGGGCCCATGAGTCAGCCTCGTGTAGAACCCGGAGCTGGGGAACATCCCTTTCAAATGCTGAGCGAGGAACTTGCAAATAGCAAAGGCAAACGCAAAATGTTGAGAGATCCAGGCTGCCAGAAAGGACGTTACTGGATTTGATGAGGCTTGTCCAACCCCTGGCCCAGATTGTGGCCTGGTGTTCAAAGTGCTGGTAACTTGGGCCAATGAGGTTGAGGACCTCTCCTCAATACCGAGCTTACCAGCAGCAAACACGGGAGAGAAACATTCTGTGATTGATGGAGGAGTGAACAGCAGCGACTGTGAGCATGGGGAGATGGAGACTCTGGGACACACGAGATTTCCACTCCCCAACATCTTTCCATTGTTATCAACCACCTCCCCGCCCCCAAAGGTCCACCCACTGCCCCCCCACCCCCCCCCACCCCCCCCACCCCCCTCCCCCCCCGCCCCCCCCCCCCACCCCCCCCTCCCCCCCCCCCCCCCCACCCCCCTCCCCCCCCCCACCCCCCCCCCCACCCCCCCCCACCCCCCCCCCCACCCCCCCACCCCCCCCTCCCACCCCCCTCCCCCCCCCCCCACCCCCCTCCCCCCCCCCCCACCCCCCCCCCCCACCACCCCCCACCCCCCACCACCCCCACCACCACCCCCCTCCCCCCTCCCCCCCCCACCCCCCCCCCCCCCCACCCCCCCACCCCCCCCCCCCCCCCCCCCACCCCCCCCAGCCCCACACTCCACTGGCAGCAGGCGTGTTGGAGAACTGCTAGGCCTCAGGCCTCACTCCGGGTCTTTCTTCTGCTCTCACTGCATCTCCTCCCCCCAAAACAATTTAACGAGTGAGTGAGAGAGGGGGTTACACACCGTGACCCACTGACAATGTCCCTGAAAGAAGCAACGATTGGATTTTTAACAACAGATGTCGGTTAGAGCACAACCCAATTTGTCCCAGCAAAATCCAATCACCCATCCAGAGAGATTCCTGTATCATTTTACTGTAAATATCCAATCCAGATACGTATAAGATGATGAATGGGATGGATAGGATAGAGGTGGAGAGACTCTTCCCGCTCAGAAAGGACAGTAGGACTAGGGGGCACAGCCTCAAGATAAAGGGGAGGAACTTGAGTTGAGGAGGAACTTCTTCACTCAAAGGGTGGTGAATCTCTGGAATTCTCTGCCCGTTGAAGTGGTGGAGGCTGCCTCGCTAAATATTTTTAAGAAGCGGGTTGATGGGTTCTTGATAAGAGAGGGGATTAAGGATCATGGGGAGAGGGCGGGAAGGTGGAACTGAGCCACGACAGATCAGCCATGATCTTATTGAATGGCGGGGCAGGCTCGAAGGGCCAGATGGCCTACTCCTGCTCCTATTTCTTATGTTCTTATGTACATGGCTTCCCCAGTGGTTTACTGTTAGTACCCACCAGATAGAAGACTGGCAGGTTCTTGTAATGTTAATTTTAAATGTGTGTGAGAGAGTTGTGTGTGTAGGTGTGTGTGTGTGGTGGGGAGGGAGAGTGGGGATGTGTGAGTGAGAGAAATGTGTGTGAGACAAAGGATGTGTGTGTGTGTGTGTGTGTGGGACAGAAGGATGTGTGTGTATCTGTGTGAGAGACAAAAGGTGAATGTGCATATGAAAGGGAAGTGAGTGTGAGTGAGAGGGGGGTGAGAGAGAGGGGGATGTGTGTGTGTGTGTGTGTGTGTGTGTGAAAGAGACATGAGAGAGGGAGGGGGAGAGAGTGTGTATTTGGCTCTCTCCCAGTCTCAGAGTTCATTCACCCTCACCAGCAAGGGGCATGCATGCGGCAGGTTGTGGTGGGCTGCTCTTGGATGTTGCTTCGGGAGTTGCCTACTGCTTCATGTCGTTGGTGTGCTTAAACTGGACCATCTCGCTTCTCGGCCTTTTGGCTAAGATCAAGTGTAGTCTGTTAGTGTCGATCAAGTGTGGTGTTGACATGCTGCACTTGGTTGAAGTCATTAGGTTGCAATTCAGCTTCTTTTGAAGCAATTTTTTAAAGCGGCATCTCGGCCTTTTGGCTAAGATGCAAATAAGATCAAGCCCTGGAGGAGAAGCTACACCTACTCCAGTCAGCTTGGATCATGTAGATCAAGCCCAAGACAGGAGACCTGTCTTGTCAGCTTGGATTGGGAATGTCCCAACTTGTTGGGACTCTGAATTGGGTTTAATCTGACTTGATTAGATTGGAATAAAGGGGTTAAAAAAAAAAAAATCTCGAGGGCAACATGACAGCTCAGAGACTATCTCTGTTGCTGTGCGGACACATGGATTTGGGCCTGTGTCCGTGGGAGTTTGCGCGTTCTCCCCGTGGTTGCGTGGGTTTCCTCCGGGTGCTCCGGTTTCCTCCCACATCCCAAAAATGTGCTTTTAGGCTGATTGATTGGGTAACAAATTGTCCCTGTATTGGACCTCCCTGATCCTCGCACATTAGGCATAGACTAAAATCATGAATAGGTCACTGACCATGGGACGGCGGGGCGGGCTCGTTGGGCCGAAGGGCCTCTTTCCCGTGCTGTGTTGTTCTTTGTTCTCACGCCCACACACCAACAGGCGCTCTCTGCTTTCTGTTTGGAATTCATGTTTAATATTGGGCCAAACCCCACCTTCCTCAGAAAAATTGAAATGTGCCTCCCCGCTCGGGGAGTTTGGACAAGCTTGGATTATTAGGCTGTGAAGGAGCATGGAGAGAAATGGATTTGACAGTAGCCCTTACCTGACAAAGCCAGCAGAGATGAACTTGCTGATGGCGTGGTTAGAAACTGTATTTAATTTACTGTTCCACAGTTCAGCTGGGACGTAGAAGACATGAAGCTCTAAGACCTGTAAACAGTTTATAAAGTGAGGACTGTGAATATAAAACAGCCAACAATGTAATTACATCTGAACACAATCAATAGCCCGGTAACTGGAGTAACAAAGGATGTTGAATGTATTCACTGGAGGCGGACAAGCTAATCACAGTTACAAAAATAAACAGCTATAAAGGTTTGAAAAATCACTGCTGGGATTACACTGCTGTAGTAGCCAGTCTATTTAACTGCAGCGCTATTACTGGAGAGTTGTAAAAGTATTGACATTAATAACATGCTGTACCACGTAACCACTGTGCAAAACTCTGAGACAAAATCTCTAATTGAAGTTCCCAAGCATCTTCAAAAGAGAACAAAAGTGTAGATGGCACAAAATTTTGAAATACTCACAATCACGAGGCACCAATATTTTATATTATCTTAAATGAAAGACTGAATGAGCATCTGTAACATGTCTAAATGCAATGGTGTGCAGTAAACATAGGTGTGGCCAATATACAGTGACATAGCGGCACGGTGGCACAGTGGGTTAGCACTGCTGCTTCACAGCTCCAGGGTCCTGGGTTCGATTCCCGGCTCGGGTCACTGCCTGTGTGGAGTTTGCACATTCTCCTCGTGTCTGCGTGGGTTTTCTCCGGGTGCTCCGGTTTCCTCCCACAGTCCAAAGATGTGCGGGTTAGGTTCATTGGCTATGCTAAAATTACCCCTTAGTGTCCTGGGATGTGTAGGTTAGAGGGATTAGCAGGTAAATGTGTAGGGATATGGGGATAGGGTGTGGGTGGGATTGTGTTCGGTGCAGACTCGATGGGCCGAAGGGCCTGTTTCTGCACTGTAGGATTCTATGTTCTATAGTCATATAAACCCAGGCCCTGTGGTACACTTGAATTAAAACAAAAGCTTTGGACTCGAAACATCAGCTCTTTTCTCTCCTTACAGATGTTTTCAGACCTGCTGAGATTTTCCTGCATTTTCTCTTTTGGTTTCAGATTCCAGCATCCGCAGGAATTTGCTTTTTTTTTTACACTTGAAATTTAAACTGGATGTTGTGTCTTTTGCATGTGATAGTACACCCACTAATCCAGCCTTCTCAAAGACATTCCAAGAAAACATTTGGTTAGATGAAGTCACGACTGAATAATTGAATTGTTTTATTTGACAGTCGCCAAGGGGATAGACACTGGTCATGAGTCTCCCTCAGATTGTGATAGAGACAGGGTTACTGAACATTGTTAAGGCAGAGGTAGATAGGTTCGTGATGAACAAGGAGGGTAAAAGGATACAGAGGGGGGTTGTGAGGAAGGAAAGGGGCACTGAGGTCACGATCAGAACAGCCATGATAGTAGTTAGTGACTGATGGAACAGACTTGAGGAGTCAAGTAGATAAGGTTGTTAAGAAGGCATACGGTGTCTTGGCGTTTATTGGTAGGGGGATTGAATTTAAGAGTCGCAGTGTCATGTTGCAACTGTACACAACTCTGGTGCGGCCGCACTTGGAGTACTGTGTGCAGTTCTGGTCCCCACGTTACAGGAAGGATGTGGAGGCTTTGGAGAAGGTGCAGAGGAGGTTTACCAGGATGTTGCCTGGTATGGAGAGGAGATCCTATGAGGAGAGGCTGTTTTCGCTGGAAAGAAGGAGGCTAAGAGGGGATCTTATTGAAACATATAAGATGATTAGAGGTTTAGATAGGGTGGATAGTGATAGCCTTTTTCCTCTGATGGAGAAATCTAGCACGAGGGGGCATGGCTTTAAATTAAATTAAATTAAGGGGGGGTAGTTATAGGACGGATGTCAGGGGTAGGTTCTTTACCCAGAGGGTGGTGAGGGATTGGAATGCCCTGCCTGCTGCAGTTGTAAATGCGCCTAGTTTGGGGGCATTTAAGAGATCCGTGGATAGGTTTATGGACAAAAAGGGATTGGTTTAGGCTAGTGGGTCATTGTTTTTGTAACTGGTCGGCGCAACATCGTGGGCCGAAGGGCCTGTTCTGCGCTGTAATGTTCTATGTTCTAAGTGGCCTATTCCTGCTCCTACTTCATATAATCGGTACAGGACATTGGGCAGAATTTTCCGACAGCATACACCCTGTCCCCAGAATGGAGAATCTGGCACTCAGCCAAATCTCCATTCACTGCAGCCGGACTGGAGAATCCCAGCTATAAGGTCGGAGAATTCCAGCTATAATCACACTTGTTTCATCAATTCAATCAGCAAAGCATGGCTATCGGACACTAAACTTCTAAATAGATATTGGGAATGAAACCCTGATATTTTTCGGTATTCCACAGAAAGGATTTGGAAATGAGATTTTTACCCCTTTATTAAAAGGAAAGTCTGAGACAATGGCACAGTAAAAAGTCTGACAACACCAGGTTTTAGTCCAACCGATTTATTTGATAATATTCTCACAAGATTTCGGGGTTAGTCCCTTCATCAGGTGAATGGAGAATTCTGAACTCTCCATTCACCTGACGAAGAGGGTAACCTCGAAAGCTTGCTTGCTTGTGAGAATATTATCAAATAAATCGGTTGGACTAAAACCTGGTGTTGTCAGACTTTTTACTGTGTTTACGCCAGTCCAACGCCGGCATACCCACATCATGACAATGGCACAAAAGCAGAGGCTGGTAAAAATGCCAATAAACTGAAGTTTAAACTTGTTTCTTAACGACACAGTGCAGATCCAACAACATTCAAGAAGCTCAACACCATCCAGGACAAAGCAGCCCCACTCGATTGGCATCACATCCACAAACATCCACCCCCTCCACCACCGGCGCTCAGTAGCAGCCGTGTGTACCGTCTACAAGATGCACTGCAGCAACTCACCAAGGCTCCTTTGACATTTACAGTGCCATCGCAGATCGCCTAGTGTGTTTTAGTTAAAGTACTGTTTTCCAAAGTTTCGTAGAAAAGTAGTTGGAATTGTGGGCAGGGATTCCAACATATTAGAACATAGAACATAGAACATTACAGCACAAACAGGCCCTTCGGCCCTCGAGTTGCGCCGATCGCATCAACCCCACCAATCTACAGACCTATCTATAACCCCCAATCCCATTAAACCCCATATACTCATCCAGAAGTCTTTTAAAAGACCCCAGCGAGTTCGCCTCCACCACCGACGACGGCAGCCGATTCCATTCACTCACCACCCTCTGAGTGAAAAACTTACCCCTAACATCACTTACCCCAACATCATATTGCTAAAATAAAACGCCAGAACAGAGAACATTCCAGCGCAGTACAGGCCCTTTGGCCCTCGATGTTGCGCCGACCAGTGGAACCAATCTAATGACCCTCTAACCCAAACTATTCCAACGTTATCCATATGCCTATCCACTGACCATTTGAACGCCCTTCAAGTTGGCGAGTCAACAACTGCTGCAGGCAGTGCATTCCACGCCCTTACTACCCTCTGAGTAAAGAGGGTAGTAAATACCAGGGTCATAAATACGGCTGCAATAGCGTCGCAGTCTCACCAGAGTTTGAAAGCTGTGGTTTCAAATCTTGACCCAAACTCTTCGTCCAGCTCTGAGCCGAGAGAGCTCACCAGTGTCGGAGGTGCTGTTGCTTGAGATGATAAGCTGCAACCTCATCCACACTCGTGTCAAACGGTCCCGTGACTCTGTTCCTGAACAGCAGTGGAATTTTGCGAGTATCCTGGTCGATATTTATCCCTCAGCCAACATTTGGAACAAATGGCGAGATTATTTTGCTCACTGATGTTTGTGGGATCTTGCAGTGTGAAACCGGCCACTGCATTTCCACATTATAACATGTAATACTAATGTTTTTAAAATCTCACGGGATCCTGGGTGACGTATCTAAATGGATACAAAATTGGCTTCTTGATAGAAGCCAGAGGGCGGTTGTAGAGAGTTGTTTTTCAAACTGGAGGCCTGTAACCAGCGGTGTGCCTCAGGGATCAGTGCTGGGCCCACTGTTGTTTGTCATTCATAATAATGATTTGGATGAGAATGTAGGGGGTGTGGTTAGTAAATTTGCAGATGACACCAAGATTGATGGCACAGTGGACAGTGAAGAACGTTATCTCGGATTGCAAACGGGATCTTGATCAATTGGGCCAGTGGGCTGACAAATGGCAGATGGAGTTTAATTTAGACAAATGCGAGGTGATACATTTTGGTAGGTTGAAACAGGGCAGGATTTAGTCAGTTAGTAGTAGGGTGTTGGGAAGAGTTACAGAACAAAGCGATCCTTGAAAGTGGAGGGACAGGTGGATAGAGTGGTGAAGAAGGCATTCGGCATGCTTGATTTCATCGGTCAGAACATTGAATACAGGAGTTGGAACGTCTTGTTGAAGTTGTACAAGACATTGGTAAGGCCACACTTGGAATACCGTGTGCAATTCTGATCACCCTATTATAAAAAGGATATTATTAAACTAGAAAGACTGCAGAAAAGATTTTCTACAATGCTACCGAGACTTGATGGATTGAGTTATAAGGAAAGGCTGAATAGGCTGGGACTTTTTTCCCTTATAGTCCTCTATAAGGTCACCCTATAAGGGTGAGCTTATAGAGGCCTATAAAATAATGAGGGGCATAAACAAGGTAGATAGTCAATATAATTTCCCAAAGGTAGGGGAGTCTAAAACCAGAGGGCATAGGTTTAAGGTGAGAGGGGAGAGGTACAAAAGTGTCCAGAGGGGCAGTTTTTTCACACAGAGGTGGTGAGTGTCTGGAACAAGCTGTCAGAGAGATAGTTGTATAGATGGGTACAATTTTGTCTTTTAAAAAGCATTTAGATAGTTATATGGGTACAATGGGTATAGAGAGATATGGGCCAAATGTGGACAATTGGAATTAGCTTAGGGGTTTTAAAAAGACCTGTTTCCATGCTGTAAATCTCTATGACTCTAAATGGTTTCAAAGTATTTTGGCACATTGAGATTGTTAAAGGAACTAGATAAATACATGGCCCTCCTCTTTGTGGGTGAAAGTATGGACTGACATTCTGGTTTTTAGCAAGGCCAGCAGTGGGAAGCTATCAACAACTACTTTTATTCATAACACCCACGGATAGAGATACAAAATTGTGCCATTCGGCCCATCAAATCTGCCCCGCTGTTCAATCATGGCTGATAAGATTCTCATCCCCATTCTCCTCCCTACTCCCCGTAACTTTTAAAGCAGACACCCCAAGGTGTTTCAATGGGAGCAATTATGAAATAAAGAGCTGGGTGCTGTGAGGTCAGAGAGTCGAAGGGGAGGGTCCCAGCGCATTTTGTGCTAATCTTCATTTCATTACGCTTTGTAGATTCCAGGTCAGATTCTCCACATTCCCAAGAGTCTCCAATTCTTGGGGCATAGCAGGAACCCAGCGTGAATCAGGCTATTGAAACCCCTGGTAGAGGGGTAAATGACTGGGCAGTTCCCCTGTCATTGCCAAGGAGGGTGTTGGGGGGGGGGGGGTGGCCGCTGAAGGAGCTGGCATGGGGGACTCCTGAAGAGAAGGGCCCCTTAGGGAGGGGGTGAGGGGCAGGAGTGTGCTCCTGAAAGGGGAGGATCTTTGACCACCCCATAGGTTGGCTGGAGATCGGGGCTCCCTTTAAAACCAGTGCCTCGATCTCCGTGGAGCCAGTCTTGTGGCATTGTTAGATCCCACTCAAAAAAAAAATCAAGAAGTGTGGGAGAATTCAGTGAGAATCTTTCCAGGCTCCAAGTGTGATTGAGCTGAGAACTGGATCACACCGACACTCCCAGTGGGTATCTCACCGATTTTCCCACTGGGAACAGCAGGGAGAATTGCGTCAAAAATATCACAGCAAGCCACATTCGGAGATATAGTCCAGAATTCTCCAGCTGGTCACGACCCACAGACACTACAAGAGAATTCGGAACTCAGTCCAATCTCCATTCACTGCAGTGGGACCTGAGAATCTCATTGGTGTGAACAGCTGGAAAATAAAGTTTATTTATTAGTCACAAATAGGCTTACATTAACACAGCAATGAAGTCACTGAAAATCCCCTAACCGCTACACTCTGGCATCTGTTCAGGTACACTGAGGGAGAATTTAGCATGTCCAATGCATCTAACCAACCTAATTGTTGGGCATAAGGGCCTGTTTCCTGAGCTGTGTTGTTCTTTGTTCTAACCAGCACGTCTTTCAGACTGTGGGAGGAAACCGGAGCACCCGGAGGAAACCCACGCAGTCACAGGGAGAAGGTGCAGACTCCGCACAGATGGTGACCCCCCAAGCTGGGAACTGAACCCAGGTCCCTGGTGCTGTGAGGCAGCAGTGCTGTTCGGATGACCAAAGGCTTTGTCAGACGGGAAGGTTTTATAAAATGTCTTAGAGGAAGAAAGTGAGGTAGAGAGATAGAGAGGTTGAGGGAGGGAATTCCAGAACTCGGGGTCCAGGCGGCTGAAGACACGACCACCAAAGATAGAGCGATTAAAATCGGGGATTCACAAAAGACCAGAATTGCAGACTGCAGATATCTCAGAGCTGTGGAGCCCGAGGCAATTACAGAGATAAGGAGTGGCAATGCCATGGAGAATTTCAAAATTAATACATTACTTAATAGTCGGATCTAGACATTTGGAAGGCATTGATTTCAGCAGCAGGTAACCTGAGAAAGAGTTGAAGTGACAAAGATGGAAATAGGCTGTCTGATATATATCAAATAGTCAACTATGCAGGGCTGGGAGGGAGAAAAATCATGGCCCTTGTGCTTCTCCTGTTTTTAGCCTGTTGTGTTATTATAGTGATACAATAGAATCTACAGGGCAGAAGGAGGCCATTTGGCCCATTGAGCCTGCACCGACAACAATCCCACCTAGGTCCCATCCCCATAACCCCACATATTTACCCTCCTAATCCCCCTGCCACTAAGGGACAATTTATCATGGCCAATCAACCTAAACCCACACACCTATGGACTGATATAAAGACCTGAATCACTTTTCGGGATTGGGTAAACACATCAGAACATAGAACACTACAGCACAAACAGGCCTTTCGGCCCACAAGTTGCGCCGATCACATCCATACCTACCAAGCCATAGAACTATCTGTAACTCCCAATCCCATTAGATCCCATATACTCATCCAGAAGTCTTTTAAAAGACCCCAGCAAGTTCGCCTCTACCATCACTGACGGCAGCCGATTCCACTCACTCACCACCCTCTGAGTGAAAAACTTACCCCTGACATCTCCTCTGTACTTGCTCCCCAGCACCTTAAACCTGTGTCCTCTCGTAGCGACCATTTCAACCCTGGGAAATAGCCTCTGAGAATCATTGTGGGTTCATTTGATGTGGCAGAGACACCTGATCAGATTGTCATGATTTTAGTGACTGTCACGCCCCCAATTCATAGTCATAAACTACTTCAATCAAACGCTTACCTTTATATTCATAGTCTCACTGAACCAGTTACAGTTCCTGGAAATTTCCAACAACAGGTACAGGACAAAAGCTGAACCTTTATCCTTGTGAAATCTCACACCTCTCTCACTGCTAGGACAAATTACAACCAATAAAACCAAGGATCAGCACAACTTGTCTCCCCAGCCTGGACTCTAGCAAAGGGGGTCAAACTTACAGGGGCACTAAAGGTCACCATCTATCTCCTAAGATGAACAATGGAGTTTGACCAGAGGCACAGACACTGCTCGTTAGCCTGTAACTGGAGAGACGATGGCCTAGTGGTATTATCACTAGACTATTAATCCAGAAACTCAGCTAATGTTCTGGGGGCACGGGTTCGAATCCCACCATGGCAGGTGGTGGGAACTGAATTCAATAAAACAAAATCTGGAATTAAAAATCTACTGGTGGCCATTATCGATTGTCAGAAAAACCCAACTGGTTCACTCATGTCCTTTGGGGAAGGCAATCTACCGTCCTGACCCGGTCTGGCCTACATGTGACTCCAGACCCACAGCAATGTGGTTGACTCTCAACTGCTTGTAGGCAACCAGGGATGGACAATAAATGCTGGCCTTGCCAGTGACACCCATGTCCCACTAATAAATAAAACAAAATAAAAACTGACACAGTAATGGGCAACACCACATGACTAAGCTTCTAGTCTTCGGAAAGTTCCAATGTTACATTTCTAGACTTGTAACTCAGTCTGCTTTTTAAATTCCAGCCCAAAAGCAAAAATGTCAGAGCATTGCTTCAGGTTGACAACAGCTTTATCAGATCTGGCTCCATGAAGCCTGTTTCCAATGGAAGATTCTGGCCATCACTTGCCGAGCATTTCAAGTCTCTGGAACCAGCCTCACCTTTCTGCGTCACCGTCAACGTGAAAGGAATTCTGTAAACCTCTGCTTCAGTTAGCTGGCCCCACCTGAACTGTAGCTCCTCCGTGAAGGAATCTTCACTGGAACTCTGACCTTCTGGACTCTGTCAATCATGTGAACTGATCTCCACATCAGTGGTGCTTTTCCTTCCAAGTTATTCATAGTTGTATAAACTCCTCTTACTTTTTTTTTAATAATTGTGCGAGGGTATGAAGTTGTGACCTCTAATGACTTAACTTCATTAGGGGTTGTGAGCTTTAAACAAAACAAAAAAAGATTTGCACGCTTAACATAGAACAAGGAACACTACAGCACAAACAGGCCCTTCGGCCCACAAGTTGCGCCGATCATATCCCTACCTACCAGGCCTATCTATAACCCTCAATCCCATTAAATCCCATGCACTCATCCAGAAGTCTCTTAAAAGACCCCAACGAATTTGTCTCCACCACCACCGACGGCAGCCGATTCCACTCACTCACTACCCTGAGTGAAAAACTTACCCGACATCTCCATCTTAGATTCAAATTTATATACAACTGATTTATTGAAAGAGATGTTCTCTACACAGAACAGAAAGTGAAACTAAGACAGAAGCCGGTGAAACACCCCAATGACTGCACGATCAAGTCATGTGACTTGCTTTTAAAGCAATCATACAATCACTTAAATATATAACATGACCATTCCCTGGGTTTGAATGTGTGAATAAACTCTCCTTCTAACTTAATCATACAGAGTGTTTACTGTGAATCACCAAGAGTTTGAGGGAAACTGCCTATTCCAAAAAAGTAGAATAATTCTGCAGCCAGTTGATGGCGAGAAAGGAAAGTTCTGTTTTGCCTTTCTATCATTAACAGATCGACGTTGTTGGCAGGGTGAAATTCTCAAGTGGCTGATTCTTCTAAAGTTGCAGTAGGCACTACATGAAAATTTTCACCAAGCCAACACTGGATTCTACTAAATTCCTCGTGACAACACACACTGATCCTGTGGGCTTTCAGCTGAAGGTTAAAAGAACAGTTGTGTGAGTTGTGTGCCACATTGGGACATTGGCCAAATCATTGAGTAAATACAAACCCATGTTTAATTCAGCTGCTAACAATGCACGTTACAACGGAAATCCAGACAAATGGAGCTACATAAATCTTTCAGTTACCCTTTCCCATATGGTCTGTCAAATCTGCAAACACTCCTCCACAACCTATGACAAATAAAAATATGTTTGTGATGTTAAACATTGCATTGCATTTTTATTTGCAAGGTATTGTCCGCGTTTACAAAGTACGTAAACATGGTCACTCAACAAGACCAGCATCTAAAAACTTTGCAATCATTTCCCAAATAATGCAGTTATAAATTCAGATCAAAGCTAACACAACTGGCACATGCCTGACTACTGTATCTGTTTACACATTCCGCACATTTTCACTGCTTTGTTTTCATTGCAAAAGCATTTCTCTGGAAAAAGTTGTTGATCATGATGTTCTTAATTAAATTCAGTTATATATTTTAAGTTGCTTCTTTGCCAAAAAGCAAGCTTTAATGATATTAGGTTGCACAGCTTAGAGCTGGATTGCGCTGAGGAGAGAGGTCTGATCTTATTGCGATATTTAAGATGAGTCAAGGATTTGATAGCTACAGAGGGAAACAGATTAAGGGACATTAGCAGTAGATTCATGCTATGTCATTCAAGAGTGTACACTTCCACCCAACACTACTCCTGCCTCAGCTCAATTGCTGCTGAAATGCTCCGTCAAGTTATCTCTAGAGTTGGTTTGTCCAAAACTTCCGAAACCAGCTTCCCATTTTCCAGCTCCAATGGGCTCTGACGAAGGCTCATACAGACTTGAAGCATTAGCTCTATTCTCTCTCCACAGATGCTATCAGACCTGCTGAGATTTTCCAGCAATTTCTCTTTTTATTCCCATTTTCCAATCTCTGCAAATGTGATATCCTCCAAGTCAAATCCCAACACGCAGCAAGTCCCATTCACCAGCCACCCATAGAATTCCTACAGTGCAGTCCATCACGACTGCGCTAACTCTCTGAAAGAGCATCTTACCCAGGCCCAGCCCACTGCTCCATCCATGTAATCACCCTGTATTTCCTTTAGCCAAACCACCTAACCTGTACAACCTTAGAATGTGGGAGGAAACCAGAGCACCTGGAGGAAACCCACACAGACACGGGGAGAATGTGGAAACGCCAGTCATCCAAGGCAGACTCAACCTCAGGTTCCTGATACAGCAATGCTAACCACTGTGCCACCGCCCACATTGCTCTCTGACCTCTTTTTGCTCCTAGTTAAGTAGTAATTTGATTTTGTAACTCTCATCCTTCTTTTCATGACTGTCCTCACCCCTCCCTATCTCTGTAAACCCCTCCAGCCAGACAACCTTCCAAGATCCCCACGCTCCTCTTGGCAGCCCAGCTTTCAACTAAGGAGGCTGCAAATTCTAGAATATTCCTCTCGTAAACTTCTCACCCTGCAGCAGGCGACGGTGCAGAGGGACCTCGGAGTCCTTGTGCATGAGTCGCAAAAACCCAGCTTGCAGGTGCAGCAGGTGGTCAGGAAGGCGAATGGGATGCTGGCCTTCATAGCGAAGGGGATTGAATATAAAAGTAGGGAGGTCTTGCTGCAGCTGTATAGGGCATTGGTGAGGCCGCAGCTGGAGTACTGTGTGCAGTTTTGGGCGCCGCACCTGCGCAAGGATATTTTGGCCCTGGAGGGAGTGCAGAGGAGGTTTACTAGGCTGATACCGGAGTTGAGGGAGTTGAGCTATGAGGAGAGGCTGAATGAACTAGGCTTGTACTCGTTGGAGTTTAGAAGAATGAGGGGAGATCTCATTGAGACGTATAAGATGATGAATGGGATGGATAGGATAGAGGTGGAGAGACTCTTCCTGCTCAAAAAAGACAGTAGGACTAGGGGGCACAGCCTCAAGATAAAGGGGGGGCGTTTTAGAACGGAGTTGAGGAGGAACTTCTTCACTCAAAGGGTGGTGAATCTCTGGAATTCTCTACCCGTTGAAGTGGTGGAGGCTGCCTCGCTAAATATTTTCAAGAAGCGGGTTGATGGGTTTTTGATAAGAGAGGGGATTAAGGGTTATGGGGAGAAGGCCGGAATGTGGAACTGAGCCACGACAGATCAGCCATGATCTTATGGAATGGCGGGGCAGGCTCGAAGGGCCAGATGGCCTACTCCTGCTCCTATTTCTTATATTCTTATTAGCATCCCCCCTTCCCCTGCAGAATGTGGTTAAAACCCCCCTCCTCTCTGACCAAACCATTGGTCAGCTGTCCAACATCTTCAAATGCAGCTCAGTGCTGAACTCTATTTGATTATTTCTATGAAGTGCTTTGGAACTTTGGAAAGTCACCCTATAAAGGTAGGTTTTTGCTGCATTCTGAGATTAAGAGGCATTTCCTCAGACAAGGACAAACGGGCATCCTCTCCCCAGAAAACTGTTGAGTTTGGGGAGGGGTGGGTCAACTTGAAATTGCAAAACTGAGAACGATCAGTTCTGGGTGCCTGAAGATTGGAGGGTGGAAAATGTTGTGCCTTTGTTTAAGAAAGGTTGCAGGGAAAAGTCTGGGAACTACAGGCCAGTGAGCCTAACGTCTGCGGTGGGTGAGTCGTTCTTTGAGGGAGAGGATCTACAGGCATTTAGAGAATCAAGGACTGATTAGGGACAGTCAGCATGGCTTTGAGAGTGGAAAATCATGTCTCATGAATTTGATTCAGTTTTTTGAAGGGGTAACCAAGAAGGTAGATGAGGGCAGTGCAGTTGATATTGTCTACATGGACTTTAGCAAAACCAGGGACAAGGTAGTGCATGGTATGTTGTTGCATGAGGTTAAATCTCACGGGAAGATCCAGGGTGAGGGAGCCAAAATTTTGGATACAAAATTGTCTTGATGGCAGAAGACAGAGGGGGCTTGTAAAGGGTTGTTTCGCAAACAGAAGGTCTGTAACAACCGATGCACCTCAGGGATCGGTGCTGGGCCCACTGTCATTTATATTAATGATTTGGATGAGAATTTGGAGGAGGCATGGTTAGTAAAGTTTGCAAACGACACCAAGATTGGTGGCATTGTGGACAGTGCAGAAAGTTATCTAGGATTGCAACGGGATCTTGATCAATTGGACCAAGGTTCTGATGAATGGCAGATGGAGTTTAATTTAGAAAAATGCAAGGCAGTGCATTTTGGTAGTTCAAACCCGGGCAGGATCTACTCAGTTAATGGTAGGGCACTGGGGACAGTTACAGAACAAAGAGATGTAGGAGTATAGATTCATACCTCATAGAATCATAGGTGGACAGGGTGGTGAAGGAGGCATTTGGCATGCTTAGTTCCATTGGTCAGAATACTGAATACAGGAGCTGGGATGTTTTATTAAAGTTGTATAAGATATTGGTAAGGTGACAATTGGAATACTGTGAGCAATTCTGGTCACCCTATTGTAGGAAGGATATTATTAAACTAGAAAGAATGCAGAAAAGATTTATTAGGATGCTACCAGCTCATGATGGTTTGAGTTATAAGGCACCTTGGAGGCTTAGGGATGATCTTATGGAGGTCTATAAAATAATAAGAGGTCTAGATAAGGTAGGTAGTCAACATCTTTTCCCAAAGGTAGGGGAGTCTAGAACTAGAGGGGAGAGATACAAAAAAGTCCCACAGGGCAATTTTGCACAGAAAGTAGTGAGTGTCTGGAGTGAGCTGCCAAAGGTGGTAATAGAGCCAGGTACAATTTTGTCTTTTAAGAAGTGTTTAGAAAATTACATGGGTAAGATGGTTAGAGAGAAATATGGGCCAGACACAGGCAATTGGGATTAACTTGGTGGTTAAGAAAGAGTGGAATGGACAAGTTAGGCCAAAGGACCTGCTTCCATGCTGTAATCTTCAATGACCCCAACAATCGATTTTTGTTAGCAAACGTATGAAGCATCACAGTACAACTGGGGTGATGAGATTGATGGAGTAAAAATATAGATCCACTATGATCTAAACCAGTGATATTCACGATGGTGAGGAGTCATTGAGATGGTGGAGAACTTTCATAGGTTTGTGCCGAGGGAGTGGATGTGGGGTGGAGAGAGTGCATCTGAGAAAGGTAGGGGCACAGATACATGGGAGCTGGGGAGGCAGAAGGAGTAAAGAGGATGGGAGGCTAGACATCAGGGCAGAGAGGGTGAGGAAAAGGCTGTGGGGAGCAATGGACTTTTCCACAATTGTTTTGCAGGCCCTGTTGAAAAATGTAAAGTTAGTAAAGTTTATTTATTAGTTACAATAAGGCTTACATTAACACTGCAATGAAGTTACTGTGAAATTCCCTCAGTCGCCACAGTCCGGCAACTCTTCAGGTCAATGCACCTAACCAGTATGTCTTTCAGACTGTGGGAGGAAACCGGAGCACCCGGAGGAAACCCACACTGACACGGGGAGAACGTGCAAACTCCACACAGACAGTCACCCAAGCGGGAATCAAACCTGGGTCCCCGGCGCTGTGAAGGCAGTGGCAGATACTCTGAGCACGTTTCCTACAGGCACCTCTTCCAAACCACAACAAGTGCATGCACGTGCATGTCATGGGACGTATGATAGATGAGTACAGGACTCTCCTGCCAGTGGCTTCATTGTACAGTCAGAGGACTAGGAACCCAAGACTCTCAAGCCTTAATCCAGTGTCAGGGTGACATAGTAGGGGCAACAGGGAAGATATATAATTTAAGTTTAATTATTAGTATCACAAGTAGCTTACATTAACACTGCAGTGAATTTACTGTGAAAATACCCTGGTTGCCACATTCTGGCACCTGTTCAAGTAAACTGAGGGAGAATTTAGCATGGTCAATGCACTTAACCAGCACGTCTTTTGGACTGTAGGAGGAAATTGGAGCACCCGGAGGAAACCCATGCAGTCACAGGGAGAACGTACAAACTCCACACAAACAGTGACCCAAGGCTTGTGCTACCAAATAAACCTGTTGGACTTTAACCTGTTGTTGTGAGATTTCTTACTGTGCAAATTCCAATCCAGCTGCCAGCTTATAAAATAGATTAGTTTTCAGTTTGGTACCTTTCATTCCCTGAGACTGTTACCTTAAATAAATAACATTCCAAACACGACAGCTCTAATATTCCCCTTCTTCCCAAAGAGATAAATCCTAAACACTTCCACCTCTGCTCCAACCTGTCTCCCAGGGCGTTGCAATTTCTGGGTGAGGTTCCATTCGAGAGCAGCTGAGGTGGAATGACCAGGACTCAGAAGTAGCAAATGATGATGATACACTGAATGACCTGACTTGCTGACAATCACACAGCATTCTTGGCGTTGTTATCGGTTACCTTATTCAATCTACTCGGCTGACCGAGACTGCTCCACAAAACCACAGCCTTATGCTTTGTGGATAGGCACAATGTTGTTCTAGACATTTCAAAAGAACAATGTGTTGCTGACTCAATTACTGTCTTGCGAGTTTAGCATTTTTGTTCTTATTCTGTCCAAGACTTATTTATAGTACCAAAGTAAAAACATAATAAACAAGAGCAGGATGGAGACCATTTGGAGCATTGAGACTGCTCCATTGCTCAATACCATCATAGTTGATCTTGGCTCCTCTTTCTCGCCCATTGTCTTTTAACAAGCGTTTAGACAGTTACATGGATAAGATGGGTGCAGAGGGATATGGGCCAAGTGTGGGCAATTGGGACTAGCTTAAGAATTTGAAACAAAAAGGGCGGCATGGACAAGTTGGGTCAAAGGGCCTGTTTCCATGCTGTAAACCTCTGACTCATTCCCCAAATCTCCCTGACAAACCAATTATCTGTCAACTTAGCCTTTAATATATTCGAGAATGGAACATCTACAACCTCCTGGGATGGGAGAATTCCAAAGATTTGCAATCTTTTGAGTAAAGACATTTCTTCTCATCTCATTCCTGAATTATTGACCATTTATCCAGAGACCATATCCCATCCCCTGCCTGTTAGATTCCCAGTAAGAAGTCTCACAACACCAGCTTAAAGTCCAACCAGTTTATTTGATAGTAAACCCACAAGCTTTTGGGGTTTGACCCTTCATCAGGTGAGCCCACCCACCTGACGGAGGGGCAAACCCCGAAAGCTTGTGGGTTTACTATCAAATAAACTGGTTGGACTTTAAGCTGGTGTTGTGAGACTTCTTACTGGGTTTGTCCCAGTCCAACGCCGGCATCTCCACAACATGTTAGAGGGGGATTGAATATAAAAGTAGGGAGGTCTTGCTGCAGCTGTATAGGGCATTGGTGAGGCCGCAGCTGGAGTACTGTGTGCAGTTTTGGGCGCCGCACCTGCACAAAGATATTTTGGCCTTGGAGGGAGTGCAGAGGAGGTTTACTAGGCTGATACCGGAGTTGAGGGGATTGAACTATGAGGAGAGGCTGAATAAACTAGGCTTGTACTCGTTGGAGTTTAGAAGAATGAGGGGAGATCTCATTGAGACGTATAAGATGATGAATGGGATGGATAGGATAGAGGTGGAGAGACTCTTCCCGCTCAAAAAAGACAGTAGGACTAGGGGGCACAGCCTCAAGATAAAGGGGGGGGGGCAGTTTAGAACAGAGTTGAGGAGGAACTTCTTCACTCAAAGGGTGGTGAATCTCTGGAATTCTCTGCCCGTTGAAGTGGTGGAGGCTGCCTCGCTAAATATTTTTAAGAAACGGGTTGATGGGTTTTTGATAAGAGAGGGGATTAAGGGTTATGGGGAGAGGGCGGGAAGGTGGAACTGAGCCACGACAGATCAGCCATGATCTTATTGAATGGCGGGGCAGGCTCGAAGGGCCAGATGGCCTACTCCTGCTCCTATTTCTTATATTCTTATGTTCTTATTCCCAGCCAGACATTCCACAGCCAAGGGTTTAAAAAACTGTTTCCCTTTCTCCTTGGCCACCAGTAACATTGAGCATGGCTGGAATTCCCCAGCTGTTCACACCCCAGCACCACTGCTGGCAGGGATGGAAAATCTGGCACTCAGCCAAGTCTCTATTCACTGAGCAAGTACAAAGAACAATACAGCACAGGAACAGTCCATTCAGCACTCCAAGCCTGCGCTGATCACAATCTCCTATCTGGATGAACCGCCTGTATCGCTTATTCCCCCACCTGTTCATGTGTCTATACAGATAAGTTGTAAATGTCGCTAATGTATCTGCCTCAACCACCTCACTCGGCAGTGCATTCCAGGCCTCCACCACCCCACCGTGTAAAAAAAACTTCCCCCGCACATCCCCACTGCACCTTTCCCTCCTTACCTTGGTGTGCCCCTTGTAATTGTCATCTGTGCCCCGGGGAAAAGCTTCCAACTGTGCCCCTCAATTTTATTAACGTCTATCATACAAAGAACAAAGAACAACACAGCACGGGAAACAGGCCCTTCGGCCCAACAAGCCCGTGCCGCCGTCCCATGGTCAGTGACCTATTCATGATTTTAGTCTATGCCTAATGTATGAGGATCAGGGAGGTCCAATATAGGGACAATTTGTTACCCAATCAATCAGCCTAAAAGCACATTTTTGGGATGTGGGAGGAAACCGGAGCACCCGGAGGAAACCCACGCAACCATGGGGAGAACGCGCAAACTCCCACGGACACAGGCCCAAATCCATGTGTCCGCACAGCAACAGAGATAGCCTCTGAGCTGTCATGATGCCTTCGAGATGGTCCAGTTTACGCACACCAACGACATGAAGCAGTAGGCAACTCCCGAAGCAACATCCAAGAGCAGCCCACCACAACCTGCCGCCCGCATGCCCCTTGCTGGACTTAAATGCCTGTGGAGACAAAAATTCATTATTAAAAGACTCTATATCCCTGAGGCTAAAACTGAATCCCAAGCCTACAATGCTTAGTAAGGCCTGCTATATCCCCCTATATGTAGACCGCTCATGTGGCTGTCCAAGTGACTCTTGAACAACCCTAGCGTGCCTGCTTCCACCACCTTACTCGGCAGTGCATTCCACATCCCCACTACCCTTTGTGTGAAAAACTGCCCTCTAATATTAGTCTTATATCTAGCCCTCCTCACCCTAAGCCCGTGACCCCTCGTTCTATCCAAATCATGTCACCCTTCAGCCTCCATCTTTCCAGGGAGAACAATCCCAGTTTATTCAACCTCCCCTCATAACTAATACTAACAGCCAACAGCTAATAAAGGCAACATCCTGGTAAACCATTAACTCTCTCCAAAGTTCTGTGAAAGATGCTATATAAATGCAGGGTTTTTTTCCTGAAGGATGCTTTACTGATTGAGTACTGCTGATTAGTTGCTTTGATACATTTCCAGTAACTTGCACCCTAACCACTTTATTTGGACTAGTTTGTGAAGATGGGTTCCTATTTGCTATAAGGGTATTTACTTTAGGTTAAATTCTGCATCTTACTTCAACTGGAATTCATTTTAATATTCTTTCACAGGATGTGGGTATCGCTGGCTGGCCAGCATTTCTCACCCATCCATAATTGCGCTTGAGAAAGTGGTGGTGAGCTGCCTTCTTGAAACACTGCAGACCATGTGTTGTAAGTACACCCACAGTGCTGCTAGGGTAGGAGTTCCAGGATTGTTGTCAATCCGTATGGTGTAGGTATAGCCACAGTGCTGTTAGACATAGACATAGACATAGACATAGAACCCTACAGTGCAGAAACAGGCCCTTCAGCCCATCGAGTCTGCACCGAACACAATCCCACCCAGACCCTATCCCCATATCCCTACACATTTACCTGCTAATCCCTCTAACCTACACATCCCAGGATACTAAGGGGCAATTTTAGCATAGCCAATGAACCTAACCCGCACATCTTTGGACTGTGGGAGGAAACCGGAGCACCCGGAGAAAACCCACGCAGACACGAGGAGAATGTGCAAACTCCACACAGGCAGTGACCCGAGCCGGGAATCGAACCCAGGACCCTGGAGCTGTGAAGCAGCAGTGCTAACCACTGTGCTACCGTGCCGCCCAAAAGGGAGGGAGTTCCAGAATTTTGACCCAGCGAATGAGAAGGAAAAGCGATATATTTCCAACTCAGGATGGTCAGCGGCTTGGAGGGAAACCTCCAGGTGGTAGTGACCTCCTTGACTTTTTGGTGTCGTCCTTCTCAGTTCCATTCTTAATAGAACCATAACTACCTCTCTGCACTGCCAACTTGGCAGCAGCCTTGCTAGACACCTTGCCTCTGTGTTCAAAGGCATTGGTTTCAAAGTTTACATGAGGGCATGTCTAAACTGGCACACCAAATATTTACTATGGTATCGAGGGAGCATTACATTGTCTCAACTGTTCTTCAGGTTGACGCAAAGACATCCTGTCTGCCTGTCCAAAACAAAAGGTTGTACAGACATTGGAATAGGTGTAAAAAAAAAGAACAATATGCAAGGATAACACCAGAACTCAGAGGATATACTTGTCAACACAGGTTAAATAGGCTTGTGTTCAGTTCTCTCCAGCAAATGCTTCCCAACCTGTGTTGAAGTGCACTGGTGTGTGTGAAGACTCCCCAAGTGTGCCACGAAAATGGACTCAAAATGATTAAAAATTCACGTACTCAAACTAAAACTAGCTTTGTCTTCAGCTCCGACAAACCTCAGGCCTTCCGCACATGGGAAAGAGCCTCAAGGGCGGCACGGTAGCACAATGGTTAGCACTGCTGCTTCACAGCTCCAGGGTCCTGGGTTCGATTCCCGGCTCGGGTCACTGCCTGTGTGGAGTTTGCACATTCTCCTCGTGTCTGCGTGGGTTTTCTCCGGGTGCTCCGGTTTCCTCCCACAGTCCAAAGATGTGCGGGTTAGGTTCATTGGCTATGCTAAAATTGCCCCTTAGTGTCCTGGGATGTGTAGGTTAGAGGGATTAGCAGGTAAAATGTGTAGGGATATGGGGATAGGGTCTGGGTGGGATTGTGTTCGGTGCAGACTCGATGGGCCGAAGGGCCTGTTTCTGCACTGTAGGGTTCTATGCTGGTTCACGTGCACAGTTTTAGTTTTTTTACATCCGTCAGGCCCATGATCAACGAGACTTGGAGCTGAAGACAAAGGCTCCTTGTGCCCAGACAGAGAGTGAAAACTCAAAAAGGCCACAAAGGGAGAAGCAAGAGAGATGGAGAGAGGTTAAGGAAATGCAGGAGAGAGGACAGGGAAGAGTTAAAAATGAAATTCCCAGTAAGCGAGGAAGACAGAAGTGCAGACCAATCAAATTAAGAAAAGAAATAGCCTCCAATTGGAGAATGTGTTGCAAGGAAATGGGCTAGGCGGGGGAACATGGTCTGAACATCATCCCAAAATAAGTTTTTTGCTAGAGGGCAGTTCAGAGAAAATAGGAGTTGAGGAGGAACTTCTTCACTCAAAAGGGTGGTGAACCTCTGGAATTCTCTGCCCATTGAAGTGGTGGAGGCTGCCTCGCTAAATATATTTAAGTCACGGGTAGATAGGTTTCTGATAGACAGGGGAATTAAGGGTTATGGGGAGAGAGCGGGAAAGTGGAACTGATCCACTTCAGATCAGCCATGATCTTATTGAATGGCGGGGCAGGCTCCTGCTCCTATTTCTTATGTTCTTATGTTCTTAGATATGCCTCAAATTACTTTTGCAATATGGAGGTGTGCCCTGATATATAAAGAGTTGGGAACCACTCTCTAGAAAAGAGAAGGTTGAGGGAAGTGAGTTCTTTAACATAAAGGGCAAACATTGGGTGGGATTTTCTGTAGCCCGGTCCCACTGAAAGTCAGGGGACTCTTGGCTGTCCTGCCCCATCCCCCACAGGGGTATGGAAAATCATTGAGAAGTTTCTACCTATCAGCAAGTCCAAAACCCAAGTTCATAAATGAAAGAATCAGCAATGTGTAACTTAGAAAAACATCTTTACCTAAAGCATGGAACACACTACCACAGGAAGTTGTTGAGATCAATTGTATAATATGAGGGGAAGCTAAATAGAGAAGATTAATTTATAAACTTTGATGAAGAGGGATGATAACAGGCTTATCTATTGTGTCTGTTTCTGTGCCATACTTTGAGCCAGTTTAGCTCAGTTGGCTGGACAGTTATTTCATGATGTACAGTGACACCAACAGCATGGGTTCAATTCCTGCATGGGCTGAGGTTATTCATGAAACTTCTCAACCTTGCCTCTTGCCTGAGGTGTAGTGACCCTCAGGTTAAATCACCAGTCTCAAATGGGAGAGCAGCTTATGGTGATCTGAGACTTACTCGCGCTCAGTGACTATCACTGTTTGCTGTGCAGTTACAGGGACCCGGGTCAATGTCTGCGGGAGTTTGCACATTTTCCCCGTGTTTGCATGGGTTTTCTCCAGAGGCTCCAGTTTCCTCCCACACCCCAAAAACATGCTTTTAGGCTGATTGGTGTTACTAAATTGTCCCTAATTTGGATCTCCCTTAATCTGGCGCACATATAATTCCCTAAATTTGCACCCCTTTATTGTGGGGTCCACTAGATATAGACAAAAGTCGTAGGTAGAAGAAGGACTTGAGTAAGGCACTCACTGAGTGTTAAAATGGGCAGCGCGGCTTGTAGGTCCGAAGGGCCTGTTTCCTGTGCTGTGCTGTTCTTTGTTCTTTGAGACTCTGGCAACTTTACCTTTACTCTGAGTCACAGCTTGTGGCTCACTCAGTAACACTCTTGCCTCGAGGTTCTGGGTTCAGATTCTACTCCAGGAATTGGTCAAGGTTGATGTTCCAGTGCAGTACTGGGGGTGTGCTGCACTGTCTTGAAATGTTAAACCATCTGCTCCATGTGCCTGGGTGGCTGTGGCTCCCATCTGTTGGCTCTGTCTACACTTCCCCACTGCCTCTGCAAAAGCAGCTAGCATAATTGAGGACCCCATGCATTCTCTCTTCCACACCTTATTATCCATTAATCAATGGATTAGCTGAAAGATGTGTACAATCTTCAAGCATTCTTTAAAAGCTTCAAAAGATCAAGGTCCATTATTACATGGTGTGACTGAAGAACAGCTTCTTCCCTGCTGCTGTCAGACTTTTGGATGGACCTACCTCGCATTAAGTTGATCTTTCTCTACACCCTAGTTATGACTGTAACACTACATTCTGCACTCTTTCCTTTCTTTCTCTATGAACAGTATGTTTTGTCTATGTAGCACACAAGAAACAATACCTTTAACTGTATGTTAATACATGTTTAGGAGTCGGGAGGTAATGCTGCAACTTTACAGGACCCTTGTCAGGCCTCATTTGGAGTACTGTGCGCAGTTCTGGTCGCCTCACTATAGGAAAGACGTAGAAGCTATTGAAAGGGTGCAGAGGAGATTTACAAGGATGTTGCCTGGACTGGGAGGCATGCCTTATGAAGATAGGTTGAGGGAGCTGGGACTCTTTTCCCTGGAGAGGCGAAGGTTGAGAAGCGACCTGATAGAAGTTTATAAAATGTTGAGAGGAATAGATAGGCAGGACTCTCAGAGGTTATTTCCCCGGGTTGAAATGGTCGCTACGAGAGGACACAGATTTAAGGTGCGGGGAGGGAAGTACAGAGGTGATGTTAGGGGTAAGTTTTTCACTCAGAGGGTGGTGAGTGAATGGAATCGGCTGCCGTCATCGGTGGTGGAGGCGAACTCGCTGGGGTCTTTTAAAAGACTTCTGGATGAGTATATGGGGTTTAATGGGATTGGGGGTTATAGATAGGTCTATAGATTGGTGGGGTTGATGTGATCGGCGCAACTCGAGGGCCGAAGGGCCTGTTTGTGCTGTAATGTTCTATGTTACAATAATAAATCAAAATAAACAAGTAGGGCTGATTACTTCAGTGCCTGCAAACCTCTCACCATAATGAAAGGCACTTTACCAATGCATATAATAACCCTTTGACAAGTTGTTGCCTGGACTTGAAACATCCGCTCTTTTCTCTCCTTACAGATGCTGCCAGACCTGCTGAGATTTTTTTCCTGGAATGCTACCTTTGTTTAAACTTGATGTGATGTAGATTTATCTCCGGTTGAAATCAACCAGTACAATTTGACCTGCTGTATGGGAAATGTTGGTGCAGAATGACTGTGGTGGTGGGGGGGGGGGGGGGGTTTCTCTCTAACAACAGTCACTGGACCCACCACTGTGTGAAGAAAGCAATGAAATGAAGGCAGCTGGAAAGGAAGATCTGGATTCAGTGGAATAATCACGCGAGTGCTGTGAAATTTCCCCACTTGTTGCAATTTGGGAAATTTAACATTTATTTATCTTACCTTTCCCAATGTTGCCCTACTCCACTGCGACCAAATCATCCTCCCATTCCTTCATTTCTTTTAACACTCTGACCTTTTCGAAAGTGTATATATTCTAAAGTTTTCTTAACTCCTCGTGATTGTAGCTGGAAGTATTCGGCAGCACCAAGTATTCCCCACAAGCTGGGGCAGATGTTACCAGACAAGTGATTTACTTCGTGTCACATTGGATAAGACCCAAACTCCCAATGCACTGACTCACCCCAGCGCTCGGAGTTCTCCGGTGTCCTGCCGATCTCATACTTCCCAAGGAACTCCGAAGCTAGAAATGCCTGGGGATTATTCCCGAGTGAGAAAGAGGACATTCCCGATCTCAGTGACTCCCCACCGCTCCTGTAAGCGAGCTGCACTCAGACCCTTTATATCTCAACCCAGCCCAGGGGTGCTGGACAAGCGCTGACACTTTTGGTGAGTTATGGACAGGAGTTTTGTCCAGTTAGATTGCTACATTGGTGTGATTGACAAGTAACAGGGACCATTCAGAGGGCTGCCTGGCTGGGGACTTGTCCAGTTAGAGTGTTACATTGGGAATGATTGACGGAATGTTCACCCCAGTCACAATTCCCGATTGGTAGTGATTGACTGAGTCCTGTCCAGTGGGAGTGTTACATTGACAGTGAGTGACAGCTGGTTCGAACCCACTTAGATGAAGTGATTGTGAACAAATCACCAAGAAATTCAATAAAGAAACTGAGGAGGAACCTCTTTACCCAGCTAGTGGAGAGAACGTGGGCCTTGCTGCCATAGATATATTTCAAAGAAAACAAGAGAACAAGAAAGAAGGAAATAGAGAGCAACAACAGTAGATTTTGATGGGGAAAGATGGGAGGAAACTCAACTGGAGCATAAACACCAGCATGGAATGACTGGGCCAAATGGCCTCTTTCTGTGACGTATATCCCATCTAATCCTGCATCTATTCCCCCTGTTGGCACGATGGTTAGCACTGCTGCTTCACAGCGCCAGAGACCTGGGTCCAATTCCTGGTTTGGGTTACTGTCTGTGAACATTCTCCCTGGGTCTGCATGGTTTCCTCCGGGTGCTCCAGTTTCCTCCCACAATCCAAAAGACATACTGGTTAGGTGAATTGGCCGTGCTAAATTCTCCCTCGGTGTACCTGAATAGAACCTGGAGTGTGGTGAGTAGGGGATTTTCACAGTAACTTCATTGCACTGTTAATGTCAGCCTACTAGTGAGGCTAATAAATAAACTTTAAAAAAGCTGACCTATTCAATGTGATTGGTCAAGGAAGACTTCTTCTTTCGAAATCCGTGTTAACTGTTCATTATTAGATTTTCAATTTGATCCTTCAATTATGATTCGGGATTGAAGAAAAAGTGGGATTGTGTCAATCCCAATCACAAATATGAAATACACCACCATTGTCTCCTTGACACCATTGAGAGTGGCCTAAAATACATGGCAATGTTTGCATGTAGATTTTGCTGGTCTGTTTGAGTTACATGCTCATGGTTATAATTTGTGTACACTTAAAGTGGCTGGAAGTTGTTATCATGAGATCTACAACAACTGAATAAAACTTTGAAAAGCTCAATGACTTTTTTGCAAGATTTAGTAAACTGGAACAGATTGTTAGTGATAATCGTTCACAGTTTACTTCACAAGAGTTTGAGGATTATCTCATAGATTATCTCAAATATCTCACTGGTATTTAAGAACATAAGAACATAAGAAATAGGAGCAGGAGTAGGCCATCTAGCCCTTCGAGCCTGCCCCGCCATTCAATAAGATCATGGCTGATCTGTCGTGGCTCAGTTCCACCTTCCCGCCCTCTCCCCATAACCCTGAATCCCCTCTCTTATCAGAACCCATCAACCCACGTCTTAAAATATTTAGCGAAGCAGCCTCCACCACTTCAACGGGCAGAGAATTCCAGAGATTCACCACCCTTTGAGTGAAGAAGTTCCTCCTCAACTCCGTTCTAAACCGCCTCCCTTTATCTTGAGCTGTGCCCCCTAGTCCTACTCTCTTTTTTGAGCGGGAAGAGTCTCTCCACCTCTATCCTATCCATCCCATTCTTCATCTTATACGTCTCAATGAGATCTCCCCTCATTCTTCTAAACTCCAACGAGTACAAGCCTAGTTTATTCAGCTCTCCTCATAGCTCAACCCCCTCAACTCCGGTATCAGCCGAGTAAACCTCCCCTGCACTCCCTCCAAGGCCAAAATATCTTTGCGCAGGTGCGGCGCCCATAACTGCACACAGTACTCCAGCTGCGGCCTCACCAATGCCCTATACAGCTGCAGCAAGACCTCCCTACTTTTATATTCAATCCCCTTCGCTATGAAGGCCAGCATCCCATTCGCCTTCCTGACCACCTGCTGCACCTGCAAGCTGGGTTTTTGCGACTTATGCACAAGGGTTGTTTAAGAGTCACTTGGACAGCCACATGAGCGGTTTACATATAGGGGGATATAGCAGGCCTTACTAAACATTGAAGGCTTGGGATTCAGTTTTAGCCTCAGGACACAGTGAGCACGTGAATAATGAATTTTTGTCCACTAGGCATTTAAGTCCAGCAAGGGGCATGCATGCGGCAGGTTGTGGTGGGCTGCTCTTGGATGTTGCTTCGGGAGTTGCCTACTGCTTCATGTCGTTGGTGTGCTTAAACTGGACCATCTCGAGGACATCATGACAGCTCAGAGACTATCTCTGTTGCTGTGCGGACACCATTGGATTTGGGCCTGTGTCCGTGGGAGTTTGCACGTTCTTCCCCCATGGTTGCGTGGGTTTCCTCCGGGTACTCCGGTTTCCTCCCACATCCCAAAAATGTGCTTTTAGGCTGATTGATTGGGTAACAAATTGTCCCTAATTGGACCTCCCTGATCCTCCCACATTAGGCATAGACTAAAATCATGATAGGTCACTGTCAACGGGACGGCGGCACGAGCTCGTTGGGCCGAAGGGCCTGTTTCCCATGCTGTGTTGTTCTTTGTTCTTTGTTCTTTGACCCCGAGGTCCCTCTGCACCGTCGTCTGCTGCAGTTTTTCGCCACGTAAGTAATAGTCCTTCCTACCATTCTTCCTTCCAAAGTGGACCACCTCACACTTGCCAACATTAAATTCCATTTGCCATTTCCTGGCCCATTCGCCCAGCCTATCTAGATCCTTCTGCAGACTCTCCACACCCTCACGCACAATTTGCCGTTCCCCCAATCTTGGTGTCATCCGCAAATTTCGACACCCTACACTCGGTTCCCTCCTCCAGATCATCTATATAAATGGTAAAAAGCTGAGGCCCCAGCACCGACCTCTGGGGCACTCCACTAGTCACCATCCGCCAATCCGAATAGCACCCGTTGACCCCCACTCTCTGACTCCTATTTGACAACCAATCCTCGATCCACGCTAACACCCTACCCCCAACTCCAAGTCCCCTGACCTTCTGCAATAACCTCTTGTGAGGTACTTTGTCAAACGCCTTCTGAAAATCCAGAAAGACCACATCCACCGGCTCTCCTCTATCCACTGCCCTAGACACATCCTCATAGAACTCCAATAAATTTGTCAGACACGACTTCCCTTTAATGAAACCGTGCTGCGTCTGCTCTATCAAGCAATTCCCTTCAAGATGCCTCGCAATTTCCTCTTTAATGACGGATTCTAACATTTTACCTACCACAGACGTTAAACTAACCGGCCTATAATTCCCTGCCTTTTGCCTGGCACCCTTCTTAAACAACGGCGTAACATTAGCCATTTTCCAATCTTCCAGCACTTCCCCGGAATCCAGCGACGTCTGGAAAATAACCACCAATGCATCCACTATAACCTCCGCCATTTCTTTCAGAATCCTCGGATGCATTCCATCCGGTCCTGGGGACTTGTCCACAATCAGCCCCTCCAGTCTGTCGAGCACCGCCTCTCAAGTAACAGTAATGTCATTAAGACCCTCCAGTCCTACCACCTTTCCATCGCTAACACCCGGCAAATTATTCACGTCCTCCTCCGTGAAGACGGAAACAAAAAAGTTATTCAATACCTGAGCCATATCCCCATCCCCTACCACTAGGTCCCCTTTCTCATCCTCTAAAGGACCAACGTTCACCCTAGCCAGCCTCTTCCTTTTTATATATTTATAAAAACTCTTGCTATCCTTTTTTATATTAAGCGCTAGCCCAGCTTCATAGTTTCTCCTTCCTCCTTTATCAACTTCTTTGTCAATCTTTGTTGACATTTAAACCTCTCCCAATCCTCTTCTCGCCCACTCCTCTTCGCTACTCTAAATGCCTCCGCTTTTAATTTAACACTTTCCTTCACCTTCGTTATCCACGGCTTATTACCTCTCCTTCTACAGTCCTTTTTGACCATCGGAATAAATTTCTGCTGAGCACCAAGAAAGATCTCCTTAAAGATCCTCCACTGCTCCTCAGCAGACCCTCCCTCCAACGCACTCCCCCAGTCCATATTCGCCAATTCTTCTCTCATCCTACCGTACTCCCCTCTATTCAAACAAAGGACGTGTGTCTGGGAACCCACTTTCTCCTCTTCCATCTGTACCAGAAACTCTACCATACAATGATCACTCTTTCCAAGAGAATCCTTCACCTCAATGTCCCTAATTCTACCCGCCTCATTACATAGCACCAGATCCAAGATAGCTCGCTCCCTCGTCGGCTCCAACACACACTGTTCAAGGAAATTATCCCGGCAGCATTCCAAGAACTCCTCCTCGAGCCCATCGTGTCAAACATGGGTCGACCAATCAATATGCAGATTGAAATCCCCCATAACTACGGCCGTCCCATTCCTGCACGCCGCACTTATTTGCGCGTTAACAGCCCGCCCCACCTCCAGATCATTATTCGGGGGCCTATAGACGACACCCACCAGCGTCTTCCTCCCTTTGCTGTTCCTAATCTCTACCCACAACGATTCCACGTTCTGCTCCTTGGCTCCAATATCATCCCTTGCTACCACCTTGATGCTATCCTTAATCAGCAGAGCTACGGCCCCCCCTTTTCCCTCCTGCCTATCCTTCCTAAACACTTGATACCCTTGGACATTCAGCTCCCAGTCCCTGTCACCTTGCAGCCACGTCTCTGTAATGGCCACCAGATCATGTCCATTTGTGTCGATCTGCGCCACCAGCTCATCCACTTTATTCCGAATGCTTCGTGCATTCAGATACAGCTCTTTCATCCCAGCCTTCACCTGGACCCTATTTGCTGTAACGCCACCAACCCTACTCACGCCCCCTACTCCCTCTATTATTGGGACATCCTCGGCCTCTTGCCTTACCTGTACCCTCTCCTTAACTTTAGACCTCGTAAGGTCACCTACCCTCGCACCCTCCCCCCCCCCCCCAATTAGTTATCTCCAGAAACTTCAGAGATATTAAAGCGTCAACAACAATCTCAAGTCACTGGAAGAGAAGTGAGGGCAAAACAGTGGTCATTTCAGAAGAAAATCAAAACTTTGCATGTAATTATGCCATGAGTAAGAAATGGTGCCAGCCATAGTTTAAGCAACTTTAGCAACAGATCCAAGTTCTTGAACAGTTCAAACAGAAAATGAACATGCTGACTGTTGTTGTTGTCGCAAAATTATTTTTCAGAACCATCTCCAGAAGTACCAACTTCTTTAGTCCCTAGTATTATGAATGCTATTATGAATGGAAGACTTAGTTGAACTTGACTTGCTCGATGATTGTGTCTCTGCTAATATACCAAGTGGAAATGATACAGAATTAGTTCCAAGAGAAGAGGTTTCCACTGAAGCTCCCAATCATAACATAGAACGTAGAACATTACAGCGCAGAACAGGCCCTTCGGCCCACGATGTTGCGCCGACCAGTTACAAAACAATGACCCACTAACCTAAACCAATCCCTTTTCATCCATAAACCTATCCACGGATCTCTTAAACGCCCCCAAACTAGGCGCATTTACAACTGCAGCAGGCAGGGCATTCCAATCCCTCACCACCCTCTGGGTAAAGAATACTTCTTGAGTCAAGAATACTTCTTGAGCTATGAGGAGAGGCTGAATAAACTGGGCTTGTACTCGGTAGAGTTTAGAAGAATGAGGGGAGATCTCATTGAGACGTATAAGATGATGAATGGGATGGATAGGATAGAGGTGGAGAGACTCTTCCTGCTCAAAAAAGACAGTAGGACTAGGGGGCACAGCCTCAAGATAAAGGGGGGGGCGGTTTAGAACGGAGTTGAGGAGGAACTTCTTCACTCAAAGGGTGGTGAATCTCTGGAATTCTCTTCCCGTTGAAATGGTGGAGGCTGCCTCGCTAAATATTTTTAAGACGTGGGTTGATGGGTTTTTGATAAGAGAGGGGATTAAGGGTTATGGGGAGAAAGCGGGAAAGTGGAACTGAGCAGCGACAGATCAGCCATGATCTTATTGAATGGCGGGGCAGGCTCGAAGGGCTGGATGCCCAACTCCTGCTCCTATTTCTTATGTTCTTATGTCAAGAACAGCCAAATTTCAGAATGTCATATACAACCAAAGAGGAATAGGTGTCCTCCTGATTGACTCTCTTATTGGCTATGCATAATGAATGGTGTAGAGTATTGTGTCTAGAGTGATTTTTTTTGTCATGACCACAGACAAAAAGGGGGAGGGATGTTATACATTTAAAACAGCTGCAGATTACTTGAAGAGCTGATCATTTGATTTGTTAATGATGTCATTAGGGTATTGCAGAGAGCTGTTTTCCTTTCAGCTTTGTAATCTGTGCAGTGCATTGGACACCTTGTTCAATAAAACCTGTTGTGTGTTAGTTTGAATCTCCATGTGCAAATCATATTTCTGTATAAAATTCACAACCCCTAAGATAGTTTGGACATTATAGTGTCCAAGCAAGGTCCAACAACCTTCAGCTGCTTCATCAATGACCTTCCTTCCATCATAAGGCTAAACATGGTGATGTTAACTGATGCCTGCACAATGTTCAGCATCATTCATGACTCCTCTGATACTGAAGCAGTCCATGTCTAAATGCAGCAAAACCTGGACAATATCCAGATTTGGGCAAACAAATAAAGAACAAAGAACAAAGAACAACCCAGCAGAGGAAACAGGCCCTTCGGCCCAACGAGCCCGCGCCGCCGCATCACCCTACACCTATTCTACCCTGCATGTCTACAAATGGAACCCCTAACTTAGCCAGATTCAGGGGAGAATAGTGTCAATTTGGTAAAACCCAATCAGCCTAAGAGCACATCTTTGGGGTGTGGGAGGAAACCGGAGCGCTCGGAGGAAACCCACGCATCCACAGGGAGAATGCACAAACTCCCACAGACACAGGCCCAAATCCATGTGCCTGCACAGCCAGCAGTGCTAGTCACTGAGCTGTTGCGGCGCCCATCTACCGGTCCAGGATCAAGCACACACACCGACACAAAGTACTAGGCCACTCCTGGAACTTCCAAGAGCAGCCCACGCATGACCCACCGTGTGAATGCCCCTCGTTTGACACGAGGTGGACCTCCACCTGCGGAATAAAAAGACAAAAACGTTAATCTTACAAGCCTGCTTTTCCGGTGTCTGACACCCCAGGGTCACTTCCGGCCACTATAAGTGTACATAAATTGTGACCATGAGCATATAACTCAAATAGACCAGCAAAATCTACATGCAAACATTGCCATGTATTTTAGACCACTCTCAACAATGTCAAAGAGACAATGGTGGTGTATTTCATATTCTGATTGGGATTGACACAATCCCACTTTTTCTTCAATCCAGAATCATAATTGAAAGATCAAATTGAAAATCTATCCCCACACCCCAAATTCCAGGCAATCATCATCTCCAACAAGAGATAAACTAACCATCGCCCCTTGACATTCAGTAGTATTTCCATTGCTGAATCCCCCACTATCAACATCCTGGGGGTTACCACTGTCCAGAATCTGAACATGACTAGCCATATAAATACTGCAGCTATAGGAGCAAGTCAGAGACTGGGAATTCGGTGGTAAGTAACTCATTTCCTGACTTCCTGTCCACTATCTAAAAGGCACAAGTCAGGAATGTGATAGAATATGCTCACTTGCCTGGGTGAGTGCAGCTCCGACAACATTCTAACAGCTCAACACCATCCAGGGCAAAGCAGTCCACATGACTGGCACCCCATCCAGAAATATCCAATCCCTCCACCACTGACAAACAATGGCATAGTGTTTACGATCCACAAGATTTAATTTGATTTGAGTTATTATTGTCACAAGTATTAGCATACACTGGAAAGTATTGTTTCTTGCGGGCTGTACAGACAAAGCATACTGTTTATAGAGAAGGAAAGAAGAGTGCAGAATGTAGAGAAAGATCAACTTAATATGAGGTAGGTCCGTTCAAAGGTCTGATGGCAGCAGGGAAACAGATGGCAAATTTCTTTCCCCAAAGGGAACTAGTTTTGATAACAATCAGTATTAATTGTCATGGTCACCATTACTGAGGCTAACTTTATATTCCAGATTTATTAATTAAATGCACGCAGGTTGTCCTGATGGGATTTAAACCCAAATCTTGCATACAAGATGATCAGGATTAGATAGGGTGGACAGTGAGAGCTTTTTCCCTCGGATGGTGATGGCTAACACGAGGGGACATAGCTTTAAATTGAGGGGTGATAATTATAGGACGGATGTCAGAGGTAGGTTCTTTACTCAGAGGGTAGTAAGGGCATGGAATGCCATGCCTGCAGCAGTTGTGGACTTGCCAACTTTAAGGGCGTTCAAATGGTCAGTGGATAGGCATATGGATAACATTGGAATAGTTTAGGTTAGAGGATCATTAGATTGGTTCCACTGGTCAGCACAACATCAAGGGCCAAAGAGCCTGTAATGCGCTGTAATGTTCTATGTTTAAAAACTAACCTGCACCACGAGGTTACTATTCCAATAACATTACCACCATCTCCCTCATTTTTTGCAATTCCTTTAAATCCATAACTTGGAATTCAAACTTTCTTTTAGAAGTTAAAGGTCTCTATAATGATGATGACAAAATCTCTTTCCTTATCCTCAATTTTGCCTTTATGTCTTTGGTAATGTATAATGCCTCATGGGGATTTAATTTGTTCTTGATATTTTGAGAAATATGTGTTATCTGGACAAACACCATTTGAAGTATTTCCTGTGGTTAACCATTATTGCTGTCTATTTTACTTTTAATTCGCAGCTCCTCAAGAACGACTTCTTTCCAATCGATCGCCCAATCTTTAATAGACTTATGTCCTGCACAGTTTTTATCCTACCTTCATGTATTTTTATTCAGTAATGGCAAACCATGACAATCATTCATGAATATTTTATTCAGTAAGGCCGGGGCCAGTCTCCTGTATTGTAGAGATGGAAGATTGCTGCATCATGGAACATGAACGTCACCTGCGGAGGAGAGTAGTACTGATACATGGTGACTGCAGCAGCACATGGAGATCCGCCTGGATTGGTTACTGGGATGTAAATGTGGAACCAGAATCTCCAGTTATTTCAGAAACTGAGAATACGACAGTTACAGAGGACAAGCTAGATCTTGGGCTGACGTGTTTGCTTTTTGTCTCGGCCAGATTGCATTTCTCAGGTCCAGATGGACCTTGCTCGGAGCTGACGTGTTCCACAAGCATTCTGAAGTCATTAGACTGGCTAAACGTAACATGGGGGTTTCCCCTTAAACCAAAAAACGAAAACGCTGCAAAATCTCAGCTGGTCTGGCAGCTTCTGTAGGGAGAGAATAGAGCTGACGTTTCGAGTCCAGTTGACCCTTTGTCAAAGCTTTGGTCTCTGCTCTGCTCATCCCTTCTGTCCCAGTAATGGTACCAGTTCCCCACAGTCACATAGAGCACGTAGAGTCTGCTTCAGAACGCAGTGAAAAATAATCACACAGAGTGTGTCTGGAGTGTGTTTAAATGAAAGGTCAGTGTGCTGGAGATGGCTTTACTGTTCTGAGTGGTCAGTGCATTTAGTTTGTGTTTTCTCTCTCTCTCTCTGTTTCTCTCTCTCAGCGGTCAGTGAGCCATTATGATTGGTCAGTGAGATGTATTTCTGGCTGTAATGAGTGGTCAGTGAGCTGTTGCTGTATCGAGTGGTCAGTGAGCTGTAATGAGTGATCAGGGAGCTGTAATGAGTGGTCAGTGAGCTGTAATGAGTGGTCAGTGAACTCTTGCTGTAATGAGTGGTCAGGGAGTTGTAATGAGTGGTCAGTGAGCTGTAATGAGCAGTCAGCAAGCTGTAATGAGTGGCCAGTGAGCTGTAATGAGTGGTCATCAATTCTTTTCTTGTTGTAATGAATGGTCAGCGATTTGAAATGAGTGGTCAATGAGTTTAATTCCTGACTGTACTTAGTGGCCAGTGAATTGTATTGGGTGGTCAGTGTTATATTGAGTGACTAGTGAATTATATGAGTAGTCAGTGTTACATTGAGTGGTCAGTGTTATATTGAGTGGTCAGTGAGTTATATTGAGTGGTCAGTGAGTTATATTGAGTGGTCAGTGTTATACTAAGTGGTCAGTGTTATTCTGAGTGGTCAGTCAGTTATACTGAGTGGTCAGTGTTATACTGAGTGGTCAGTGAGTTATACTGAGTGGTTAGTGTTATACTGAGTGGTCAGTGTTATACTGAGTGGTCAGTCAGTTATATTGAGTGGTCAGTGTTACATTGAGTGGTCAGTGTTATATTGAATGGTCAGTGAGTTATATTGAGTGGTCAGTGTTATATTGAATGGTCAGTGAGTTATATTGAGTGGTCAGTGTTATATTGAGTGGTCAGTGTTATACTGAGTGGTCAGTGAGTTATATTGAGTGGTCTGTGTTATATTGGGTGGGTCAGTGTTACACTGAGTGGTCAGTGAATTATATGAGTGGTCAGTGTTATATTGAATGGTCAATGAATTGTATGAGTAGTCAGTGTTATATTAGGTGGGCAGTGAGTTATATTGGGTGAGTCAATGAATTATATTGGGTGGTCAGTGTTACACTGAATGGTCAGTGTTATACTGAGTGGTCAGTCAGTTATATTGAGTGGTCAGTGTTACACTGAATGGTCAGTGTTATATTGGGTGGGTCAGTGTTACACTGAGTGGTCAGTGAATTATATGAGTGGTCAGTGTTATATTGAATGGTCAATGAATTGTATGAGTAGTCAATGTTATATTAGGTGGGCAGTGAGTTACATTGGGTGGGTCAATGAATTATATTGGGTGGTCAGTGAGTTATATTGAGTGGTCAGTGTTATACTGAATGGTCAGTGTTATTTTGAGTGGTCAGTGAATTATATTGAGTGGTCATTGCTATACTGAATGTTCAGTGTTATATTAAGTGATCAGTGAATTATAAGTGGTCAGTGATATATTAGGTGGTCAGTGAGTCATGTTGGAGGGGTTAATGAATTATATTGAGCGGTCAATGTTATATTGAGTCGTCAGTGAGTTATATTGAGTGACCAGTGTTATATTGAGTGGTCAGTGGGTTATATTGAGTGGTCTGGGTTATATTGAGTGGTCAGTGAGTTATATGAGGTGGTCAGTGAGTGGGGTGTCAGTGAATTATATTGAGTGCTCAATGATATATTGAGTGGTCAGTTAGTTATATTGAGTGGTCAGTGTTGTATTGAGTGGTCAGTGAGTTATATTGAGTGGTCAGTGAGTTATATTGAGTGGTTAGTGAATTATATTAAGTAGTCAGTGCCGGTGAGTTATACTGAGTGGTCAGTGAATTATATGAGTGGTCAGTGATATATTAGGTGGTCAGTAAGTTATGTTGAGTGGACAGTGTTATATTGGGTGGTCAGTGGGTTATGTTGAGTGGACAGTGTTATATTGGGTGGTCAGTGGGTTATGTTGAGTGGACAGTGTTATATTGGGTGGTCAGTGGGTTATGTTAAGTGGACAGTGTTATATTGGGTGGTCAGTGGGCTATGTTGAGTGGACAGTGTTATATTGGGTGGTCAGTGGGTTATGTTGAGTGGACAGTGTTATATTGGGTGGTCAGTGTTATATTGGGTGGTCAGTGGGTTATGTTGAGTGGACAGTGTTATATTGGGTGGTCAGTGGGTTATGTTGAGTGGACAGTGTTTATATTGGGTGGTCAGTGTTATATTGGGTGGTCAGTGGGTTATGTTGAGTGGACAGTGTTATATTGGGTGGTCAGTGGGTTATGTTGAGTGGACAGTGTTTATATTGGGTGGTCAGTGGGTTATGTTGAGTGGACAGTGTTTATATTGGGTGGTCAGTGGGTTATGTTGAGTGGACAGTGTTATATTGGGTGGTCAGTGGGTTATGTTAAGTGGACAGTGTTATATTGGGTGGTCAGTGGGCTATGTTGAGTGGACAGTGTTATATTGGGTGGTCAGTGGGTTATGTTGAGTGGACAGTGTTTATATTGGGTGGTCAGTGTTATATTGGGTGGTCAGTGGGTTATGTTGAGTGGACAGTGTTTATATTGGGTGGTCAGTGGGTTATGTTGAGTGGACAGTGTTTATATTGGGTGGTCAGTGTTATATTGGGTGGTCAGTGGGTTATGTTGAGTGGGCAGTGTTATATTGGGTGGTCAGTGGGTTATGTTGAGTGGACAGTGTTATATTGGGTGGTCAGTGGGTTATGTTGAGTGGACAGTGTTATATTGGATGGTCAGTGGGTTATGTTGAGTGGACAGTGTTTATATTGGGTGGTCAGTGTTGTATTGGGTGGTCAGTGGGTTATGTTGAGTGGACAGTGTTTATATTGGGTGGTCAGTGTTATATTGGGTGGTCAGTGGGTTATGTTGAGTGGACAGTGTTTATATTGGGTGGTCAGTGTTATATTGGGTGGTCAGTGGGTTATGTTGAGTGGACAGTGTTTATATTGGGTGGTCAGTGGGTTATGTTGAGTGGACAGTGTTTATATTGGGTGGTCAGTGGGTTATGTTGAGTGGACAGTGTTTATATTGGGTGGTCAGTGTTATATTGGGTGGTCAGTGGGTTATGTTGAGTGGACAGTGTTTATATTGGGTGGTCAGTGGGTTATGTTGAGTCGTGACTGAGTGTGTTTCTTGCTGCCTATCTCAATGTGGACAGTGTGGGGCGCAGCAGCAGATGTGTCAGAGGGAGAGACCGGAAAAAGCCTGAGCTCCGCTGAAGCGCCTGGCGGAGTCCCCGGTACACAGAGAGGATCGCAGCAGACCCCCCCCCGGGGAAGCAGAGATGTCCGCCACCGCCAACCTGAGCGCCACCCGGAAAATGGTGCAGCAACTCCGCTCCGAGCTGGGAATCAAGAGGCTGAAGGTGAGCCGGGGGGTTAGGGGGGGGGGATGTGAGTTTACACTGAGCAGGGCGGGGTAGCGGCACAAACACCCGCTGGAAACGCCATTCCTTCGAAACACGCAGAAAGCTGCGACTCCCGGGGGGTGGAAATTACTCACCTCCCCAACACTGGATGGGACACAAGGAGGCCAGTCGGCCCGTCGTGTCTGTACTGGCCCTTTCATTAGAGCCACCCACTGATCCCCGCTTCCACATATTCCTATAACCCCCCCACCACCCAAATAATTATCCAATACCCTTCTTGGAAGTTACTATTAAATCTGATCTCAAGCCTGCAGTCTGGGTGAGGTTACTCACTGGCTCTTGGGGGTTGTGTGTTGTTAGAGGCCAGCTTTACGTACAATTAATTAACCCCAAATTTCTTCCCCCTGCTCTGGAGCTAGCTAAATCCCTGGGTAAAATCCTCTCCTTTTTAATGAACCTGATCAAGAACATTTGTTCAGTGGTGTCTAAAATCCAGCAATCCATTCCCACTGTCTTTACTCTGTCAAAGCTCACATTTTTTTTGCCCCTTTTTGTGTTTTAAAATGAATTTCTGAGATGTCTCCAGTTACATTATGGATCACCTTCCCTCGTCTCCATGTCAACAGCCCTGTATTCTATGTTTTTTTAAAAAAATTTGGCACCATATTTGAAAGGGGGGGGTTTAGGGTAGTTCCAAGTTTAAACATTAAGGACATCTTTGGAACATGTTTTTTCCCCCCCCCCCCTTCTTCCCAAGTTCACAAACCAGCAAGGGGGGAAAAAAAAACGATTCCCTCTCTTTCTCTCTAAAGAAAGATCTGTTTTTTTTTAAAAAATGAAAGAACTTCCTTGAACTCAGCAAATGTCCAAGGCTTTGTAAACTTCCGTGTCATTGTTATGAGGAAGCAGTTTTCTTCGTTTGAGTAACATCATGGCAATGGCAGATTTCAGACCGAGTATCGAATTAAGCTTCATCGGGGGGAGTGTGCATCTGCTTGGGTCTAAAGTCAGTAGTTCCTGTGAGATTCGGCATTTGCTATTCTGTTCAGTGTTTCAGTTTATGTACTTGACACATTCACTCTTAAAGCCAAGGCGAGAATATTGCCTCACATTGAGTCAGCAAACCAGGAAGCTGACGGGAATTTGTAGGAGTCTTGTTGACGGTTGAATTGTGTAAAACATGTAGTTGTGCAGAATTATTTGCAGAATTAGAGTCCCTGTTTGTTCTTTTAGATATTTGTGATCTTTCTGTGTTAGTCTGAGTTCTAGTAGTAATTCCCATTTTTGCCTACAGTTTGAACAGTGTAATGTGACATGATGGTGCTTGTTGTACATCAGGATCAACAACCAGATTTCATAGAAATGTGACACGTACACATAAAGTTGTAAATTTCACAAGTTGGGAGAGGAAATTGCAGTTTGCTGCAATAGAGTGTTGAGGAGGGAGCCCCGCTTGCAACATCTATACTGCAAATGTATCACTGCCCACGTTGTAAGCCCTTTCATTATTCAGAGCACCGCCAGTGTGAATCTTGTCACATCAGTCTGATAAGTGTTTCATTTTAATTTGGAATATAAATCTAATTTGTAATTTGATGTCATAGAGGCTTACAGCAAGGAAAGAGGCCCTTTGACCCAACATATCCTTGCTGCCCAGTTTTTACCATCAAGCTAGTCCCAATTGCCTGCATTTGGCCCATATCCCTCTATACCCATGTAACTGTCTAAATACTTTTTTAAAAGACAAAATTGTACTTGCCTCTGCTTCTACTTCTGACAGCTTGTTCCAGACACTTGCCACCCTCTGTGGGGGGAAAAAAGTGCCCCTCTAGACCCTTTTATGTCTCTCTCCTCTCACCTAAAACCTATGCCCTCTTGTTTTAGACTCCCCGACCTTTGGGAAAAGATGTTGACTATCTATGTCCCTCATTACTTTATAGGGTGCTATAAGATCGCTCCCAAAACTCCAAGGAAAAAAGCCCCAGTCTGTCCAGCCTCTCCTAACTCAAACCGTCAAGTCCTGGTAGCATCCTAGTTACTCTTTTCTGCACTCTTTCTAGTTTAATATCTATGTTGTGTAAAAACAAAAAGAAAATCCTTTTGATTACCCTCGCAGAGATATTCTCTTTGAGCTCATTGCTTAGAATCCCCACAGTGCAGAAGCAGACCATTCTGCCTGTCAAGTTTGCACTGACTCTCTTCGCCAGATCCTCTTTCCCCCACACCCTATCCCTGTAATCCCCAGACATTTTACCATGGCTAATCCAGCCAAGCCACACATCTTTGGTCTGTGGGAGGAAACTGGAGCACCCAGAGGGAACCCAAGCAGACACAGGCAGAATGTGCAAACTCCACACAAAACAGTCACCTGCGGCTGGAGTTGAACTCTGGTCCCTGGCGGTGAGGCAGCAGTGCTGACCACTGCGCCGCCATACCACTTGTTCAGTATATTCTAATTTGAAATTTACCTCCTGCCATTGTATTCACGAAAAGAGTTCTGAAGACATAGACTGGATTTTGAACAGGGTGATGGAGGGGAAAAACAAGAATTTTAACACAGAAAATGTTTTGGAGGGTATGTAGCAAAGGGTGAAATCAGACAATGAGCTGTGGTACTGGTTACTGGGTTTTAAGAAGATATTTGAAGATGGGGCAGGGGAGTATTCCAGAGAGTAAGGGCCAAGATAGCTGAAGGCTCTCCCGTCAATAATTAGCTTAAAAGAGATGGAAATACGTAGCAAGTTTAGAGGGAGTTGTAAGATTGGGGTCAGAAGGAATGGGCAAATCATTGGGGGGGGGAATTAATTTACAGACCTTAGGAATATAACAAACATTTGGCTGCTGTGATCCTGTCAACATTCTAAATGGATTGGTGGAACTGGATTTCCTCTTCTGTATTTTGTGCTGCTTTTGACTACTCGTGTACCAAACATTTACAAGCTGGCTTTCTTATTTGGTGATCCATCTGATTGAGCCTCTTGTTAAGTCCTCTTGCTATATCTCTGGATATCCAGAGAACAAAATCTGTGGGCGTCACAACTCTCCATTCACCTGACGAAGGGGCTAACCCCGAAAGCTTGCTTGCTTGTGAGAATATTATCAAATAAATCGGTTGGACTAAAACCTGGTGTTGTTAGACTTTTTACTGTGTTTACGCCAGTCCAACGCCGGCATACCCACATCATAGTATTTATTGTCCATCGCTTGTTGCTGGAAGGCAGTTGAGAGTGAACCACATTGCTGTGACTCTGGAGTCACGTGTAGGCCAGACCGGGTAAGGACAGCAGATTTCCTTCCCTCTAAGACATTGGTGAACCAGATGAATTTTAATTTTAATTCTAATTCCTATCATGCCTTTAACAAAATTTTTAAAAGCCCAAGGTTTTTCACAGAAACATGATCAAACATAAGGTGACATTGAGATCTTAGCACAGATATGCTGCAACTTTATAAGACCCTTGTCAGACCCCACTTGGAGTACTGTGCGCAGTTCTGGTAGCCTCACTACAAGAAGGATGTGGAAGCTATTGAAAGGGTGCAGAGGAGATTTACAAGGATGTTGCCTGGATTGGGAGGCATGCCTTATGTGGATAGGTTGAGGGAGCTAGGTCTTTTCTCCCTGGAGAGACGAAGGTTGAGAGGCGACCTGATAGAGGTTATAGAACCCTACTGTGCAGAAACAGGCCCTTCGGCCCATCGAGTCTGCACCGAACACAATCCCACCCAGACCCTATCCCCATATCCCTACACATTTTACCTGCTAATCCCTCTAACCTACACATCCCAGGATACTAAGGGGCAATTTTAGCATAGCCAATGAACCTAACCCGCACATCTTTGGACTGTGGGAGGAAACCGGAGCACCCGTAGAAAACCCACGCAGACACGAGGAGAATGTGCAAACTCCACACAGGCAGTGACCCGAGCCGGGAATCGAACCCAGGACCCTGGAACTGTAAAGCAGCAGTGCTAACCACTGTGCTACCATGCACAGGTGTATAAAGTATATAAGATGTTGAAAGGTATAGATAGGGTGGATTCTCGGAGGCTATTTCCCCGGGCTGAAATGGTTGCTACGAGAGGACACAGGTTTATGGTGCTGGGGAGCAGGCACAGAGGAGATGTTAGGGGTAAGTTTTTCACTCAGAGGGTGGTGAGTGAGTGGAATCGGCTGCTGTCGGTAGTGGTGGAGGCGAACTCACTGGGGTCTTTTAAGAGACTTCTGAATGAGTATATGGGATTTAATGGGAAAGAGGGTTATAGATAGGCCTGGTAGGTAGGGATATGGTCGGCGCAACTTGTGGGCTGAAGGGCCTGTTTGTGCTGTTGTGTTCTATGTTCTGTGCAAAAGCTAGGTCAAAGAGTTGGGTTTAAAGGAGTGTCTGAAGAAGCACAATGGAGAGGTTTAAGGAGCTGAGAGCTGTGGCAGCTGGAGGCATAGTCACTGGTGGTGGAGTGAGTAATATCAGGGATGCTTGTGGTCAGAATTGGAGGAGCTCAGATATCTTAAAGGCTTGTAAGATGGAGGAGATTACAGAAAGAGGCAAAGCTAGATAGGGATTTGAAAACAATGGTGAGATTTTTAAAATCATGACATTGCTTAACTGGGAATCGGTATAGGTCAGAGAGGTGATTGAGGAACAAGAGTTAAGACAAAGGCAGCAGGGTTTTGGATAACGGAGAGAAGAGTGTGGAACACCAGCATTAGGATACTGATCAGAGACGCCAAGGTATGCTATAAGGCCACACTAGACCCCAATAATGTTTCTCTTTTGGCATTAGTGTGAGGACAGGATGTTTAACTCCAGGTACGATTATTTTGATTTGATTTATTATTGTCACATTGTATTAGTATACAGTGAAAAGTATTTTTTTTGCATGTCATACAGACAAAGCACACGGTTCACAGAGAAGAAAAGGAGAGATTGCAGAATGCAGTGATAGCTAGGGTGTAGAGAAAGATCAACTTAGTGCAAGGTAGGTCCATTCAAAAGTCTGACGGCAGCAGGAAAGAAACTGTTCTTGAATCAGTTGGTACAAACTTTTGTATCTCTTTCCCAATGGAAGAAGAAGGTGGAAGAGAGAATGTCCAGGGTGCGTTGGGTCCTTAATTGTGCAGGCTGCTTTTCCGAGGCAGCGGGAAGTGTAGACAGAGTCATTGCTTCCCGCATTGACACCCTAGGAAGCTTTTATCAAAAAAAAACTGTTGAATTTTACTAAATCAAATGAATCAGTGTAACATTTAACATTTGAACAACACTTAAACAAGATTTTTTTAAAAACTATTAACAAAGAACAAAGAACAACACAGCACGGGAAACAGGCCCTTCGGCCCAATGAGCCTGCGCCGCCGTCCTATCTCTCTTCATTCCAATTCAAGCAATTTTCCTCTTACAGACTTAAACTCTTCAAAATTAATTGCAACACACCAGCTTGCATTTTTGTACTTCAGCTGCCGGTTCTTGAGCCTCTAGAACACCCCTGGAGGGAGAGACAGAGAGACCTATTTCTTGTTACGGATCCCAAAGAGCAGCCTCCAAAGAGATAGAGAGACTGCTTCATTCAGAACCCAGCAGTAACTGCCTGCTTTTCCCCCCTGTAAGCTTAGCTCCTCTCCTTAAACATATGACTCTTTATCAAAATCCTACTTTTGCACCCCTTTATTGTGGAGTCCAAGGGATGTAGACAAAAGTCGTAAGTAGAAGGAGGATTGGAATGAGGCGCTCACTGAGTGTTAAATGGGCGGCACGGGCTTGTTGGGCCGAAGGACCTGTTTCCTATGCTGTTCTGTTCTTTGTACTCTGAAGCCCAGTGAAAAAAACCAAAATAAAAATGAATCAACGCAGATTAAAAGAAACACATCTCTTGCTAAAGTCAATCATTAGTCTGCATTCTCAGCACGTGACCTCCTGGTGTAGATAAATTGGCACTGTGTAAAACACAGCTGAATTCTAAACATACTCCTCCAAAAGAAATATAATGTGAATACATTTCATAAAGGTTCAGTATCATCACACCAACCGGATGTAAATTAGAATAGTTGAGTCTAGAGGCAGCAGACGGACTGAGCAAGGGACAGAGTGGCAATGTTACGGGGTGGAAATTAGCGATGTTAATCCTGGTTTAGCCTCGGCCAGTCCCCAGACAGAGAAGTGTAATCGCGAGCCGGAGAACAGTGTGAGGCGCCCGCTGGCTTTGCCCTTTCTGCTCAATGTTGAACGTCAGGTAAGCAGTCTGATACAAACTGTGCAGAGTTCGAGAAGGTGGCAGCGAGGTAGCATTGGTTGCCAGCAGTGTACAGATGTGTTTTTGGATGATGCTGCTGAAGAGCAGTATGTCGATGCGAAAAAGGAAGGGGCCAAGGATAGATCCTCGGGGTGGGAAAGCCCACGCAAATGATCTTTGACTATGATTAGAAGCTGATGTGAACAGATCCACCCATTTGCGCAATGCAGGGTAACCTTGACAGTATTGAGGGGTAACCTGATGGAGTGTGTAAGATGATGAGAGGTATTGATCGGGTGGGCTCTCAGAGGCTTTTTCCCAGGGCTGAAATGATTGCCACAAGAGGACACAGGTTTAGGGTGCTGGGGAGTAGGTACAGAGGAGATGTCAGGGGTAAGTTTTTCACTCAGAGGGTGGTGGGTGAGTGGAATCGGCTGCCTGCAACGGTGGTGGAGGTGGATTCAATAGGGTCTTTTAAGAGACTTTTGGATAAGTACATGGAACTTAGTAAGATAGAGGGTTATAGATGAGCCTGGTAGATAGAGAGATGTTCAGCGCAACTTGTGGGCTGAAGCACCTGTTTGTGCTGTAGCTTTTCTATATTTCTATGTTTTTCTATGTTTATTAACTAACTGTAGGTAACTGGTGTGGGGTTTTAAAAGGACCTGGTAACTATTATATTGGGAGGCAAGTGGTCCATGTTTGGTCACCATATGAAGCTGCCATGTGCGTGGCACCATCACAGTGATTAGCGCTATTACCTCATCGTGCCAGGAACCCGGGTTCAATTCTAGTCTTGAGTGACTGTCAGTGTGGAATTTGCACATTCTCCCCATGTCTGCATAGGTTTCCTCTGGATGTTCTGGTTTCTTCCCACAGTCCAGAGATCTGCAGGTTTCGGTTGATTGTCCATGCTAAATTGCCACTCAGTGCCAGGAGGTCAAGCAGATAAAATATGTGGGGTTTGGGTGGGATTGTTGTTGGTTCAGGCTCGATGAGCTGAATAGCAGCCTCTTGTAGGATTCTATAATGCACGAGGCAACAAATGCAGCCTTGTGCTAACTTTAACATTGTTACAGACAGTGTCAAACTAGCAGACCGCTGAATCTACAATGGTATCTTTGGATTTTTACCAATTATGTCCGGTTGTAATGTAAACTAGGTGTGATACCAAAGTCGGAGGTGTGGTAGATTGTGAGGAAGGGTGTCATAGTTTGCAGGATGACTTAGAAAGGTTGCAGAGCTGGGCTGAGAGGTGGCGGATGGAGTTTAATGTGGAGAAGTGTGAGGTAATTCATTTCGGTAGGAATAACAGATGTGTTGAGTATAGTGCTAACGGGAGGACTTTGAATAGTGTGGAGGAGCAGAGGGATCTAGGTGTATGTGTACATAGATCCCTGAAAGTTGGGAATCAAGTAGATAAGGTTGTTAAGAAGGCATACGGAGTTTTGGCGTTTATTGGTAGGGGGATTGAATTTAGGAGTCGCAGCGTCATGATGCAACTGTACACATCTCTGGTGCGGCCGCACTTGGAGTTTTGTGTGCAGTTCTGGTCCCCACATTACAGGAAGGATGTAGAGGCTTTGGAGAGGGTGCAGAGGAGGTTTACCAGGATGTTGCCTGGTATGGAGGGGAGATCCTATGAGGAGAGATTGAGAGATTTGGGGTTGTTTTCGCTGGAAAGAAGGCGGCTAAGAGGGGATCTCATTGAAACATATAAGATGATTAGAGGTTTAGACAGGGTAGATAGTGATAGCCTTTTTCCTAGGATGGAGAAAGCTAGCACGAGGGGGCACGATTTTAAATTAAGGGGGGGTAGTTATAGGACAGATGTCAGGGGTAGGTTCTTTACCCAGAGGGTGGTGAGGGACTGGAATGCCCTGCCAGCTGCAGTTGTAAATGCACCTAGTTTGGGGACGTTTAAGAGATCTGTGGATAGGTTTATGGATGAAAAGGGATTGGTTTAGGCTAGTGGGTCATTGTTTTGTAACTGGTCGGCGCAACATCATGGGCCGAAGGGCCTGTTCTGCGCTGTAGTGTTCTATGTTCTATGTTCTATGTATCCCATGCAGGTGAATAATTTTTGGAGCAATGTGAATTATGACTACAGTCAAAATTCTAACTTTGTTTGGTATAATCACAAGTGAAATATGTTCACAAAGGCAGCCCACGGCATATTGGAAACAAAGTGATGTCCTCCGTTCCATCCTGCCCTCAAACGTTAGAATTAAGAAGAGTTTTTGAATCTTTTTTTTTCTATGAAGTCTCATTTAAGAGGATTTAAATTATATTAAACTTCCTTCCGCAGATCCTGTATTCTCACTTCTCCTTTGACATCTGTCTGATGTCGAACTTGTCAAACAGTTTTTTTTAACTTCGTAAGTCTTCAATTATCCATTATTTCATGGGTTGTGGGTGTTGCTGGCTAGGCCTGCACTTATTGCCCAATCCCAATTTCGCCTTGAACTGAATATCTCACCCAGCCATTTCAGAGGGCAGTTAAGAGTCAACCACATCGCTGTGGGTCTGGAGTCACATGTAGGCCAGACCAGGATGACAGATTTTCTTCCCTAAAGAAAATTAAACCAATTGGGTAAATTTTTATGCCAATCGTTGATGGTCAAATTGGTTTGGTTGCCATTACTGAGTCTCACTTTTTCATTCCAGATTTTATTAATTGAATTTAAATTCCAGCAGTTGTTGTACCCATGTCACCTTAACATTAGCCACCATCTCCCCTCAAGAGTTCCCGACCATCCTCGAGCGTTTTCCATGTTTTTAATCCCTAATCCATTTGCATTCCAATTCCAATTGCATTTGTAGTATCTTTGGGATTGGCTATTTAGTAAATTACATAAGAACATAAGAAATAGGAGCAGGCGTAGGCCATCTAGCCCTTCGAGCCTGCCCCGCCATTCAATAAGATCATGGCTGATCTGTCGTGGCTCAGTTCCACTTTCCCGCCCTCTCCCCATAACCCTTAATCCCCTCTCTTATCAAGAACCCATCAACCCGCTTCTTAAAAATATTTAGCGAGGCAGCCTCCACCACTTCAACGGGTAGAGAATTCCAGAGATTCACCACCCTTTGAGTGAAGAAGTTCCTCCTCAACTCCGTTCTAAACCGCCTCCCCTTTATCTTGAGGCTGTGCCCCCTAGTCCTACTGTCTTTTTTGAGCGGGAAGAGTCAGCACAGGAACAGACCCTTCCACCCTCCAAACCTGCACTGAACACACTGCCCATGTGAACCAAAATCCCGTACCCTTCCGGGGACCATATCCTTCTATTCCTATCTTATTCATATATTTGTCAAGACCAGTTACAAGTCACTATCGTATCTCCTTCCACTCCCTACCCCGGCTGCGAGTTCCAGGTAACCACCACCTTCTGTGTGGGGAAAAACTTGCCTCGTACTTAGAACATAGAACCCTGCAGTGGAGAAACAGGCCCTTCGGCCCATCGAGTCCACACTGACCAGAATCCCACCCAGGCCCTATCCCCACATCCCTACACATTTTACCAGCTAATCCCTCAAACCTACACTACACATCCCAGGACACTGTAAGGGGCAATTTTAGCATGGCCAATCAACCCAACCCGCACATCTTTTGACTGTGGGAGGAAACCGGAGCACCCGGAGAATAACCCACACAGACACGAGGAGAACGTGCAAATTTAGACAGTGACCCGAGCCGGGAATCGAACCCGGGTCCCTGGAGCTGTGAAGCAGCAGTGCTAACCACTGTGCTACGTACCTTGCCTTTTAAACCTTGCTCCTTGCACCTTAAACTTAGGCCCCCGAGTACTAATTAACTTCACTGCCCGATGACTTAGTGCAGAACAACTTATCACTCCATTACTTCTACTATTTTTTTAAAAATGTTAAGTTTACACTAAGCAATAAGAGAACTGGTGCCAGTATTTCTACTGTAAACCCGTAGCTGATTCAGTGCAGATATAGGAGAACAGGATTATTGATAGCAAAGCTCAATCCTTGTCTGCTTTGGCCCTGTTGACTTTTATTATACTTCACTGTAATTAATGTGCTTGACACACAACACCTCCTTCAAGGGATTTAAAAATTCTGACACGGCTGAGTTCATAATACTCTCACGTCTCAATCTGAGATTGCGGATGCAAGTCCCATGCCAGAAGCTTGAGCTCCTATCGAGGCAGTACCTGCACTGTTGGTGGTGACGTTCTTTGGATGAGACGTTAAACGAAGACCCCTCTCTCTGAAGTGGATGTAAAAGATCTTGGGGCACTAATTCAAAGCTATTGAGGGAAGTTTGTCACATGAGGAATGGTTGAGGACTCTGGGTCTATACTCCATGGAGGGGAAACTAATTGAAACTTACGGAATACCGAGAGGCCTGGATGTGGAGTGGACGTGGAGAGGATGTTTCCACTAGTGGGAGAGACTAGCACTCAAGGGCGCAACCCCAGAGTGAGGGACGCTCCTTTAAAACTGAGACGAGGAGGAATTTCTTCAGCCAGAGGGTGGTGAATCTGTGGAACTCATTGCCACGGAGGGCTGTGGAGGCCGGGTCATTGAGTGTCTTTAAGACAGAGTTAGATAGGTTCTTGATCAATAACAGGATCAAGGGTTACGTGTAGAATGGAGATGAGAATCATATCAGAGACTTGATGGGCCGAATAGCCTAATTCTGCTCCTATATTTTATGGTCTTGCGGTGTCCCAGCAAACACTTATCCCCCATCTAACACTCCAAACAGACATTGTGGCCAATTTGTTAATTGCTGTTTGAGTGATCTTGCTTTGTACAAATTGGCCGGCTCGTTTTCCTACGCTTGATATCTCGTCAAAAGTGCTTAAATGGCTGTAAATCGCTTTGGGACGTTCTGAGGTCCTGAAAGATGTTTTAAATGGTCCTGCGTTGTAGCTTCACCAAGGTGACACCTAATTATTTTGGGTATACCTGGTGCTGCTCCTGGCATGCTATCTTCATTGTACCTGGCCTGGGGATATACAGGGCCATGAGGTTATAGATTGTGCTGGAGTACAATTCTGCTGCTGTTGATGGCTCACAGCGCCTCATAGATGCCTAGTTTTGAGTTGCTGGATCTGTTTGAAGTCTATCCCATTTAGCAGGGTGATAGTGACACACAACGCGATGGAGATTATTCCCAATGTGAAGATGGGATTTTGTCTCCATGAGGACTGTGCGATGGTCACTCCTACCAATACTGTCATGAACAAATGCATTTGCAGCAGGCAGATTTGGTAAGGATGAGATCAAATATGTTTTTCCTTCTTGGTTCCCTCATCACCTGCCGAAGACCCAGTCTGGCAGTGATGTCCTTCAGGACTTGGGCAGCTCAGTCAGTGGTGGCATGACAGAGCCACGCTTGGCGACGGGGACATTGAGGTCTCCCACCCAGAGTACATTCTGCATGTTGCCACTCTCAGAGCTTCTCCCAGATTGTGTTCAACACGAACGAATACTGATTCATCAGCTCGGGGTAGGGGGGGAGGGGTGGGGCACAGTAGATGGTAATCAGCAGAAAGTTTCCTTGCCCGTGTTTGACCCGGTGCCCTTCATGTGATCTGGAGTCGATGTTGACGACTCCCTCCCAACTGTGCATCACTGTGCCACTCAGCTCTGGGTCTGCCCTTCCAGTGGGACAGGACATATCCAGGATTGTTGTGCCTGAGTCACTGTCTGTAAGGTACAAGTCTGACTCTTGTATCTTTCAGAGTAAGATGGTTAGGCAGCTCTCCCAATTCAGCCTCCACTTCCTGGCTGTGCACTCTAGACCCCAGCCACTGACTGTGTGAAAAGATTTTGTTTTCTCACATCATATTGCTTGTTTTTCAAATCACTTTTAAGTTTGTGCCCTCTCTTGATTTAGTGGAAACAGTTTCTCCCCATCTACTCTTTTCGGCCTCTTGTGATGTTGAATATCTCTGTCAATTCTCCTCTTAGCATCATTCTCTCCAAGGATAACAGTCCCACCTCTTTATAAGATCTTTATAAGACCCTTGTCAGACCCCACTTGGAGTACTGTGCGCAGTTCTGGTCGCCTCACTGTAGGAAGGACATGGAAGCTATTAAAAGGGTGCAGAGGAGATTTACAAGGATGTTGCCTGGATTGGGAGGCATGCCTTATGAAGATAGGTTGAGGGAGCTGGGACTCTTCTCCCTGGAGAGACGAAGGTTGAGAGGTGTCCTGATAGAGGTTTATGAGATGTTGAGAGGAATAGATAGGGTGGATTCTCGGAGGCTATTTCCCAGGGCTGAAATGATCACTACGAGAGGACACAGATTTAAGGTGCAGGGAAGCAAGTACAGAGGTGATGTTAGGGGTAAGTTTTTCACTCAGAGGGTGGTGAGTGAATGGAATTGGCTGCCGTCGGTGGTGGTGGAGGCAAACTCGCTGGGGTCTTTTAAAAGACTTCTGGATGAGTGTATGGGATCTAATGGGATTGGGGGTTATAGTTAGATCTATGGCTTAGTAGGTATAGAAGTGATTGGTGCAATTAGTGGGCCGAAGGGCCTGTTTGTGCTGTAGTGTTCTATGTTCTCTCCAATCTATCCTCATCACTGAAGTTCCTGATCCCTGTAATCATTTTTATCAATCTCTTCTGCACTCTCTCCAATGCATTCATGTTCTTCCTATATTGTGGTGCCCAGAATTGTACACAATACTCGAGCTGATGTCCAAATAGTGTCAAATTTGACACAACGTCCTTGCTTTTATTATACAAAGTCTCAAAACTTTGTTATGCGCCAAGTATCCAAGCTCAGTTTCACTTCTTTATACACAAAAAGTATTCAAACTCTTCCACAAAAGATATCAAAACTATAGCTTAGACCTGAATTGTGAAGGCAAGGTGATCGGTCTCTCTGTGGATTCTGATGTCCTCTCGAGTCCCAGACGCAGGTCGCTGCTTCTTTTGATGCTTGTTCTTGCAGGTCATTCCTCTAGAAGGTCCTTTGTCTCTCCTTCTACAGATCTTACTGGTAACCAGTCATGGACTCTCAGAACAGGAACTAATCAATTACTGTATTGGTCATGCCTCTCTCGGGTGGGGTGGGTGGGGTCGTGTCCCCCTCAGGAGCACAACACAGAGGTTTGTATTTAATTCACATCTTCTATTCTCTCAATGGACTGCTGTTAGCACCTCTTAGCCTTTCCCTTGTTTTTGTGACTAAAGCTTACCTATATCATGTAGTATAAATATCACCCACTTTTCTGTGCCTTACAGCTTTGAAAAGGGTGATCTGGACTCAAAACATCAGCTCTTTTTCTCTCATTACGGATGCTGCCTTATCTGTTAAGATTTTCCAGCATTTTCTCTTTTGGTTTTGCATTTAATTATTGTCGATCTAAGTCATATCAACATCTCATATAAGGTGACTGCCCAATCTGTTCTTGTGCCCTATTCATGTTGTATGCTGTAGACCGTAGCAGTTATGCTGTTCCCACAATTTGGATGCTGAGACAGAGAGCCTTTTTACCCATCACACTTTGCTGGTGTCTTCTCAGATACCCATCAGGCTACCTGTCTCTCCATGTTCTTCCTACCAACATGCATCACCTCACACTTCTCCGCATTGAATCCCCTCTGCCACCTGTCTTCCCCCTTCACCAACTTGTTTATGTCCTTTTCGTTTACCCAGTTTATGTCCTGGGTTCGATTCCCGGCTCGGGTCACTGTCTGTGTGGAGTTTGCACATTCTCCTCGTGTCTGCGTGGGTTTTCTCCGGGTGCTCCGGTTTCCTCCCACAGTCCAAAGATGTGCGGGTTAGGTTCATTGGCTATGCTAAAATTGCCCCTTAGTGTCCTGGGATGTGTAGGTTAGAGGGATTAGCAGGTAAAATGTGTAGGGATATGGGGATAGGGTCTGGGTGGGATTGTGTTCGGTGCAGACTCGATGGGCCGAAGGGCCTGTTTCTGCACTGTAGGGTTCTATGTTCTATGTTTTGAAGTTTTACACTGTGCTCACAGATCACAATATTTCCAAGTATTGTGAGATCCACAAACTTTGAAATTGTCCCCATGCACACCAAAATCTGGAAAGTTAATGTACACTGGGAGTAACAAGGATCCTAATACTAACCCTTGGGGAATACCACTACAAACTTTCCTCCAGCCCAAAAAATTATCCACTAACCGTTACTCTCTGCTTCCTGTTATTCGGCCAGTTTTGCATCCGTGTTGCTTCTGTCCCATTTGTTCCACAGGACTCGATTTTGTCTCCAATCAGCATAGAACCCTACAGTGCAGAAACAGGCCCTTCGGCCCATCGAGTCTGCACCGAACACAATCCCACCCAGACCCTATCCCCATATCCCTACACATTTACCTGCTAATCCCTCTAACCTACACATCCCAGGACACTAAGGGGCAATTTTAGCATAGCCAATGAACCGAACCCGCACATCTTTGGACTGTGGGAGGAAACCGGAGCACCCGGAGAAAACCCACGCAGACACGAGGAGAATGTGCAAACTCCACACAGGCAGTGACCCGAGCCGGGAATCGAACCCAGGACCCTGGAGCTGTGAAGCAGCAGTGCTAACCCACTGTGCTACCGTGCCGCCCAAATCCAACCAAATCTTTCCTGACATTCCTGCTCTATTTTGAAAGGGACCAAAATCTTTGGCTGCTCCGAACATCTCTGTTTGCAGATTTAAATGATCCACTTGCTGTCACTGCTGAATCTCAATGAATAATTTCCACAGATGAGTTGCTGATCTCTTGGATGTTAACCCAGGTTACTTTGGGCAAATATATACTGTTCCCAACAAGGAACATCTATTTCCACGCTCTTTCAACTTTGAAGTTCCACTGCCGTCTTATTCTATCTGTTTTTTTAAGTAATCACCAAGCCAGACAGTAACTTCCACAGTGGCTAAATGGAGTTGTCTGAACTCTCACTCAATGGTGTCGGGGGGGACAGTCTGCAATGATGTGAGTCACTGATTGGGGGCACCATAGCCGCAGGCCAGGCTCCCTGCAAGGCCACCCTTGTGTCACATTGCTGCACAAAGACCTTGGCGAGAGTTCAGGAGTGCCCAGTGAGTGAAGTCGGGTGAGGGAGCTGTGAGATCTGCGATGGGAAAGTGGCGGTGTTAAGGTTCCATTCCTGCTGTAAGAAGTCTGACAACACCAGGGTTAAGTCCAGCCAGTTTATTTGATAGTAATCCCACCAGCTTTTGGAAACGGTGTTTCTTTGTCAGGTGTGTGACATCTATTCCTGCTGCCAAAGGGTCTCTGCTGTTATTCCTTGGCATGCTGGGCATTGCCATGTAGGCTGGTGTGATGGGAGGTGAGTGGCCAGTGAGTTGATAAGGTCTTCGTTTAGCGACAGACTTGGGTTGATGCAAACCTTTTCCAGTTTTCTTGATATAATCACTGCCTTCGTTTGACGGGATGGTATGTTGCTCAGGGAGCTAGGGGAGTTAAGTTTGGTGCGTATCCAGGATGATGCGCATTGTTGCGTTGAGTTGTGTACCTTCAAGACTAGAATGGGATGAGGTGTAACAAAATGGCACACACAACTCTACAGTTGTGTAGACAATGACCAGAGCTGAGGTCTTCTATTAATAGAATTCATTAACACTAAAGCCGTCAACTGACCTTTGCAAAATAATTGAGAGGAACGGATGTAAATATATGGGATTGAATATAAAAGTAGGGAGGTCTTGCTGCAACTGTACAGGGCACTGGTGAGGCCGCAGCTGGAGTACTGTGTGCAGTTTTGGTCGCCACACTTGTGCAAGGATATATTGGCCTTGGAGGGAATGCAGAGGAGGTTCACTTGGCTGATACCGGAGTTGAAGGCGTTGAGCTATGAAGAGAGGCTGAATAGACTGGGCTTGTACTCGTTAGAGTTTAGAAGGATGAGGAGGGATCTTATTGAGACGTATAAGATGATGAAAGGGATGGATAGGGTAGAGGTGGAGAGGTTCTTCCCGCTCAGAAAGGACAGCAGGACTAGAGGGCACAGCCTCAAGATAAGGGGGGGGGGCAGTTTAGAACGGAGTTGAGGAGGAACTTCTTCACTCAAAAGGTGGTGAATCTCTGGAATTCTCTGCCCATTGAAGTGGTGGAGGCTACCTCGCTAAATATATTTAAGAAGCAGATTGATAGGTTTTTGATAGACAAAGGGATTAAGGGTCATGGGGAGAAAGCGGGAAAATGGAACTGAGCCACTTCAGATCAGCCATGATCTTATTGAATGGCGGGGCAGGCTCGAAGGGCTAGATGGCCTACTCCTGCTCCTATTTCTTATGTTCTTATGTAAAGGTCTATTTGGATCATTGTGGTCCATATAGAATCAAAAGCACACTTTCAAATAGGGAACTAAATAATGAAAAAAATCCTAAAATCCTTTAGATTCCCGAATGACGTGGAATGCTGGGCAAGTTGCCACTAATTCCAGGCCTGTGCCTGACCCTTGGAGTGAGTAATGCTGATGAAGCTGGATGGAGAGAGGTGAGATGAAGCTCGCGTGGAGCCTAAAAGCTGGCATGGAGCAGTTGAGCTGAATGGCCTGTCTCTGGATTGTGTGTGCTCTGTATTGAGCCAACTGCTTTCAACCAGCACTTCAGTCACCCAGAGAACTTCTAATTCTCAAAATGCCCGAACAAGCCACTCAGTTCACGGGCAACTGGGGATGGGTAACAAGTCCTGGCCCAGCCAGCGATGCCCGCAACCCATGAATGGATTTTTAAAATGTTGAACTGTTTCTCATCAGCCTCCGGAAGTGGTCAAGGGGACCAGCTTTTGACTCTTTATAATGGTGCACTTTTTAATTTTCCAAACTTCAGTTATTCAGGAAAAGATGGAGAGGAAGGAAGTTTATAGTTTGTGAATTGTGTGTTTCACACAAGAATGGCATTTTCAGAATATTGATGTATTTTGGCCCAAGTGCAATGTTTGTTTTCTTTACGTATTGTTCTTTTCCCAATTATGCAGGAAAAACGAGCAGGATTGCAAAATGCAATTCCTCAACATTTTATGAATCCTGGATTTCGCGATGATAAAACCCCAGTGCCACTTCTTTAAAAAAAAATTGCCAGAAGCCAGTGCCGCTGCTAACCCTTTTTGTACAGATGTGAGCCTGGCATGCTCTGAGATGAATACAATTGAATATTTTTGCCCCTAACTTTTGAGTGGTGTTTTTAGATTCTGAACCCTGTTCCTACATTCAATTCTTTAATGCAGTGAAGTAAATAATACTCACTGTCAAGTCTGACCAGCACATCAGACGAGAAATTGCAATTATTTTTATTATTCATTTGTGGAACATGGGTGTCACTGGCTGGCCAGCATTTATTGCTCATCCAAAGTTGTCCTTGAGAAGGTGGTGATGGTGAGCTGCCTTCTTGAATTTTAGCAGTCCACGTGCTGTGGGCTGACCTACAATAGCATTAGGGAGGAAATTCCAGGATTTTGACCAGCAATAGCAAAGGAACAGCGAGATATTTCCAAGTCAGGACGGTGAGTGGCTTGGAGGGGAACTTGCAGGTGGTGTTCCCATGTATTTGCTACCCTTGTCCTTCTAGATGGAAGTGATCAGGGGTGTGGAAGGTGCTGTCTAAGGATCTTTGGTGAATTGCTGGAGTGCATCTTGTAGATAGAAGCAGCAGCAGTGTGGACTGAGTGTAGGTGATGGAGGGAATGAATGTGGATGTGGTGCCAATCAAGCGGGGCTGCTTTTTCCTGGATGGTGTCGAGCTTCTTGAATGTTGCTGGAGCTGCAACTATCCTGGCAAGTGGGGTGTATTCTATCACGTTCCTGACTTGTGCCTTGTAGATGGTGGACAGGCTTTGGCGAGTCAGGAGTTGTTGCACACCATAGTATTCCTGGCCTCTGATGTGCTATTGTAGCCACTGTGTTTATGTAGTGAGTCCAATTGAGTTTCTTGTCAATGGTAACCCCAAGGATGTTGACAGTGGGGGATTCAGTGATGGTAACACCATTGAATGTCAAGGCACGGTGGTTAACGTCTTTTATTGGTGATGGACATTGCCTGGTATTTGTGTGGCACGAATGTTACTCTCACGTAGCACAATTGAATAACAATGGAAAGTCGTAACATTGAATATAAATTTAATTCTTGTGTCTTCTCTTTGCCCTACCCACATTTAGGTGTCTCAAGCAGCTACAGATTTGAAGCAGTTTTGTCTTCAGAATGCACAACAGGATCCTTTGCTGATGGGAATACACCCAAATACTAATCCTTTCAGACCAGCTAAACCCTGTTTGCTATTGTAGCTGAAATGTGATTCTAATTTCTTTTGGTAAGTAAATGTGTGGTTCGCCAAAAACAATTTTCAAGTGTTGATGGTGATTCAAATAATGCTGGTGTTTGATTCAAGTTGAAAAGTCCAAGATTGATTGGTGTAATATGCAAAGGCAGGGCAGAACTTATTCAGTTAATAGGTCATTGGGGAGAGTTACAGAACAAAGAGATCCAGGGGCACAGGTTCTTGAAAGTGGAGCCACAGGTGGAAAGATGAAGAAGGCAGTCGGCATGCTTAGTTTCATTGGTCAGAACATTGAATACAGGAGCTGAGGACGTCTTGTTGAAGTCGTACGCGACATTGGTCAGGCCACACTTGAAATACTGTGTCCAGTTCTGGTCACCCTATTACAGAAAGGAAATTATTAAACTAGAAAGAGCACAGAAAAGATTTACTAGGATGCTACCAGGACTTCATGGTTTGAGTTAAAAAGAGAGGCTCGATAGACGGGGACTTTTTTTTTCCTAGAATGTAGGAGACTCGGAGATGACCTTTCCAAAGGTAGGGGAGGCTAAAACTAGAGGACATAGGTTTAAGGTGAGAGGGGAGAGATACAAAAGGGTCCAGAGAGGCATTTTTTTCTCTCTGAGTGGTGAGTGTCTGGAATGAGCTGCCAGAGATAATAGTAGAGGCAGGTACAATTTTCTTTTAAAAAGTGTTTTGACAGTTACGTGGGTACAGATGGATATGGGCCAAATGCTGGCAACTGGAACTTGCTTAGTGGTTAAAACGAAAGGGCAGCATGGACAAGTTGGGCAGGAGGGCCTGTTCCCATGCTGTAAACCTCTTGACTCTATTATATACTGAAGGCCCAGAGTAGGCTGGAAAGGGACACCCTTAGATCTGTTCATGCATGTTCAGCCATTTTTTAAAAAAGTTATCACTAGTTAGTTGCATGTGTAAGCTAATAATGGGGGAGAAAGGAGTACCCTGGGCCTTAGTCACTGCTGCCAACAGAGGCATGAGTAAAGTGTTGGAGGGAGAACCATTGCTGAGAACATCGGGAGAACTTCCCATTCTTTAACTTTGTGCCCACCCAAACAACATGCTGGGTCTTTTTTTAAACCACAGGATTTGAGCAGCATTTATTGCCCATTCATAATTTCCATAGAACCATTGAATCTCTACAGTGCACAAGGAGGCCATTTGGCCCACTGAGTCTGAGCCCAAAGAGCTGTCCAGTAAACCAATCAATTGTGGCAGTCCAGATGCACAGCATCAGTTTTTTATTCTAGGTTTATTTCAGTCCCCCAGTTGTGATGATTGGGATTTGAACTCCTGTCTGTGGATGGTTTGAGCAGGATGAACTGTTGCAGCATCCGCAGCCAAGGAAGAGACTTCAGACATTGAGAAACTCCCTTAGTGCTGGACTGAGAGTCATCCAGTTGGTCCATAGCTCAGTTTGCTGGAGAAGCATTTTGACCCAACGATCAAGGACTTGGAGGCTTTAGAGAGAGTACAGAGGTTTACCAGGATGTTGCCTGGTATGGAGGGTATTAGCTATGAGAAGAGAAAGAATAAACTGGGATTGTTCTCCCTGGAAAGACAAGCTGAGGGATGACCTGATGGAAGTTTATAAAATTTATGAAGGGTCTGGAGAGGGTGAACAATTGCAAGCTTTTTCCCAGGGCAGAAATGACAATTACAAGGGGGCACAAGTTCAAGGGAAGGGTGCAGTGGGAGGTTTTTTTTTACACACAGGTGGTGGGGGCCTGGAATGCACTGCCAAATGAGCTGGTTGAGGCAAATACATTAGGGACAATTAAGATTAATCTGTATAGGCACGAGAACAGAGGGATATAAACGGTTGGTCTAGGTAGACAATGTGATCGATGAGGGCTGAAGGGCCTATACCTGTGCTGTACTGTTCTTTGTTCAATAAGAGTCCTTTACTCTTTACACGCCATGACTCATAAGAACATAAGAAATAGGAGCAGGAGTAGGCCATCTGGCCCTTCGAGCCTGCCCCGCCATTCAATAAGATCATGGCTGATCTGTTGTGGCTCAGTTCCACATTCCCGCCCCCTCCCCATAACCCTTAATCCCCTCTCATCAAAGACCCATCAACCTGCGTCTTAAAAATATTTAGCGAGGTAGTCTCCACCACTTCAACGGGCAGAGAATTCCAGAGATTCACCACCCTTTGAGTGAAGAAGTTCCTCCTCAACTCCGTTCTAAACCGCCCCCCCCCCCCTTTATCTTGAGGCTGTGTCCCCTAGTCCTATTATCCTTTGAGTGGGAAGAGTCTCTCCATCTCTATCCTATCCATCATCTTATACGTCTCAATGAGATCTCCCCTCATTCTTCTAAACTCTAACGAGTACAACCCTACTTTATTCAGCCTCTCCTCATAGCTCAACCCCCCCAACTCCAGCATCAGCCTAGTAAACCTCCTCTGCACTCCCTCCAAGGCCATAATATCCTTGCATAAGTACGGTGCCCAAAACTGCACACAGTACTCCAGCTGCGGCCTCACCAATACCCTATACAGCCGCAGCAAGACCTCCCTACTTTTATATTCAATCCCCCTCGCTATGAAGGCCAGCATCCTATTCGCCTTCATGACCACCTGCTGCACCTGCAAGCTGGGTTTTTGCGACTCATGCACAAGGACCCCAAGGTCCCTCTGCACCGTCGCCTGCTGCAGTTTTTCGCCACGTAAGTGATAATCCTTCCTAACATTATTCCTACCAAAGTGGACCACCTCACATTTGCCAACATTAAATTCCATTTGCCATTTCCTGGCCCATTCGCCCAGCCTATCTAGATCCTTCTGTAGACTCTCCACACCCTCCGCACAATTTGCCTTTGAATAACAGGTTATCATGTCCCTTTTGACCAAAAGATTGCATTGTTAGAGAACACTTGCCATGAGCAGGTGAGGGATGGGGTTTTGTTCTGCTGTCAGATGTAAATAAAATTCATGTTAGTCTCACCAGAACATAAAAATCGAAAATTTCAGGAATTGTCTTTTGGGAAGGGGTGTGCATGTGTGTGGTTGGGTGGCGGGGGGTAAAATGTAATCTTGTTGAGAACTCAAAACAGGCATTAACCATTAAGCCTCCCACTATACCTACTCTGATTCTGTTGGTTGCATTTTACCCCTCCTGTATGCACCAGTGGCATTTAACACTGCCCAAAAAAAGGGCAATCTGTGGCCACTACTTGCTGTAAATTAATCTTTGTTCCTTGAACTTGTTTGTCCTTCTTGCAGGTTTCTGGGTCTTAAGTGGGAAATTCACCCTTGGTACATGTTCTGAAAACAATGAAGATGTTTACACTAATCCTGATTCTCAATGGCCTTTGGACCAATGGACAAGTCATGTCAGATATGTTTTTAAAAGCCTTTTAAAATCTGTGCCAATTTTCCTTACTGTCACTTTGTAAATTGCCTGTTCTTTGATACTGATCTTACACCTACCTCATTGAAGCAATGGGGTGCTGTATGTACAACTTTAGTTGCTGCTTGTGCACAGTCCTGTTTCTAGAAAGATTTGTACACTGGTAGAGAAAATTTTCAATAAAGATCTGAATTCATTTATGTATCTTATGCGTACACAATGCACCACAAAAGCTCTGACAGAGTTATCCAGACTTGAAGTGTTGGCTTTATTCTCTCCACTGATGCGGTCTTTCCAATACTTTGTGTGTGATTCCAGCCTCTGCAGTAATTTGCTTTTGAAAGTACATTGTATTTCCTAATGTGAAAAGTTGGATATTTTGCATACTAATTTGTAACATGAGCCTTTAGTATTACTGGAAGAAATAGCAGATTGACTGGAATGGTTTATGAAGAGGGAGCGATTAAGAATAGGAACAGCTTAAATTAGGGTTTGGTAAAAGGTTGAGCTCCCCTTGTTCTGGCCTTGGTCCTCTATTAATTATTCATTATATTCTCAAACTGATCAGTAGCATCAGTTAGCAGATGGGGGTAATTCTTTCACAAGGAACTCCTGCAGCAATGTCCTGGAACTGAGATAATTGACATCCAACAATCACAGCTATCTTCCTGTGTGCCAGGCGTAAGTCCAATCAGTAGAGAACATTCCCCTGAATCAGGGACTGCTCAGTATCACCCTTGGGCAAAATGCTGCCCTCACAGCAAGGGTGGTAACTCTTACCTCACTGCTTTGGGAATTCTGCTTTTCTGTCCATGTTTGGACCAAACCTATGATGAGGTCAGCAGCTGGGAGGCCCTGGCACATTCAGAACATAAGAAATAGGAGCAGGAGTAGGCCATCTAGCCCTTTGAGCCTGTCCCGCCATTCAATAAGATCATGGCTGATCTGTCTATGAGTCTTTGGTACATTCTTGTTCAGAAAATATTTCTGCTCCCACAGCTGAAGGCATCAAAGTGGTCGTGAAAAGCGGGGAAATATTGCAATGTTAGCCCTGGAAAAGGGAGAGTTTGAATTTTCCAATTGATGAAAGGTCATGAAATATGAGAGATATTGAACTAAAATGTGCCTCTGACCCAGGGGAACAATTCATAGGATGGTACAGTGGTTAGCACCAGGGTCCCAGGTTCAGTTCCATCTTTGGGTCACTGTGCAAACTCCACACAGACATTCCCTGTGCTTGTGGGTTTCCTTCTGTAGTCAATCAACCTAGCCCATATCTTTGGACTATGCTAAATTGACCCTGCTGAGAGGGGAGCTAGGAAGGTAAATGAGTGCTATAGGAATAGGACCTGGGTGGGATTATGGTCAGTAGAGGCTGAATGGCCTCCTTCTATCCTGTAGGGAATTCTATGTCTACAAATCAAAATCACTTGCACTACACACCACAGCATGATATTCAGTTAGTTTGGCCCTGAAGAGGAACTATATATTGGCAATCTCGGTTAACACCATATTTAGTTCATTTTATGAGGCCACACCCAATTATTTTGAAATCAAGTCTCGAGCGAGAAAAAGGAGGCCTGCAGATTGGGCTGTGGAGCAGTCATGACAGGGGATTCACTGGAAGGGTCCTGATATCTGTGACCTGTATTACTGTGCTGCAATGATGGGTGTGTGGAGTGGGAGGCAGGGGGTCTCCCCAGTTTAAGGCTAACAGTCTGCAGCCACCCCCCCCCCCAGGAAAAAAAAAGTGAAAAATCATACTTCTGTCCAAAAGAGTGACAGGGTGCTACAAGATTGTCTTTTCAAACTTGCCCCTCAAAAAAGACAGGTCTGAAACTCCTGTTTTCCTCACTCAGTACTTCAAATTTTTTCACAAGATTGTGCCCATTCTGTACAAGTGGTTACCTTACACAACTCCCTCCTGTAAGTGGTGACCTCATGTTCCACAAGCAACTGCTGAAGACACCCAGCAACCTATGAGCCCCCATTGTTCCATCTTGTATCATAGGACAATGAATACACTTAGAACATAGAACATTACAGCGCAGAACAGGCCCTTCGGCCCACGATGTTGCGCCGACCAGTTACAAAAACAATGACCCACTAGCCTATACCAATCCCTTTTCGTCCATAAACCTATCTACAGATCTCTTAAACGCACCCAAACTAGGCGCATTTACAACTGCAGCAGGCAGGGCATTCCAGTCCCTCACCACCCTCTGGGTAAAGAACCTACCCCTGACATCCGTCCTATAGCTACTCCCCCTTAATTTAAAGCCATGCCCCCTCGTGGTAGCTTTCTCCATCTGAGGAAAAAGGCTATCACTATCCACCCTATCTAAACCTCTAATCATCTTATATGTTTCAATAAGATCCCCTCTTAGCCGCCTTCTTTCCAACGAAAACAACCCCAAATCCCTCAGTCTCTCCTCATAGGACCTCCCCACCATACCAGGCAACATCCTAGTAAACCTCCTCTGCACCCTCTCCAAAGCCTCCACATCCTTCCTGTAATGTGGGGACCAGAACTGCACACAGTACTCCAAGTGCGGCCGTACCAGAGTAGTGTACAGTTGCAACATGATGCTGCGACTCTTAAATTCAATCCCCCTACCAATAAACGCCAAGACACCGTACGCCTTCTTAACAACCTTATCTACTTGATTCCCAACTTTCAGGGATCTATTTCACTCAGAGGGTGGTGAGTGAATGGAATCGGCGGCCGTCATCGGTGGTGGAGGCGAACTCGCTGGGGTCTTTTAAAGGATGAGTATATGGGGTTTAATGGGATTGGGGGTTATAGATAGGTCTATAGATGGGTGGGGTTGATGTGATCGGCGCAACTCGAGGGCCGAAGGGCCTGTTTGTGCTGTAATGTTCTATGTACACATACACCTAGATCCCTCTGTTCATCCACACTATTCAAAGTCCTCCTGTTGGCCCTATACTCGACACATCTGTTGCTCCTACCGAAGTGAATTACCTCACACTTCTCCGCATTAAATTCCATCCGCCACCTCTCGGCCCAGCTCTGCAACCTATCTAAGTCTGCAGGGAGACTATGACACCCTTCCTCACAATCTACCACACCTCCGACTTTGGTGTCATCAGCAAATTTACTAATCCACCCAACTATACCCTCATCCAGATCATTAATAAAGATTACAAACAGCAGTGGCCCCAAAACAGATCCCTGAGGCACACACAGTTAGTACTTAACTGACTGCAAGCCCTTTGGAACACTCCTTGAAAGACACATATGTAAAAATGTCTCCACAATCTTTGGCAATCGCTCAGGATTGCGGGTGATCTGTTTCCACTCTGGTCCAAAAGGATGTTCAATGCAGGGTCTGCCAGATTCTGCCACTTGCAGTGCACGTGATGCTTGCAACATTGATAGATGGGCTGTTTGAAGGCTTGTGAAGCAAGACCAATTGAATGGAACCAACTGGACTGCTCTGGAAAAAACAGTTGGCAGGGATTCAAGACAAAATGAGGACCTCCTATGCTGTACTGTTCTATGACTAATGTGTCATATCTAAGCATCAGTATCAGTGTAAAATGCACAAACATCTGGTTCAGAACAGGATTACAGATAATCCTTTCTTGCTGAAATCAACTATTTTGATGGGAGTCGATGTCACATCCACCAACTTAAGCTGAAAGCTTTATTTATTTAGATACCAACATACAAATTAGGAGCAGGAGGCCATTTGGCCCCTTCAGCCAGCTCTGCCATTTGATAACATGGTTGATTTGATTGTGGCGTCATCTACCTCTCATACCCTTACATACTTCATTGGCAAGGGAGTCAATCTAACTCAAGTCTCAAAAATATTAAATGGCTCTATATGATCCTATAGGTTTTGAATAGGGTCAAGTTATTTGCATTTTGAGCCTGCTCTGTCATTGGTAAGATAATGGCTGACAGAGCATCCATGCATTGTCACATTAAATATCCTAATCTCAACCTTTTCTTTAAAGAATAATTCAATACAGCATGTTAACCACTAATTTAAGATTCCCCAAGATTATCTTAAATACTGTTGAAACTTTTCTTTAGAGGATTGTGCCCTCTGAATCAAAGGATATTTGAAATGTGGGCACACCTTTTATATTTACAGGGTCAAAATTAGTGTTATTACTTCCAAATTCAAGAGCATAAATCCTGGATATAAATTTAAGTCAATAATTTAATTGATCCCAAATTGTAATCCTTTTACAAAGTACATTTACAAGGAGTCCTTTAGCTTGTAATAGGTCCTAGTAAATGTGAGTATAATACTTAACAGAAACATTGCTGTAGACTTCAGCAACCAGACATCTCCTCCACAATTTATTTTCAAACAATCCAGTTGACGTCAGTTTTGGATAAAAATGGAGGACTGTTTAGATTGTCTTCAGGATATCAAAAACACATCAATGTGTAAAGTCAGTGCTGCCAGGGGAACCTGCGTCACGGCTTCGAGCGATCCCAACGAAAGCCCTACTTTACAAGTGGAACTTCCTTCGGTTTGTATCCATTTCATGACGCTGAAGGAAAAGAAAGCGAAGCAGGTCAGTGAGAGCATGCAATAAAATACCCTGCACATACTCAACATGTGACAAGTAAATCTCCTAACATCAGTTAGTGGCAGGGATTCATTTATCTATTAGAAAGATATTAAACACTGCTGCCGAGTAAATCTATACTGCAATCGACTGGAAATGGTTGAGCTATACAGCACATTTAGGAATAGTTGAATCGAATTTTCTTTATCCGTCGGGCGCCATGGTGGCACAGTGGAACCGGAGTTCACTTTGGCCTTGGGTGACTGTGTGGAGTTTGCATTTCTCCCCGTGACCATGTTTCCTCCGCGTGCTCCAGTTTCCTCCCACAGTCGAAAGACATGTAGGTTAGATGGATTAGCCATGCTAAATATGGTTACGGAGTTGGGGTAGAAGATGGTATGATGCTCTTTCGGGGAGCCGGTGTAGGCTCGACAGGCTAAGCAATGCAGGAATTCTATGGTTCAGGCTCCATGTGCATACTTATGGGAAACTGAAGTGGCAGTAAGTCAGCATTAAAATTTTCTCAATGGCCTTAACTGCACCTACTTTCCAGCTTCAATCCCAGACACGAGATATTTCAAATAACCAAATTATTCTGCTACATACATGAGCACAAATCAGAAGAATCTACAGAACATTGTTGTTAGCAATAACACTTCACACATTCCTTATCCATAACCCTCCACGCCATTAGATAAAAGCAACATGAAGTGATTTACATAATAGAACATGTACAATTCTGTCATACATATCCACATCAATATATTGATTCTGCTTAATTTGCAGTCACATTTGATTTTGAGACAGTAGTCAAAATCGTAAAAGACTCAGCTATAGAAATTTAATCTAAAATCACCAAGTTAAAGTCCATGAACCCCAAGACAACAAAACATCTCACAAACTGACCTTGTGGACCCATTCATATTCTCCAAATTTTGAATCAAAGGTTCCTTTCTGGAGTGATCTCAGTTTCAAGGTGAAACGTGGCCCGAGTTCCTGAAGGCCCACTTTCTTTTCATTTCTAAATATGTACCTTTAAAACAACAGCTCTGTTAGCATCTGGTCGGAATTAAGCGCACACGTCAGTTTAACATTCTTTTGATACAGAACTAATTCACAGTGGTGGTTCCTGGGAGAAAGGGATGGCTGTTTAAGGAGTGTTTTAAAAATATCCGTTCGTGGGATGTGGGCATCGCTGGCATTCGTTGTCCATCCCTAATTGCTCCTTGATGAGGTGGTGGTGAGCTGCCTTCCTGAACTGCTGCAGGCCATGTGATATAGGAACAACCACAGTGCTGTTAGAGAGGGTGTTTCAGGATTCTTTCTCAGCCACGGTGAAGGAACAGTGATATTGTTCCAAGTCAGGATGTTGAGTGGTTTGGAGGAGAACTTGCAGCCCTCTGGGGCTGTTCCATCATTCAACCACATCACGGCTGATCCTTTATCCTCAATTCCACACTCCCACAGCATACGCATATCCTCAATTCCTTAAGGAAAGTAGGACGGTGGCCATCCTCGGTTAACACAAGGGGACATAGCCTTAAATTAAGGGGCGATAATTATAGGATGGATGTCAGAGGTAGGTTCTTTACTCAGAGGGTAGTAAAGGTGTGGAATGCCCTGCCTGCAGCAGTTGTGGACTCGCCAACTTTAAGGGCGTTCAAATGGTCAGTGGATAGGCATATGGATAACATTGGAATAATTTAGGTAAGAGGGTCTTTAGATTGTTGCGCTGACCAGTGGAACCATCGAGGGCCGAATGGCCTGTAACTGCGTTGTAATGTTCTATAATTTATTGGCAATCTGTCCTGAATAGACTCAACTTCTGATTATCCATATTTAAGCTTGAATATGGAACTCAAAAGATTTACAAATCTCTGTGAAGATATTTCTTCTCATCTCAGCCCTAAGCAATCCACCCTAATCCGGATTCTCGAATCATGTTCTTGATTCCCCAGACATGGAGGCACTTTCTCAATTCCTTTTTACTGTCAGGCTCCTTACAAAATTTTCTGTTTCAATTAGATTATTCCTCTGAACCTCAGGAAATATAGGACAAACCCAACCATCTTCAGCTGCTTCAATGACTTTATCTCCATCATGAAGTGGAAGCAGGGGGGAGTGGGGGTGGGATTGGGATTGTTCAGCACCATTTGAAAGTCTGCAGGTACTGAAGCAGCCAGTGCCCTTGTGCAAGACCTGGACTATCAGGCTTGGGCATGCAAGTTGCAAGTAACATTTGCATCATGCCCGTGCCAGAAAATGACTATTCTCACTTGCAATTCAAGGCATCTTCACCGAATCCCCACCATCAATACCCTGTGGGTCACCACTGAAGAGACACTGAAATGGACCAGTCACAGGGGAGAGATCCAGAAGTGTCCAGAGGGGGAATTTTTCCACCGAGAGGGTGGTGAGTATCCGGAACAAGCTGCCAGAGGTAGTAGTAGTAGAGGTAGATACAATTTTGTCTTTTAAAAAGCATTTAGATAGTTACTTGGGTACGTTGGGTATGGGGGATATGGGCCAAATGCAGGCAATTGGGATTAGCTTTGGGGTTTTTTTGAAAAAAGGAGTGGCATGGACAAGTTAGGCCGAAGGGCCTGTTTCTATGCTCTAAATCTCTATGACTCTATAACAAATGTTGTGGTTACCACCATCTAAAGGGCAACAGAGGTGTGGGTAATAACTAGTTGGTCTTGCCCGTGACTCTCACCCCATGCAAATAAAAAAAATCATAAATGTCTTCCAGATTGGAACAACTGGCCACATAATTCTCTCTCTCCCTCGTATCCACTCTTGGGTTATCGAATAGATTGCGGTGCACAAATGACGCAGCACTTCCAAGTTCAGCAACATACTATATACCATTACCAGAAAGGTATAGACAGTGGTTTAAGTAAATTTCATTGCACATTCATTCATAGGACATGGGCGTCACTGACAGGCCAGTATTTATGTCCCTGCTGGAATGCCTTCCTGTTTGTTTGCAAATTGAGAAACTGTGTTTCCTGTTGTTAGGTTTAAGGTGTTTTAGCCCCACTGGGTCAAGGGTTTCAGAATGTCACAACTCACCTATGTTGTTACATTTTATTTTTATACAGTCTGTCCTATCCTGCCATTCAGTACGATCACTAAACCAAAATGTATACATTATATAGACCAAGGGGCAGCATGGTAGTTAGCACTGCTGCATCACAGCGCCAGGGACCCGGGTTCGATTCCCAGCTTGGGTCAACGTCTATATGGAGCTTGCACATTCTCCCCATGTCCGCGTGGGTTTCTTCCAGGTGCTCCAGTTACCTCCCACAATCCGAAAGACGTGCTGGCTCGGTGCATTAGCCATGCTAAGTTCTCCCTCAGTGTACCCAAACAGGTGCCGGAGTGTGGCGACTAGAGGCTTTTCACAGTAACTCCATTGCGATGTTAATGTAAGTCTTGCTTGCAACTAATAAACTTTACACACACTCCAACAAGGACTTGTTATGAATACAGTTTGCTTATTTCACTTGTTAAAAAGCGTACCTGTGAAATCTGAAAAAGATATAATCACGCTGGTTATGAAAAGTTGCCACTTGGCGTCCTACAAATTGTGGATCGTAAGGGAAGAGAGAAGCAAACATTCTCCCAATGCTGTGCCCCAGTCGGGTTGAAAAGTTATTAAGGATCACTTCTGGTATATGCTCTGTTGGTTTCGTCCCTTTCATCCCTTTCCTCTGCAAGAAAGTGTACAGATTTTAAGATACTCTTTCATTTCTAAACTGCAGCATCTTATTAAGCATCATTCACTCCTGAGAAAGGGTTCAATAATAACAAGAAAAAATCTACTGCAGCAACACTCAAGTCACTAGTTTATGTGAACACTGCTTGATATATGAAAGCATCTGAACAGCTAACAAAGGCAATGTTAACATTGCCGTCTTGACAAGGGGCTCAATGGGGTTTTAGAATAAGACCTCTACTAATGCAGCACAGTGCCATAATGGCTAGCACTGTTACCTCAGTGCCAGGGATCTGGGTTCAATTCTGGACTTGGGTGACCACCTGTGTGGAGTTTGCACATTCTCCCTGTGTTTGCATGGGTTTCCTCCTATATTCCAAAGACGTCCAGGTTAGGGGAATTAGTGGGGTAAATACGTGGGACTGTGTGGATAGGGTTTTGGTAGGATGCTCTGTTGAAAGTTAGCACAGGCTCGATGGGCCGAATGGCCTCATTCTCCATTTTAAGTATTCTATGATTCTAACTTATGCCTGGTTCTTTTACAAGTTATTTTACTCAATAAATGGTCTAACATACAGCATCACCTCACCTACAGCATTGTCCATCTTTTTGTGGCATTGCTTGACGATTAAATTTGATATAATTGCATTTATTTAGTTTTCTATTGCTGAAAAGAAACATGTTGCTGAAGCTTTTTATCTTGAACTCATCAGGACAAATACAAGAATGCCAAATTTCAAACGATCACAACAATTATACTACAGGAGAAAAGGATGCTGACTGTTTCAGCAACAGGTCTCTTTTTTCTGTACTATCTTTAATTATATAATTCACTAAGAATTTAGTAATCACTTACCCAGCCAACAGTTAACTTCTTAAAAAAATCCAACATTTCACATGGAACATTACTTCATAGAATATACATTAAACCAAGCTCCTTAATGCTTTACCTTAAGTTCTTTTGCTAGACGCACACTAGACATCTTGAAATGCGCTGTTGGTCCACTGGGAAGGTGGCTAATAATTAATCCATCTGTCAGTATTGGTTAAGGTGAAAGAAATTGAGTTTTCAGGAAACTTCACAAAATGATCAGTTGAAACACAAACTTCTCTTTAAATGCGAGAGAACTACAAGAGCTCCCTACCATTGTTACGGATAACTGGTCATCACATAGGGTGCAGGTGATGCTGGAAAATCAGCATTTGATTGCCCATCCCTAATTGCTCCTGAAGGTGATAGCGAGCCACCTTCATAAATGGAGTCAATTATTTTGCTGTGCATCTGGAGTCACGTGTTAGGTCAGGCCAGAAAAGATGACAGATTAAAGCAAAATACTGCGGATGCTTGAATCTGAAACAAAAACAGAAAATGCTGGAAAATCTCAGCTGGTCTGACAGCAAAAACAGAAAATGCTGGAAAACCTCAGCTGGTCTGACAGCATCTGTGGAGAGAGAATAGAGGCAACATTTCAAGTCTAGATGACCCTTCAGAGCAGGTGACAGATTTCCTCTAAAGGGCATTTAAACGACTAGATGTGCTTTTGCATCAATCAATAATAGTTTCATGGTCACCACTGCTGGGGCCAGCTTTCAATTCCAGATTTAACTGAATTTAAATTCCATCAACTGCCACGGTAGGGTTTGAACCCTGGTCCCCTAGCTCGAGCCTCTGAATTACCAGCTCATTAACTCTGCCAGGGTTTCTGTATTAAATATTGAACAAAATCATAACAGGTAGCTGCATAAGCTGTGCAGAGGAAGGGGATGTTTTTAAAAAAAAGATATTTACTTTACTGTGGAAAACAAGTGAGGTTCTGAGGTCTAGAAATTCTGCACAAGGACAATGCCACGCGCACTCGAGTACTAATGTCATTACTGTGCATAACACATAGTTGAGATGCTCTTAACTGATCTATATCAGTGTGAACACCCACTAGATTTTAATCTTCCTGCCTCTGAATTGTTTTCAACACAGCTATCATGAAAGTCTCACCCAGTTTCCAAGTTTACCGTGTGGTTTGTGAAAAGCTGTGTAAAGACTAGAAGATTATCGCTCAATGTAACAGCTTACAGAAGCTAATTAGATGGTGCAACCATGATCAGCAATAATGTACAATTCTTGATCACAGATACTGATAAGGGCACTCACCTAGAAAAAGCTTACAGCATCTAACTTGCCCAATCTTAGTTGCCACAAGAGCGTTAAGTGTCAGCCAAGCAGCGTGCGACTCAAATCGCATGTGTGTCAGGCAAGGGAGGGGCTCACGGAAGGAAATTAATGAACTAGTTTTTAAGACAACAGTTGGACAGTTTTAATGATTCTAAAAATTTTGATTTAATTTCACAACTTTCACAGTGGTGCTGGAGCCACTCGGCTACCTGGTACTATATTTAAGTATCAAATAAGAAGTGCGTGGGTTTAGCTCCTCTATGCTGTTCAATGCAACATATATACACTTTTCCAAGGTGCCCTCTTATCTACTTCCCTTCAAAAGCTCAGAGCTCCCCGATTTCCTCCTCCAATTAGCAGGTATCACAACGAGACCTGTGCTTTTAGGCTGATTGATTGGTTAACAAATTGTCCCTATATTGGACCTCCCTGATCCTCATACATTAGGCATAGACTGAAATCATGAATAGGTCACTGACCATGGGACGGCGGAGCGGGCTCGTTGGGCTGAAGGACCTGTTTCCCGTGCTGTGTTGTTCTTTGTTCTTTGAGACATCGCAAGTTTTTAAAGTGCTAAACATTCTTCCTCACACTTTATTAAAATAACACTACTGAAGTGTACAACAATAAGAAACCATTTTACAGTGCTATTAGCAATCTCAGGATGTCCCAAAGCATCAGGCTGCAAAAGTAGCATTCAAAAAGGAACCAAATAAATATAGCACGGGCAATTTCTGAAATTTGTGGGGGATTAGAATACATAAAACACTGCAGCGAGTCAAACACGGAAGAAAGCCAATGACATTTTAGAATAAACTCAACAATAAAAGGATACTCGGGACTTTCCGATCTTCATTGATGATGAGCAGGTCTGTAAAATCTCTAGCAACACACTGCGGTATGATCTTTTTCAGAGCCAATCCCTTCCTATAATAGACATGCGCATTTGGCACCACCTTTGCCAGTTGCTCACATAGCCTTACTGTTCTCTGGAAAACAAAACGATCCATTCACCATTTTAAAATATGCAGCAGTTGAGGGCAGTGATTGCTGGAACCCTGGGCTTGGAGGAGAGGTACTAAGAAACTGAGCCCAATTGTTTCCCACTGGGCTCACCTGTTGCAACGATTACAGTAAGAAGTCACACAGCACCAGGTTGAAGTCCAACAGATTTATTTGGAATCACGAGCTTTCTGAGTGCTGTTCCTTCATCATGATCACTCACCTGATGAAGGAGCAGTGCTCCAAAAGCTCGTGATTCCAAATAAATTTGTTAGACTTTAACCTGATGCTGTGAGACTTCTTACTGTGTCCATCCCAGTTCAATGCCAACATCACTGCATCGATACAAGATTATTACAGGGAAGAAATACAAACTGCAACAAAAACACAATCACACTAGCCATATTATCGCTAACAATAGCGTGTCTTAGGCTGGGAATTTTGTGGTAACTCACCTCCTTATCCCTTAAAGCTCGTCATCTACAAGGATCACGTTAGAACATAGAACACTACAGCACAAACAGGCCCTTTGGCCCACGAGTTGCGCCGATCACATCAACACCTATCTATAACCCCCAATCCCATAAGACCCCATATACTCAACCAGAAGTCTTTTAAAAGACCCCAGCGAGTTCGCCTCCACCACCACTGACGGCAGCCGAGTCCACTCACTCACCACCCTCTGAGTGAAAAACTTACCCCCAACATCACTTCTGTACTTTCCTCCCCGCACCTTAAATCTGTGTCCTCTCGTAGCGACCATTTCAACCCGGGGAAATAGCCTTTGCGAAACCACCCTATCTATTCCTCTCAACATTTTATAAACCTCTATCAGGTCGCCTCTCAACCTTCGTCTCTCCAGGGAAAAGAGACTCAGCTCCCTCAACCCTCCCAGTCCAGGCAACATCCTTGTAAATCTCCTCTGTACCCTTTCAATAGCTTCTACGTCTTTCCTATAGTGAGGCGACCAGAACTGTGCACAGTACTCCAAATGAGGCCTGACAAGGGTCTTATAAAGTTGCGGCATTACCTCCCGACTCCTAAACTCAATCCCTCGGTTAATGAAGGCCAGTACACCATACGCCTTCTTGACCACCTCCTCCACCTGCGAGGCCGATTTAAGAGTCCTGTGGACCCGGACCCCGAGATCCTTCTGCTCTTCAACACTACTAAGACTCCTGCCCTTGATAGTGTACTCGTTCATCCCGTTGGTTCTGCCAAAATGGACGACTACGCATTTATCCGCGTTGAAGTCCTTGTGCCACTTCTCCGCCCATCCTGCATCCTATTTATGTCCTGCTGCAACTTTTGACATCCTTCCAGACCATCCACAACCCCCACCGACCTTCGTGTCATCAGTGAACTTACTTACCCATCCCTCCACTTCCTCATCCAGGTCATTTATGAAAATGACAAACAGCAAGGGTCCCAGAACAGATCCCTGGGGCACTCCATTGGTGACTGACCTCCATTCAGAAAAAGACCCATCCACAACCACTCTCTGCCTTCTGCAGGCAAGCCAGTTCTGGATCCACAAGGCCAAAGGCCCTTGGATCCCATGCCCTCTCACCTTCTCAAGAAGTCTTGCATGGGGGACCTTATCAAACGTCTTGCTGAAGTCCATGTACACCACGTCCACGGCACTTCCTTCGTCAATGTGTTCAGTCACATTATCAAAGAACTCAACTAGGCTTGTAAGGCACGACCTGCCCTTGACAAATCCATGCTGACTATTCCTGATCATGTCAAACCTCTCCAAATGCTCGCAGATCTTGTCCCTCAGAAGCCTTTCCATCAGCTTACCAACCACTGAGGTCAGACTCACCGGTCGGTAATTTCCCGGACTATCTCTGTTCCCTTTCTTGAAAATAGGGACTACATCCGCAATCCTCCAATCTTCCGGAACCTCTCCCGTCTCCATTGACGACGCAAAGATCATCGCCAGGGGCTCTGCAATCACTTCCCTCGCCTCCCACAGTATCCTGGGGTATATCCCATCTGGTCCCAGCGACTTATCTATCTTGATAGAATTCAAAAGTTCTAACACATCCTCCACCTTAATATCCACAAACTCAATCTTTTCCATCTGCTGCAAATCCGTAGCAAAATCTCCCAGATCAGCTTCCACCGTGAATACTGAGGCAAAGTACTCATTGAGCACCTCTGCCATTTCTTCTGGAAATGGCAGAGGTGTGATGGTTAGAGTGTGATGGAACACGCTCCACTTGCCTGGATGAGTGTAGCTCCAACATGTTTGACACCATCCAGGACAAAGCAGCTTGCTTGATTGGAACAATATCCACAAACATTCACCTCCTCCATTACTGATGTGCAGTGACAGGAGTGTGTACCATCTATAAGATGCACAGCAGCAACTCACCAAGGCTCCTTTGATAATATTTTCCAAACCTGCAACCCTATCTAGACAGAGGACAAGGGTAGCAGATACGTCGGACCTCGACCACCAACAAGCCACCTTGGCTTGGAAATAGTTTGGCGTTCCTTCTCTGCCACATGGTCAAAACTCTGACACTATCCTTAACAACAGTGGGTGTATCCCCACTACATGGACTGTACTATAGTAATTCAAGTTGGCAGCTCATCATCATCTTCTCAAGGACATTTAGGGATGGGCAATAAATACTGGTCTTGCCGGCAACACCCATAACTAAAGATCAAATAAATCACATGTACACGGTACCTTTATTGTATAAAATATTGCTGGGTGCTTTTGAATTGAAACAGAGGAATGGGAATGGACACCAATTGTGGAAGTGGAAACAAGGAGCGTTGGTCAGAAGAGATGAATTTTAGGAAGATTTTATAACAAGAAGGGATTGGAAAAGGAGAGGAGCTCAGAAACAGAGCTCCAGAGTGGAGCCAAGTCTCTGAAACCTAACGTGGGTAAAGAGAAATAGAGGAGGGATGTATAAAAGACCAGAATCCAGTGGTACACATGGAACATGGAATTGTATTCCAAACAGGAGTAAGTAGCTCCAGGTGAGAAGAACTGATGAAAACTTTCCCTTTACAATTACATTTATCTCTTGTCCTGTCAGAGTTTAATTTCACGTACCCCTCGAGGCCGGTCAGATGTGGTGATAAGGATCTTCGGACTGCTTTCTCGGTTAAAGTAGGACGAAAATTCATCAGTTGCTTCATCGAAAGCCACCTGTGGAAGGTCGATTAATTAAAGACGAAATCAATCTGCACATTCTCCTGATTAAACGTCTGCATAAAACTATCACCTCCGCCCAGCTTCAACTTTACAGTACTTGGAGAACAGTTTTTATTCACGTACAAGAATTGATGGAGACAAGAATACCGATCAGCCATGATCTTATTGAATGGCGGGGCAGGCTCGAAGGGCCAGATGGCCTACTCCTGCTCCTATTTCTTATGTTCTTATGTTCTCTCTCATCTCATCAATATCCATTATAAAGAAAATATGTGGACCCTAAAGCTAAATCCCAAGATTCAAAATGGAACATTTTTGGTGTTTAACTCAATGGTAATATTCATTAACGTGAACAGGCATCCCAATAAAGGGCAACACATCAGAAAGGGCCTTTCACTGACAAGGAATGTGAGAAAACCTGTAAATTTACCTCTTCATCTTGTGGATCCACGGTTGTTTCGTCATACACTCGCTGGTTTTCAATCGTCTTTGGAACTGATTTTGGTGGTGCCTTGGGCAGAAAGGTGTAATCAGGGTGAGCAAAGTTACTTCGCTTACAGACAAGTGACCTACCCCTATTGGTTTAGCCTGTAGACACAAACCGCAAGCCTGTTTTACCAAGTCGGCACCCTCAGCACTAATCCCTTGGATGTGAGCAGCCACTTACATCCTCCAAAAATTAAAAAACAGGTTTCCTTATTTAAAATGGATTTAAGATATCATGTATATTTACAGATTATCCTATTTAAATAAGGAAAGCAATTACCAACACTACTGCACTGCATTCCTGGAACAGGATAAATTCCACCTCCAACATCGTGGTCCAGCCAACCAAACCAGAACAATACTAGGTTGACTTGGGCAGTAACTGTGTGGTCCAAGAGCTGGCCCTGGGGCTTGAGCACTGCAGATAGGAAAATCAATCTATGCCCCTTTGTTCATTCGCCCTCAGTGCTCTTGATTAATAAACAGCAATCATTCAATCTCATTGAAACTGTCACCAAGCCTCCCGCCTCCACAGCTTCTCAAGAGGAGAGTTCCAGACTTATACTCCCCTCTGGCATCAGCCCTGAACAGCCTCGCTCTAATTTTCAGATTATTCCTCATTGCAGTGTTAATATAAGCCCACGTGTGACACTAACAAAATAAACTTTAATCTTTGCTCTGAACAGCAAACAAAATTGCACTAGACGAGGAAACCGTATTGCAGCAGGTTTTTAAGCACCTTCAAGACTGAAGGAACCAATGTCACTGAACAGCCAACAAACTGCCAGCATCTCAAAGAAAGATTATTTTGAACTTGTGCATTAAGTGACAGTTACCTTGTCTCCAAGTGCCTCTCTCTCTTTCCTCCGCTTCTTTCTGGCTGCCAATTGCTCCTGGATAACAACAGGCAAAATTATTCAGGATCAGAAAGCACATAAAACTTGGTCTCCATTAGAAACTCTTCCACAGCTTAAAACTTAGGCTGCATCATAAATACCATCAGTTATCTGTAATTATTTTACTACTTTCCCAAGAACAATGCCAGTGGAGAGAGCCACTTGTTGAAACCATGGTTAGGGTCAGCACAGTGGTTAATACAGCTGCCTCACAGCGCCAGGGACCCAGATTCAATTCCAGCCTCAGTGACTGTCTGCATGGAGTTTGCATGTTCTCCCTTTGTGTGTGTGTATGCAGGTTAGTTGGATTGGTCATTGCCTCTTAGTGTTCTAAGATGTGTAGGTTTGGGGGATTAGTGGGGTAAATTCTTGGAGTTATGGGGAACAGATCTGGGTGGGATTGCCCCTTCGTGTCAGGGGGATTAGAGAGGGTTACAAGGATTGGGTTTGGGTGGGATCGTTGTCGGTGCAGACTCAATGGGCTGAACAGCATCCTTCTGTACTATAGGGATTCAATGCAAAACACTCAATGGAATTCAGGCTTGACTTTACCACATGGGATCATTCATGTCAGCAGGCACACGCTTAGGAAGAAATGACTTGCAAATATGTAGTATCTTTCATAACCTGGAACATCCCAAAAACCTTACAGCCAATGAAATACTTGAAATGTAGCCAATGCTGTAATGCAGGAAACATGGGAACCAATTTGCCACAGTTCCACCAGTGATCAAACAATCGGATTTAGTAATGATGGTTAAAGGGTAAACGTTGGCCAGGAATCTGAGTGAACTTTCCCGCTCTCTCCGAAACCGTGCCATGGGATCTTTTACATCAACTTGGCTCAGTGTTTCATTCAGAAAGTAGCTCCTCCGGTCGGTGTCATGTTTACTCAGACCTGTCTAGTGTGTTAGCCTGGATATAAGGAATACAGGAGCCTTGAATCCCTCCTCTCTGTGATTGCCTCTGAGATCAAAGGTAACCAGGACGAGAGGTCGGCAAAGGGCTGGAATCTCTGCTCAGCTGTATAGTGGAATGTTTGATCCAAATGGACATTCTGCAAAGACAGCCTTTTCTGCTGTTTCCTATGACATAAATGTGGGAAATCCAACAAAAATGGGAATGATTTTTCTCCAGAAGCAATTCCATAATTTTAAAATGGTCCGACTGCCAGTGCAATTAGACTCACACTGAAGCCTTCTGAATTCATCCTGTAATTAATACTATTGTACAGAAATAGGGTCAAAAAAGAAATCTAGAAAATAGTGCCCCGCGGGAAAATGGAATCTTCTAAAAGGCAATCTTGCACAATAACACTAAAACACTCCTTGAATATTTGTCTAGCTCCTTCTCATGAATTTCTTTCCACATGAAAGGACTATGAACCACCTACCCATACAAACATCCTTGCATCATTACCACAGCAATTGCAACATTGAAGAGAATTGTTAGGTCTTGCTTGTTTTTTCCTTTTATCATGCCGTCACAATGTTCGTTTACTATATTGGCAAAATAGAACTTGCATTTTATAAAGTGCCTCATTGGTTCCTAGGAATTAAATCGTCTTTTTGAGGCCAAGTCACAATTATGTGGATAAAAATGGCAACTGATTTCCACACAGCAAGGTAGGAAATGAGGAATAACCAATTAAAAATATCTGATTGTGTTAGTGGAGAAATTGGGTGGGATGCCAGAACTCTCCTGCTCTTCAAATGGTGCAAGGGGGTTTTATTTTCACATCCACCCAACAGGCAGACAGAACCAAGTGTTACCATCTCACCTGGGAAAGAGCACCTCCAACAATGCAGCACTCTCTCAATGCCACTTCAGCCTAGAATATATATTTGCTGTCTAGAGGATGACAATTCTGATTTTATCACAGAGGAACCTACACTGCCACTCCAGACAGTGGGCAGCACTGCCATGGTCACAATTAATGCCCACCCCTAGTTGCCCCGAAGCAGCAGCTGTAATAGTCTTTTTCCAACTGCTGTGGCTCTAGTTGGAGCTGTGCCCCCACAATGATGGGAGTTTTGGAATTCAGCAATACAGGAAGGAATTGGCATTGTACATCTAAGTTAGCACAGTGTGCGACATGCAAAGCAAAGGCATTTACAATGCATTGCTGTTTGGACTTGCAGGCAGCAGAGATTACAAGGTGCCTGTGAAGTAACTTGCACAAGTTACCAGAGTGCTCAAATGCAGGCAGATTGAATCCAGTGGCAGCAACAACAATCAAGTACTCTGTCCTGGGTGTGTCAAGTTTCTAGATTCTTTTCACGGACAGGGCAGTGAGAATTTCAGTACCCGAGTCTTATAGATGGTAGGCAGGTTTCTTATGACAGTTTATATTCACCGTTTTAAATTGTTCCTACTGCACTGGATGGACCTGCAGCCCCTATACTTCAACTAGTGAGAGCATTTTGAGTTGCATGGCACCAGTCACACTTGATAGACACAGAAATAAAAGCTATGGAATTGCTGATAGCTCAAGTTGACAGGGGATGAAAATTTCACTTAATCGCCACCATACTTCACTGAAAGCTATTAGCGAAAAACTGCAGCAGGCAACGGTGCAGAGGGACCTCGGGGTCCTTGTGCATGAGTCGCAAAAACCCAGCTTGCAGGTGCAGCAGGTGGTCAGGAAGGCGAATGGGATGCTGGCCTTCATAGCGAAGGGGATTGAATATAAAAGTAGGGAGGTCTTGCTGCAGCTGTATAGGGCATTGGTGAGGCCGCAGCTGGAGTACTGTGTGCAGTTTTGGGCGCCGCACCTGCGCAAGGATGTTTTGGCCCTGGAGGGAGTGCAGAGGAGGTTTACTCGGCTGATACCGGAGTTGAGGGGATTGAGCTATGAGGAGAGGCTGAATAAACTAGGCTTGTACTCGTTAGAGTTTAGAAGAATGAGGGGAGATCTCATTGAGACGTATAAGATGATGAATGGGATGGATAGGATAGAGATGGAGAGACTGTTCCCGCTCAAAAAAGACAGTAGGACTAGGGGGCACAGCCTCAAGATAAAGGGGGGGCGGTTTAGAACAGAGTTGAGGAGGAACTTCTTCACTCAAAGGGTGGTGAATCTCTGGAATTCTCTGCCCGTTGAAGTGGTGGAGGTTGCCTCGCTAAATATTTTTAAGAAACGGGTTGATGGGTTTTTGATAAGAGAAGGGATTAAGGGTTATGGGGAGAGGGCGGGAAGGTGGAGCTGAGTCACGACAGATCAGCCATGATCTTATTGAATGGCGGGGCAGGCTCGAAGGGCCAGATGGCCTACTCCTGCTCCTATTTCTTATGTTCTTATGTTCAAACCTGTTAGAACATAACTATCCTCCCTACAATCAAATGTCACAATACGGGTATCAGATAACAGAAAACTAGTTTCATCGATACTGAACCACAGGCTGATAGAGCCTTATGGAATTGTGGCAATGTATCCAAATAAGCCAGTAGAATATTTGCATCCAAATATCAGACTGCAAAGCATTTACATCCTACAGGATATTTGCAAGGCAAGTGTCCCGCTGCCTGCAAATAGAGTTCACAATTTGAAGTTCCAACTAAACCTACCCAAAGTGATTTGAACAGAAGAGGTGGTTACATCAACTAATGTATCTTTATTTTGTGTAAAGGGAACTGTGACAGAAATGCCTTCTGGAAATGAAAACTATTTTACTTCACCCAATGCTGATTAAAGTGTTCACCAACTGTGTGTGAAGTAGCTTCAAATCTGTCCTGCCGGAGATGAAACAGCAATGCCTCTACATCTCTTTTATCAACACGAAGCACTGAGAATAACCAGAACCAGCTACCAAAAATAACTCTAAAAATCATGAAAATGTAACATCGCGAGCCATCTCCCACTTTCTAACTGGTAGCTGCAGTAAAGACAATAGAAATGTTCAACCCAATTCACGTGTTTCCTCTACGAAGCTGTAATTTTAATCAACTGAGCACACCCAGTTCCCATATTCCATTGTTCCCCATTTCTAACCAATTCATAAAAAGTTGACATAGAACATAGAACATTACATGGTTTTTGTTATTGACACTACTTCCACTCTCACAATCCTCAGCCTCACTATACACTGTGCAAAAACAATTTGCTCCTATTCACTGTCCCAAACTTCTTTCATTTACAGTTCTGGTTTCTACGTTATTGAAAAAAAGGATATGGAAGCACTGGTGAACGTGGACAGAAAAGACTCACGGAATGTGGAACACACTGTCACAGGGAATAGCTCAGCAACTAGAATAATTAAGTGGGAAGCTGCACAACATGTTCACTAAATTGGTCGCTAAGGTGAGGAGGGGTGTCCTATAAGAAGCTGAGTAACCTGGTCTATATTCTCCGGAGTTTAGAAGAATGAGGGGTAATTTTTTTGAAACATATAAGATTCAGGATGGGCTGCACAGAGGTTGCTTCCACTGTTCGGGGAATCTAAAACACAGCGGTGCAGTCTTAGGATAAGGGGCTGATTACTTGGGATTGAGATGAGGAGACATTTCTTCCTTCAAAGTGTTGCGAATCTTTGGAATTCTCTACCCCAGACGGTTGTGGGGAAGTGGCATTGTTAAATATATTTAAGGCCGGGAAAGTTAGATTTTTTTTGCCTCCGAATTGAAATACATAGGGAGTGTAGAAAAGGAACCTAAAATCAGCCATGATCATACTGAATAGCAGAGCAGGCTCGATGGGTCATACAGTCTATACCAGCTTCTATTTGTGCTCATACAAAGACGAAAGGATAAGATACTGATAGGACGAGAGAGAATAAAGTTGCAAATGTTGTGTGTGGAACATAAACGTCAGTGTTGACCTATTTGGGTAGAATGGCCTCTCTCGATGCTGCAGACTATGAAGTTTTATGGAATATGTCATCTTCAATCGATGTAGGCAACTTCCTAAAGCAATCGGATTACATATTGTACAGAGGCTTTTGAACAAGAGACAGATCTTATTTGCCTCTAGCTTTATTCCCCAAACCAGCTAGTTTGCAAGGAGCAACAGTGAGCAGTGTCAGAGAAACAGGAGAAATCAAACCAAAGGTTTCATTTTTAGCTGTTTAACTACAATGTACGCAGCCTCATCAAAGCAAAATTGCGTGTTTGGAAAAATCTGTACAAGTTCCAAGAAAGACAGGGAAATGACAGATGGAAACCAGATGGCAGATCAAGTCAGACTCACCATAGCAACAGGTAGGAGACATCAAAGAACATCTCAGTCTAATTTGTTCAGATTTCTCTCTCCCGCTGAGCACCTTCACTTTTTCCCCTTTTATTTCAATAGCGACTACACTTCAAAGGTACATCACATTGAACAAGATTCTAACCATCCCACTGTTTGACATTCCACAGATTACTATTTACAAAGAACAACACAGCACGGGAAACAGGCCCTTCGGCCCAACGAGCCCGCGCCGCCGTCCCATTGTCAGTGACCTATTCATGATTTTAGTCTATGCCTAATGTGCGAGGATCAGGGAGGTCCAATATAGGGACAATTTGTTACCCAATCAATCAGCCTAAAAGCACATTTTTGGGATGTGGGAGGAAACCGGAGCACCCGGAGGAAACCCACGCAACCACGGGGAGAACGCGCAAACTCCCACGGACACAGGCCCAAATCCATGTGTCCGCACAGCAACAGAGATAGTCTCTGAGCTGTCATGTTGCCCTCGAGATGGTCCAGTTTAAGCACACCAACGACATGAAGCAGTAGGCAACTCCCGAAGCAACATCCAAGAGCAGCCCACCACAACCTGCCGCATGCATGCCCCTTGCTGGACTTAAATGCCTGCGGAGACAAAAAATTCATTATTAAACAGGCAAAGACTCTACATCCCTGAGGCAAAAACTGAATCCCAAGCCTACAATGTTTAGTAAGGCCTGCTATATCCCCCTATATGTAGACCGCTCATGTGGCTGTCCAAGTGACTCTTAAACAACCCTAGCGTGCCTGCTTCCACCACCTTACTCGGCAGTGCATTCCACATCCCCACTACCCTTTGCGTGAAAAACTGCCCTCTAATATTAGTCTTATACCTAGCCCCCCTCACCCTAAGCCCGTGACCCCTCGTTCTATCCATTTCTAATAGCGGAAAAAGCTTACCACCATTTACTCTATCTATCCCCTTCATAATCTTATAAACCTCTATTCGATCCCCCCTCAGCCGATGTCTCTCAAGGGAAAACAGCCCAAGTTCGTTCAATCTTTCCTTGTAAGACAGCCCTTCCATACCAGGCAACATCCTGGTAAATCTCCTCTGCATTCTCTCCAGGATCTCTACATCCTTCCGGTAGTGCGGTGACCAGAACTGGACACAGTACTCCAGGTGAGGCCTAACCAACGTTCTATATAACTGCAACATCAGACTCCTACTCTTATATTCTATACCCCTTCCTATGAAGGCTAACATACCATACGCTTTCCTCATCACATTCTGCACCTGCACTGATACCTTCAGGGACTTGTCCACTTGCACCCCCAGGTCTCTCTGCGTATCTATACTCTGGATAGTTCTACCTTTTATCGTATAACTCCCCTCCACATTATTCCGGCCAAAGTGCATCACCTCGCATTTCTCCGGATTAAATTCCATTTGCCATCTATCTGCCCAATCTACCAGCCTGTCTATGTCCTGTTGCATTGCCAGGCACTGCTCCTCAGTACCCGCCAATCCAACCATCTTAGTGTCATCAGCAAATTTGCTGATCACACCACCTACCCCCTCTTCCAAGTCATTAATATATACTACAAATAGTAGAGGTCCTAGTACCGAGCCCTGCGGCACACCACTGGTGACAGACCTCCAATTGGAAAAGGAGCCTTCCACTATTACCCGCTGTCTCCTCCTCCCAAGCCAGTTCTCCACCCATCTACATACCTGGCCTTGTATCCCATGAGCCTTCACCTTTTCTATCAGCCTACCATGAGGGACCTTGTCAAATGCCTTACTGAAATCCATATAGACAACATCAACGGCTTGTCCTTCGTCAACCGTTTTTGTCACCTCTTCAAAAAATTCCAATAGATTCGTAAGGCACGACCTCCCTGTAACGAAGCCATGCTGCGTATCCCTGATCAGATTGCAGCGCTCCAGATGCTCATACATCCTATCCTTGAGGATCCTCTCCATTATCTTGCCTATAACTGAAGTCAAGCTCACCGGCCTATAGTTCCCTGGGTTATCCCTCTGACCCTTCTTAAACAACGGTACTACATTTGCAATCCGCCAATCCTCTGGGACCTCACCATTCCCCTCTCTCAGAAGCCTGTCCACCATCTACGAACCAACTAGAGTTTTTCTGATGATTTAACTAATAAAATAGATAAGAACTAGTCTATGTATACAAGTCCCACATCAGAAGTTGGTATACAAAATTAAAAGGACAGGATTAGGTGTAATATATTGGCATGGTCTGAGAACTGGTTAGCAGACAGGATACCGAGAGTAGGAAGAAATGGGTCTTTTTCAAAGTGGCAGGTGGTGATGAGTGGTCCCACAGGGATCAGTGCTTGGACCCCAACTACTCATAACATGCATCAATTATTTAGATGAAGAAACCAAATGTAATATTTCCAAGTTTGCTGATGACATAAAACATGGTGGGAATGCAAGTGGTGAGGAGGATGTTAAGAGGCTTCAAGGTGCTTTAGATAAGTTGAGTGAATGGGCAAATATATGGCAGATGTAGATTAATGTGAATAAATGTGAAGTCATCCACTTCAGATGGAGAAACAGAACGGCAGAATATTATTTAAATGGTGACTGATTGGGAAATGTTGATGAACAAAGAGCTGTGGGATGGCCTCATAAACCAGTCACTGAAAGCAAGCATGCACGTACAGCAAGCAATTAGGAAAATAGGCAAATAAACGGTGTGTTGGCTTTCATTGCAAGAGGACTTGAGTTCAAGAATAAGGATATCATACTGTAGTTGACAGTATATCTTGGTGATATCACACCTGCAGTGTTGTTTGCAGTTTTAGTCTCCTTATTCTAAAAAATTAAGATACTTGTAAAGTAGGTGCAGTGACAATTCACTAGACTGATTGTTATATTGGCAGAATTATCATACAAGGAGAGATTGGGCTGACTGGGCCTGTAAGACTGGAATTCAGAAAAATAGAAGGGGATCTAATCAAAATATTTAATATTCTGACAGGGCTGGATAGACAGGATGCAGCGATGCTGATTCCCTTGGCTGGAAAGGTCTAGAACAGGCAGCCACAGTCTCAGAATATAGACTGTGATGAGGAGAAGCCTTTTCATTCAGAGGGTAGTAAACCTGTGGAATTCTCTGCCACAGAAGGCTGCAGAGGGCAAATCATTGAATGGATTTAAAAAGGAAATAGATTTCCTAAAGGTGTCAAGGGGTATGAGGAGAGACAGGAGTACGGCATTGAGATAGAGAGTCAACTATGACTATTAAATGGCAGAGAATGCTCAAATGGCCAACTCCTGCTCCTTTCTGTTTCTATGTTTCTACAAGGCACGAGTCAGGAGTGTGATGGAATATTTTCCACGTGTCTGCATGAATGGAAGCCCAGTAATACACAAGAAGCTTGATATCATCCAGGACAAGTTAACACCCCATCCACCGCCTTAAACATTCACTCCCTCCACTACCAATACAGTGGTAGCAGTGTGCACCCATCTACAAGACGCACTGCAATAATTTGCCAAGTACCTCTGACAGTACCTTCCAAACCCACAACCTCTGCCAGCTAGGAAAAGGGCAGCAGGCACAGGGGAACACCAACAGCTGCAAGTTCCCCTCCAAGCCACTCACTATGCTGACTTGGAAATATGTCATCATCGTTCCTTCAGTGTCGCTGGGTCAAAGTCCTGGACCTCTCTGTCTAACTGCACTGTGACTGTACATACACCACACAGACTGCAGCAGTTTAAGGCAGCACCAGCACCACCCTTCCAGGAGGCAATTATGGATGGGCAATAAATGCTGACCTAATCAGATCATGCACAACCCATAGGCGAATAAAAGTGACCTGTGAACACCATGAAATCAGAAATGGCACTACAGAAATATAAGCACATCATTCCTACGTACCAAAACCTCACTTGTTCATCACCCTCTTCCCCTACCTCTATATACCTGCTCCTCACTCGTGCTGCCACCTCAGCCTCACCTCCTTCCTTCACTGCCAGCTCCTTCCCTCCCAAACATACATATTAGGAACAGGAATAGGACACTCAGCCCCTTGAGCCTGTCTCACCATTGAGTAAGATCATGACTGATCTGATCGTGATCTCAACCCTACATTCCTGCCTGCCCCCGATAACCTGTCATTCCATTGTTCGACAAGAATAAAGAACAAAGAACAACCCAGCACAGGAAACAGGTCCTTCGGCCCAACGAGCCCGCGCTGCCACTTCAACAAAGCATTTTCCTACACCTACCCTGCCCCGTGTGTAAGTGAATGGTACCCCTAATGTAGCCAGATTCAGGGGAGAGTAGTGTAGGGTCAATTTGGTACACCAATCAGCCTAAGAGCACATCTTTGGGGTGTGGGAGGAAACCGGAGCACCCGGAGGAAACCTACGCAACCACAGGGAGAATGCGCAAACTCCCACAGACAGGCCCAAATCCACGTATCTGCACAGCTAGCAGTGATAGTCACTGAGCTGCTGTGGTGCCAGTCTGCTGGTCCGGGATTAAGCATACACAACGACACGTAGTACTAGGCCACTCTCAAAACTTCCAAGAGCAGCCCATGCACGACCCACCGTGTGCATGCCCCTCATTTGACAACAAGGTGGACCGACACCTGTGGATTAAAAGAGACACAACATTACCTGTTAAAAACCTGTTTTTAATCCCTGAAATATGTCATCACCGTTCCTTCAGTGTCGCTGGGTCAAAGTCCTGGACCCCTCTGTCTAACTGCACTGTGACTGTACATACACCACACAGACTGCAGCAGTTTAAGGCAGCACCAGCACCACCCTTCCAGGAGGCAATTATGGATGGGCAATAAATGCTGACCTAATCAGATCATGCACAACCCATGGACGAATAAAAGTGACCTGTGAACACCATGAAATCAGAAATGGCACTACAGAAATATAAGCACATCATTCCTACGTACCAAAACCTCACTTGTTCATCACCCTCTTCCCCTATCTCTATATACCTGCTCCTCACTCGTGCTGCCACCTCAGCCTCACCTCGTTCCCTTCCTTCACTGCCAGCTCCTTCCCTCCCAAACATACGTATTAGGAACAGGAATAGGACACTCAGCCCCTTGAGCCTGTCTCACCATTGAATAAGATCATGACTGATCTGATCGTGACCTCAACCCTACATTCCTGCCTGCCCCCGATAACCTGTCATTCCTTTGTTCAACAAGAATAAAGAACAAAGAACAACCCAGCACAGGAAACAGGTCCTGATGACAGGGATTAAGAACAAAGAACAATCCAGCATGGGAAACAGGCCCTTCGGCCCAACGAGCCCGCGCCGCCACATCACCCTACACCTATTCTGCCCTGCATATCTATGAATGGAACCCTACTCAGTCAGATTCAGGGAAGAAATAGTGTCAATTTGGTAAAAACCGATTAGCCTGAGAGCACATTTTTGGGGTGTGGGAGGAAACCGGAGCGCCCGGAGGAAACCCACGCAACCACAGGGAGAATGCGCAAACTCCCACAGACACAGGCCCAAATCCATGTGCCTGCACAGCCAGCAGTGCTAGTCACTGAGCTGTTGCGGCTAGTTTAGGTTTAGGCTAGTGGGTCATTGTTTTGTAACTGGTCGGCGCAACATCGTGGGCCGAAGGGCCTGTTCTGTGCTGTAATGTTCTATGTTTAAAATAAGTTTAAAGCACTTTGTTCTTTGTAGAACTGTTTAAAGCATTTATTTTATTGTATTTACTGATTTAAGAATTCTGAGGGAGTGTTTAGAAAAGAGTTGTGGACTAGCCTGCTTTAAATCAGCGCCAGGTTTAAAAGGAGGCCTGGTGTAGACAGCGGGCAGCGGAGTGAGTGGGAAGCAGAGTGGGCTAATAGGGCTTAATATCAAAAAAGAGCTGGAAGGAAAAAAGGCCAGGTGATTTTCTTTGAAAAAACAAAGAAAAAAAAATTTTTTTCTCAAACCTACTACAGTGAATAATGGAGGGGCATGTGATGTGTGGTTTCTGTATGATGTGGGAACTGGTGGACCCCAGGGTCCTCCCCAGTGACCATGTCTGCAGTAAGTGCAGGTTGCTGGAGGAGCTCCAGCTCAGGGTAAATGAGCTGGCCTCTGAGCTACAGACACTCATCAGGGGGAGAGAGGGTGCCATTGTCAATGGGATGCAAGTGACATCCACCCCCCCTAGACTGGCTAACTCTAAGGGTCAGGGACAAGAGGGGGCTGCTGGGAAGAGGAAGGGGGGTGAGGAGCGGAGGCCTCAGCCTCTTAATCTGCATAACAGGTTTGAGGTTCTTGCTGCCAGTCTGGAAGAGGACAAGGCAGATGAGGTTGGTGAGCAAATTGCACACGGTACAGTGATGCAGCACGACATAGGCAAAAATAAGGGGAAAAGGAACGCAGTAGTAATTGGGGACAGTGGGGTGAAGGGTATTGACACTGTCCTTTATCACAATGACAAAGTGCACAGAAGGGTGTATTGTCTGCCTGGTGCTCGGGTACGGGATGTCGCAGCTGGGCTGCAGAGGAACCTGGAGTGGGAGGGCGAGAATCTTGTCGTTGTGGTGCATGTGGGTGCCAATGACATAGGCAAAGTGCGGACTGAGGATCTGGGGAGGGAGTATGAGAAGCTGGAAATGGAATTAAAAAGTAGAACCGACAAGGTGGTCGTCTCTGGGCTACTGCCTGAACCGTGTGCAGACGGGCGTAGGGTTGACAGGATTAAGGAAATGAATGGGTGGCTCAGGGATTGGTGTGGGAGGAATGGGTTTGAATTTATGGGGCATTGGCACCAGTATTGGGGTAGGTGGGACCTGTTCGGGCGGGATGGGGTTGGTCTGAACTGTGCTGGGACCAGAATGCTGGCGAATCGAGTAAAGAGGACTGTAGACAGGGCTTTAAACTAATTGGGGGGGGAGGGAGGGTGCAAGGGTAGGTGACCTTACGAGGTCTAAAGTTAAGGAGAGGGTACAGGTAAGGGAAGAGGCCGAGGATGTCCCAATAATAGAGGGAGCGTGAGCAGGGTTGGTGGCGTTACGGCAAATAGGGTCCAGGTGAAGGCTGGGATGAAAGCGCTGTATGTGAATGCACAAAGCATTCGGAATAAAGTGGATGAGCTGGTGGCGCAGATCGATACAAATGGACATGATCTGGTGGCCATTACAGAGACGTGGCTGCAAGGTGACAGGGACTGGGAGCTGAATGTCCAAGGGTATCAAGTGTTTAGGAAGGATAGGCGGGAGGGAAAAGGGGGGGGCGTAGCAATGCTGATTAAGGACAGCATCAAGGTGGTAAGCAAGGGATGATATTGGAGCCAAGGAGCAGAACGTGGAATCGTTGTGGGTAGAGATTAGGAACAGCAAAGGGAGGAAGACGCTGGTGGGTGTCGTCTATAGGCCCCCGAATAATGATCTGAAGGTGGGGCGGGCTGTTAACGCGCAAATAAGTGCGGCGTGCAGGAATGGGACGGCCATAGTTATGGGGGATTTCAACCTGCATATTGATTGGTCGACCCATGTTGGACACGGTGGGCTCGAGGAGGAGTTCTTGGAATGCTGCCGGGATAATTTCCTTGAACAGTGTGTGTTGGAGCCAACGAGGGAGCGAGCTATCTTGGATCTGGTGCAATGTAATGAGGCGGGTAGAATTAGGGACCTTGAGGTGAAGGATCCTCTTGGAGAGAGTGATCATTGTATGGTAGAGTTTCTGGTGCAGATGGAGGAGGAGAAAGTGGGTTCCCGGACACACGTCCTTTGTTTGAAGAGAGGGGAGTACGGTAGGATGAGAGAAGAATTGGCGAATATGGACTGGGGGAGTGCGTTGGAGGGAGGGTCTGCTGAGGAGCAGTGAAGGATCTTTAAGGAGATCTTTCTTGGTGCTCAGCAGAAATTTATTCTGATGGTCAAAAAGGACTGTAGAAGGAGAGGTAATAAGCCGTGGATAACGAAGGAGGTGAAGGTGCAGCAGGCGACGGTGCAGAGGGACCTCAGGGTCCTTGTGCATGAGTCGCAAAAACCCAGCTTGCAGGTGCAGCAGGTGGTCAGGAAGGCGAATGGGATGCTGGCCTTCATAGCGAGGGGGATTGAATATAAAAGTAGGGAGGTCTTGCTGGAGGCTGTATAGGGCATTGGTGAGGCCGCAGCTGGAGTACTGTGTGCAGTTTTGGGCGCCGCACCTGCGCAAGGATATTTTGGCCCTGGAGGGAGTGCAGAGGAGGTTTACTAGGCTGATACCAGAGTTGAGGGGATTGAGCTATGAGGAGAGGCTGAATAAACTAGGCTTGTACTCGTTGGAGTTTAGAAGAATGAGGGGAGATCACATTGAGACGTATAAGATGATGAATGGGATGGATAGGATAGAGGTGGAGAGACTCTTCCCGCTCAAAAAAGACAGTAGGACTAGGGGGCACAGCCTCAATATAAAGGGGAGGCTGTTTAGAACAGAGTTCGGGAGGAACTTCTTCAAGCAAAGGGTGGTGAATCTCTGGAATTCTCTGCCCGTTGAAGTGGTGGAGGCTGCCTCGCTAAATATTTTTAAGAAGCAGGTTGATGGGTTTTTGATAAGAGAAGGGATTAAGGGTTATGGGGAGAGGGCGGGAAGGTGGAACTGAGCCACGACAGATCAGCCATGATCTTATTGAATGGTGGGGCAGGCTCGAAGGGCTAGATGGCCTACTCCTGCTCCTATTTCTTAAAGTGTTAAATTAAAAGCGGAGGCATTTAGAGTAGCGAAGAGGAGTGGGCAAGAAGAGGATTGGGAGAGGTTTAAATGTCAACAAAGATTGACAAAGAAGTTGATAAAGGAGGGTAGGAGAAACTATGAAGCTGGGCTAGCGCTTAATACAAAAAAGGATACCAAGAATTTTTATAAATATATAAAAAGGAAGAGGCTGGCTAGGGTGAATGTTGGTCCTTTCGAGGATGAGAAAGGGGACCGAGTGGTAGGGGATGGGGATATGGCTCAGGTATTGAATAACTTTTTTGTTTCCGTCTTCATGGAGGAGGACGTGAATAATTTGCCGGGTGTTAGCGATGGAAAGGTGGTGGGACTGGAGGGTCTTAATGACATTTACTGTTACTAGAGAGGCGGTGCTCGACAGACTGGAGGGGCTGATTGTGGACAAGTCCCCAGGACCGGATGGAATGCATCCGAGGGTTCTGAAAGAAATGGCGGAGGTTATAGTGGATGCATTGGTGGTTATTTTCCAGACATCGCTGGATTCCGGGGAAGTGCTGGAAGATTGGAAAATGGCTAATGATACGCCGTTGTTTAAGAAGGGTGCCAGGCAAAAGGCAGGGAATTATAGGCCGGTTAGTTTAACGTCTGTGGTAGGTAAAATGTTAGAATCCATCACTAAAGAGGAAATTGCGAGGCATCTTGAAGGGAATTGCTTGATAGAGCAGACGCAGCACGGTTTCATTAAAGGGAAGTCGTGTCTGACAAATTTACTGGAGTTCTATGAGGATGTGTCCAGGGCGGTGGGTAGAGGAGAGCCGGTGGATGTGGTCTTTCTGGATTTTCAGAAGGTGTTTGACAAAGTACCTCATAAGAGGTTATTGCAGAAGGTCAGGGGACTTGGAGTTGGGGGTAGGGTGTTAGCGTGGATAGAGGATTGGTTGTCAAATAGGAGGCAGAGAGTGGGGGTCAACAGGTGCTATTCGGATTGGCGGATGGTGACTAGTGGAGTGCCCCAGAGGTCGGTGCTGGGGCTCAGCTTTTTACCATTTATATAGATGATCTAGAGGAGGGAACCGAGTGTAGGGTGTCGAAATTTGCTGATGACACCAAGATTGGGGGAAAGGCAAATTGTGCGGAGGGTGTGGAGAGTCTGCAGAAGGATCGAGATAGGCTGGGCGAATGGACCAGGAAATGGCAAATGGAATTTAATGTTGGCAAGTGTGAGGTGGTCCACTTTGGAAGGAAGAATGGTAGGAAGGACTATTACTTATGTGGCGAAAAACTGCAGCAGGCGACGGTGCAGAGGGATCTCGGGGTCCTTGTGCATGAGTCGCAAAAACCCAGCTTGCAGGTGCAGCAGGTGGTCAGGAAGGCGAATGGGATGCTGACCTTCATAGCAAAGGGGATTGAATATAAAAGTAGGGAGGTCTTGCTGCAGCTGTATAGGGCATTGGTGAGGCCACAGCTGGCGTACTGTATGCAGTTTTGGGCGCCGCACCTGCGCAAAGATATTTTGGCCTTGGAGGGAGTGCAGAGGAGGTTCCTCGGCTGATACCGGAGTTGAGGGGGTTGAGCTATGAGGAGAGGCTGAATGAACTAGGCTTGTACTCGTTGGAGTTTAGAAGAATGAGGGGAGATCTCATTGAGACGTATAAGATGGTGAATGGGATGGATAGGATAGAGGTGGAGAGACTCTTCCCGCTCAAAAAAGACAGTAGGATTAGGGGGCGCAGCCTCAAGATAAAGGGGAGACGGTTTAGAACAGAGTTGAGGAGGAACTTCTTCACTCAAAGGGTGGTGAATCTCTGGAATTCTCTGCCCGTTGAAGTGGTGGAGACTGCCTCGCTAAATATTTTTAAGAAGCGGGTTGATGGGTTTTTGATAAGAGAAGGGATTAAGGGTTATGGGGAGAGGGCGGGAAGGTGGAACTGAGCCACGACAGATCAGCCATGATCTTATTGAATGGCGGGGCAGGCTTGAAGGGCCAGATGGCCTACTCCTGCTCCTATTTCTTATGTTCTTAACATGTAATATTACATTTCCAGTGTCGTCCTGAGGCTGACCCTTTTTAATACCGTCTTCTATAACCCTCCACCCCTATTTCACTCATGCGCCTAAGTAATCTAGCTAGATCTGCCTTAAAAATATTCAGATTGCTTCCACTACCTCGGGGAAAATTCCAAAGACTCATGACCCGAAGAGAAAAAAAACTTCTGCTTTAAATGGGCAACTTATTTTTAAACAGTAACCCCTAGTTCTAAATTTTCCAACAAGAGAAAAGATCACAATATCGGCTTTGACATTTCACAATTCCTTGGATTCTTTTACGGTCCTAGTGGATTGGAAACATGCTAATGTGATGGGTATTAATGATTTGAATGAGCACATGCAAGGCACAAGCAGTAAATTTGTAGATGACACTAAAATAGGTGGTATTGTAGACAGTGAGGAAGGTTATCAAAAATTGCAGCAGGATCTTGATCAGCTGGGGAAGTGGGCTGAGAAATGGCAAATGGAATTCAATACAGATAAATGTGAGATGTTGCATTTTGGAAAGTCAAATCAAGGTTGAATGTTCACTGTGAATGGTAAGGTCTTAGGCAATATCATGGAACAGAGGGACCTCGGAGTTCAGGTGCACATTTCTCGAATGGTGAAGTCACAGGTAAACAGAGCAGTGAAGTATGCTAACCTTCATCAGTCACGACATTTGGGATTCTACGATACACTCAGTGCAGAAGCAGGTCACTGGACCCATCGAGCGCACTGACCACAATCCCACCCAAGTCCTATTCCCACAACCCCACAAATGAATCCTAATAATCCCCTGACACTAGGGTCAAATTAGCACAGCCAATCTACCTAACCCCCACATCTTTGGAGTGTAAGAGGAAACCAGAGCACCCAGAGGAAAGTGCAGACACAGAGAAAATGTGCAAACTCCACCCGAAGCTAGAACTGAACCCGGGTCCCTGGCACTATGATGCAGCGATGCTAAACACTGTGCCACCCATATGGAAGTACAGGCCGCAACTGGAGGAATGTTCAGTTTTCATCACCTTGTTATAGAAAGATGTTGTTAAACCGGAGAGAGAGAGTGAAGAGACAAAACTTTTCACTGTATCCCAATGCATGTGACAATAAATCAAATTAAATCCTCCAAACCCCCCACCACACTCCCAGCCTCCTCCCTCTCACCCCCCCACCACACTCCCAGCCCCCTCCCTCTCACCCCCCCACCACCCTCTCAACCCCCTCCCTCTCTCCCCCCCACCACCACACTCCCAGCCCCTCCCTCTCTCCCCCCCCACCACCACACTCCCAGCCCCCTCCCCCTCTCCCCCCCACCACCACACTCCCAGCCCCCTCCCTCTCACACCCCCACCACACTCCCAACCCCCTCCCTCTCACACCCCCACCACACTCCCAACCTCCTCCCTCTCACACCCCCACCACACTCCCAACCCCCTCCCTCTCACCCCCCCACCACCCTCCCTCTCACCCCCCCACCACCCTCTCAACCCCCTCCCCCACCACACACCCAACCCCCTCCCCTCCCCTCCCCCTCCCTCTCACCCCCCACCACCCTCTCAACCCCCTCCCCCACCACACACCCAACCCCCTCCCCTCCCCCATCACTCCCGACCCCCTCCCACTCCCCCCACCACCACCACGCTCCCAACCCCCTCCCTCTCACCCCCCCCACCACCACACTCCCGACCCCCTCCCTCTCACCCCCCCACCACCACACTCCCAGCCCCCTCCCTCTCACACCCCCACCACACTCCCAACCCCCTCCCTCTCACACCCCACCCACACTCCCAACCCCCTCCCTCTCACACCCCCACCACCCTCCCAGCCCCCTCCCTCTCACCCCCCCACCACCCTCTCAACCCCCTCCCCCACCACACACCCAACCCCCTCCCCTCCCCCCCTCCCCCTCCCTCTCACCCCCCCACCACCCTCTCAACCCCCTCCCCCACCACACACCCAACCCCCTCCCCCCCTCCCCTCCCCTCCCCCCCTCCCCTCCCCCTCCCTCTCACCCCCCCACCACCCTCTCAACCCCCTCCCCCACCACACACCCAACCCCCTCCCCCCCTCCCCCTCCCTCTCACCCCCCCACCACCCTCTCAACCCCCTCCCCCACCACACACCCAACCCCCTCCCCCCCTCCCCTCCCCTCCCCCCTCCCCTCCCCCATCACACTCCCGACCCCCTCCCACTCCCCCCACCACCACCACGCTCCCAACCCCCTCCCTCTCACCCCCCCCACCACCACGCTCCCGACCCCCTCCCTCTCACCCGCCCCACCACCACGCTCCCGACCCCCTCCCACTCCCCCCACCACCACCACACTCCCGACCCCCTCCCTCTCCCCCCCTCCACCACACTCCCGACCCCCTCCCTCTCACCCCCCCCACCACCACACTCCCGACCCCCTCCCACTCCCCCCACCACCACCACACTCCCGACCCCCTCCCTCTCCCCCCCCCTCCACCACACTCCCGACCCCCTCCCTCTCACCCCCTCCCCCACCACACACCCAACCCCCTCCCCCCCTCCCCCCTCTCCCCTCCCCCATCACACTCCCGACCCCCTCCCTCTCCCCCCCCCCCCCCCACACTCCCGACCCCCTCCCTCTCCCCCCCCCACACTCCCGACCCCCTCCCTCTCCCCCCCCCCACACTCCCAACCCCCTCCCTCTCCCCCCCCGGTCCGGTACCTGCCGCTGGGCCCGCTTCCAGCGCTGGAACATGAACTGCCGCCGCTGTTTGTTTTTAATCTCGGACACGCTGAACCCGGGCGGGAAGAGGACCTCGGCCTGGGCCGCGGGCTGCGGCTCCCCCTCGGCCCCACCGCCCGGCTCCCGCCGCTTCCTGCTCTTCCCCTCGGCCACCATCTTCCCCACGCCGACTCTCCCCCGTGACCTTTCACTCAGCTCCGCGCTGCTACCGCCACATCCGCTTCCGGGGGGCAAGCCGAAGCCGCCACTTCCGCTTCCGGGGGAGGTCTGCGCCGCCTGCCGGCGAGGGAGAGCATAGCCGCATGAGACGCGCATGCGCGATACCAGTTCTCCCCCAAAGAGCCAACCTTGAAGCCTAATTAAAATCCAGAAATTGTTGCACCAGTTGACACTCAACCTGTGGCAAAAGGGGGTGGAATATAAAAGTAGGGATATCATGCTACAGCAGTACAGGGTCTTGGTTACCCGGCATCGTCCCAAACTTTAGAGGATTATCCCATAATTAGGCTCGTTGTCCCATATCTCGCGCAATGACCTCATCAAGGCCAGTCCTCCATAGAACAGAGCTTCATTGAAATAAATAAAAACACTGTGTCTGCAGTTTACAAGAATTCAAACGAGCCGAACAAATCCTGGATCGTGGGTTTTAAGCCCACACTACATGAAGCTGATGGGAAGATTCATTCGTGGTGCCTCGTGTCCCTCATGGCCGCTGTAACATCCCAGAACAAAGTCTTCCACCATATCTGTTGCATTTGAGATTTGTTCTGGCAGTATCCACTCACCACCTACACCGCTGTTACTCGTTCGCGCCAATATCAAACTAAATTTTTCGCTGGGCTTTCCTTAGTCTGGTGCCAGCACAGCTAGAGGGCTATGTGGCCTTTTAGCCTCCTAGAGGAGGGATGTAAGGAGGTCCTGTGGTGCAGTGGGTAGCATTCCTATCTCTGGAGCAATGGTTCTGACCTTAAGTCCCAAACCCAGGATTTGATCATCACAGAAGGTGAGTTGATAATGTGGCCAAACAGGTTGATTATCAGTTTGTAAATCCTCCCAATATGCTTGATGGCAGGCAGTGAGACTAGGAGAATTCCCAGTGGAAACCAGTGTACTACCTTACCAAGCATAATCAATGAAGCCAAGCATTTGCCATCCAAATGGATGCCTGTGGTCAATAATGCCCTTAAGGACATACTTGCATTGGAAGCAGTTCAGACAAAGCTTGTGTGGTTGATGTCTGGGATGGAGGGATTATTTTATGAGAGAAAGTGGAGCAGGCTGGGCTTATACTCACTGGAGTTTGGAAGAATGAAAGGTGATCTCATTGAAGCAAATGAGATTCTGAGAGGGTTTGACAGAGCGGATGCTGGCAGGATTGAAATGGGGGGCACATTTCAAATATGGGGTCTCCCATTTAAGACAAAGATGAGGAGATTGTTTTTGTCTCTCAGAAGGTCATTAATCTTTGCAGTTCTTTTCCCCAGAGAGCAATGGAAGCATTCCAGACTGAGTTAGACAGATTTCTGATTGATAAGAGAGTCAAGCAGGAAAGTGGAGTCAAGGCCACACTCAAGTCAGCCACGATCCAATTGAATGGCAGGCTTGAAGGGTTTGAATGGCCTACTTCTGCTCCTATTTCTCATGTTGTTACATTGGCATCCTATTTGTACCTGAGTTGAGCCATATCCTCCCCATTATCCTGTGGTCAAATGGACAATAGCCTGAGCAATTAGAACATAAGAAATAGGAGCAGGAGTAGGCCATCTAGCCCTTCGAGCCTGCCCCGCCATTCAATAAGATCATGGCTGATCTGTCGTGTCTCAGTTCCACATTCCCGCCCTCTCCCCATAACCCTTAATCCCCTTGCCTATCAAAAACCTATCAACCCGCGTCTTAAATATATTTAGCGAGGTAGCCTCCACTTCAATGGGCAGAGAATTCCAGAGATTCACCACCCTTTGAGTGAAGAAGTTCCTTTTCAACTCCGTTCTAAACCGCCCCCCCCCCTTATCTTGAGGCTGTGCCCTCTAGTCCTGCTGTCCTTTCTGAGCGGGAAGAACCTCTCCACCTCTACCCTATCCATCCCTTTCATCATCTTGTATGTCTCAGTGAGATCTCCCCTCATCCTTCTAAACTCTAATGAGTACAAGCCCAGTTTATTCAGCCTCTCCTCATAGCTCAACCCCCTCAACTCCGGCATCAGCCTAGTAAACCTCCTCTGCATTCCCTCCAAGACCAAAATATCCTTGCGCAAGTACGGCGACCAAAACTGCACACAGTACTCCAGCTGCGGCCTCACCAGTGCCCTGTACAGTTGCAACATTAGAACAAAGAACAAAGAACAAAGAACAATCCAGCACGGGAAACAGGCCCTTCGGCCCAACGAGCCCGCGCCGCCACATCACCCTACACCTATTCTACCCTGCATGGCTACGAATGGAACCCTACTCAACATCAAATTGGATACTTTAAATTAGCACAGCTAAAAACTGTTTCTATGATTTATCACAGCTCAAAAACCGTTCAGGAATATTGACGTTGGATGGCATGGTGACACAGTGGTTAGCACTGCTGCCTCACAGCACCAATGACCTGGGTTCAATTCCTGGCTTGAGTCATTGTGGAGTCTACGTGTTCTCCCCGTGTCTGTGTGGGTATCCTCCAGTTGCTCTGGTCTCCACCCACAGTCTGAAAGACATGCTGGTTAGGGTGCATTGGCCGTGCTAAATTCTCCCTCAGTGTACCCAAACAGGTGCCGGAGTGTGACAACCAGAGGATTTTCACAGTGACTTCACTGCAGTGTTAACATAAGGTTACTTGTGACACGAATAAATCAACTTTAACTTTACCAGAATTGTTTCACTTGAACAATAGAGAAGTCATCATGACCTGAAACCAGAAACCAGAGCTCTTACATATTAAATAGAGAGGCTCAGGTTTCAGAAGGGAAGAGTCATTATGACCCAAAACCCATCAGGAGATACTCAGCTAGAAGGTATTACAGTTGTGTACTCAGCCAGACTCCCTGCTATTAAAGATGGATATACAATTAGGATGACCTGACCTAACCTCATTGGGTGTTGCGAACCCACCCTGTAACCCTTTGGCCAAAAGCCAGGGAACATTTAAAAAAGGAAGGGGAAGGATAAAAATAGCCATTTTCAAGATAAACTCCAGCAAAGAGTGAACCAAACCTCCTACGAGCTGGGACGATGAAAGAGACACAGTGAGCACGTGACGTGCAAGAAGACAACAACAATCACTCCTACCTAAGCTCATCTGCTTTTGGTACCTCCATTCTCGACTATTCCAACGCTTCCCTGGATCTACCCTCATTGTCCACTTCCCTGAGCTTACCCGGAACTCCGCTGTCTGTCTCCTGACTCCCACCAAGTCCCATTCATCCCTTCACCTTGTGCCTGCCAACCTAAATTTGCAACAAGACTAGGCTTGTACTCGCTAGAGTTTAGAAGAATGAGGGGAGATCTCATTGAGACGTATAAGATGATGAATGGGATGGATAGGATAGAGGTGGAGAGACTCTTCCCGCTCAAAAAAGACAGTAGGACCAGGGGGCACAGCCTCAAGATAAAGGGGAGGCGGTTTAGAACAGAGTTGAGGAGGAACTTCTTCACTCAAAGGGTGGTGAATCTCTGGAATTCTCTGCCCGTTGAAGTGGTGGAGGCTGCCTCGCTAAATATTTTTAAGAAACGGGTTGATGGGTTTTTGATAAGAGAAGGGATTAACGGTTATGGGGAGAGGGCGGGAAGGTCGAGCTGAGTCACGACAGATCAGCCATGATCTTATTGAATGGCGGGGCAGGCTCGAAGGGCCAGATGGCCTACTCCTGCTCCTATTTCTTATGTTCTTATGTTCTTATCCTTGTTTATAAAGATCTCCATGGCCCATCCTCTACCCACTCTCTATAACCTCCTTCAGTCCTATAAACATCTAAGGCCTCTGAACTCACAAAACTAAATTATTATTAGCCAAACACAGCAAGAACATAAGAACATAAGAAATAGGAGCAGGAGTAGGCCATCTAGCCCTTCGAGCCTGCCCTGCCATTCAATAAGATCATGACTGATCTGTCGTGGCTCAGTTCCACCTTCCCGCCCTCTCCCCATAACCCTTAATCCCTTCTCTTATCAAAAACCCATCAACCCGCGTGTTACAAATATTTAGCGAGGCAGTCTCCACCACTTCAACGGGCAGAGAATTCCAGAGATGCAACCAATGCAAGCAGTGTGATCCCATAGACTATAAAGCAGATAAACAATCACAGGCCGGAATCTTAGAATTCTATCAACATACAAGGAAGTAAAAGCAAAATACTGCAGCTGCTGGAATCTGAAACAAAAACAGAAAATGCTGGAAAGTCTCAGCTGGTCTGACAGCCTCTGTGGAGGGAGAATAGAGGCAACATTTTGAGTTTCGATGGCTCCTCTTCAGAGCTAATGAACCTCTGACGAAGGGTCATCTAGCCTTGAAATATTAGCTCTGTTCTCTCTCCACAGATGCTGTCAGACCTGTTGAGGTTTTCCAGCATTTTCAGGTTGTATAAGGAGATAATTCCCTTCATCGTGTCTGGGCCAGCTTTTAGTGCAACAATCGTTGGAGTTTAGAAGAATGAGGGGAGATTCTCATTGAGACGTATAAGATGATGAATGGGATGGATAGGATAGAGGTGGAGAGACTCTTCCCGCTCAAAAAAGACAGTAGGACTAGGGGGCACAGCCTCAAGATAAAGGGGGGGCGGTTTAGAACGGAGTTGAGGAGGAACTTCTTCACTCAAAGGGTGGTGAATCTCTGGAATTCTCTACCCGTTGAAGTGGTGGAGGCTGCCTCGCTAAATATTTTCAAGAAGCGGGTTGATGGGTTTTTGATAAGAGAGGGGATTAAGGGTTATGGGGAGAGGGCGGGAAGGTGGAACTGAGCCACGACAGATCAGCCATGATCTTATTGAATGGCGGGGCAGGCTCGAAGGGCCAGATGGCCTACTCCTGCTCCTATTTCTTATGGTCTTATAACAGTTTAACTAGCCTCGTTCTTCTGCCTGGAATTTATTTCTCTTTGGGTGCTTGTCCAATTCTCTTTGAACGCTGCGATCTGTCTCCATCACATTCTCCAGCAGTGCATTTCAATCCAAACCATTCACTGTGCAAAAAGAAACTTTCTTTTGCCATTCACCTCAAACGTCCTTTGGTTCTCAATCCTTCTGCCAGCGATGCCAGTTTCCCTCTCCCTTCTCTTTATTTTTAATTGTTCATGGCATGTGGTGGCTGGGGCAAGCATCTATTGCCCATCCCTGAGAGCTTTTAAGAGTCAACCACATTGCTGGGGTCTGGAGTCACACACAGGCCAGAGCAGGAGGACACAAGTGAGAATCAACCATTCCCAAATTGAATTTAAATCTTACCAATTGCCACAGTGGGATTTGAACCTACATTCCCAAAGCATCATCCTGGGTCTTCTGCATTAATAGTCCATTCACAACACCACTAAAACACCTCCTACCCTGACTGACTGAAATGAATGATTAAAGTAAAGTTTATTTGATAGTCATAAGTAAGGCTTGCATTAACAATCAAGTTACTGTGACATTTCCTTAGTTGCCACACTCTGGCATCTATTTGGGTCAATGCACCTAACCAGCACATCATTCAGGCTGTGGGAGGAAACTGGAGCACCCAGAGGAAACCCACGCAGACACGAGGAGAATGTGCAAACTCCAAACAGACAGCCAGCCAAGCTGGGAATCAAACACAGGTACTCTGGCGCTGTGAGGCAGCAATGCTAACCACTGCGCCACCGTACCGACCCAATAAATTGTGTTGGACTCTTAGTGTGAGTGTGCTTCTTCTCTATAGAGTTTATATTTTGGGGAGAGTGGGGGTGGGGTGGGGAGGCGGAGGCGAGGGGAGAATGTGCAAACTCCACACAGACAGTTATCCTTTTGAAACGATACCTACTTTTGGACTGAGCTAGATGTAGATTTTTTGTAGGGCTGGAAGGAGCAGGGAAGTAGCTCTGTCTTCCTGTCCAGCGACTGGGCAACACTCAAAACCTGTTCCCGGGAGTTTGCCTGGTTCTGGCCCTGAGGGTGATCCCAGGGGCCCTGAGAAAACTCAAATGGATAAGCCTACAACTAGAACATAGAACCCTACATAGAACCCTACAGTGCAGAAACAGGCCCTTCGGCCCATCGAGTCTGCACCGAACACAATCCCACCCAGACCCTATCCCCATATCCCTACACATTTTACCTGCTAATCCCTCTAACCTACACATCCCAGGACACTAATGGGCAATTTTAGCATAGCCAATGAACCTAACCCGCACATCTTTGGACTGTGGGAGGAAACCGGAGCACCCGGAGAAAACCCACGCAGACACGAGGAGAATGTGCAAACTCCACACAGGCAGTGACCCGAGCCGGGAATCGAACCCAGGACCCTGGAGCTGTGAAGCAGCAGTGCTAACCACTGTGCTACCGTGCCGCCCAAGGTACTAGGTACTAGGGGGCACGATTTCAAAAGAAAGGGTCTCAGGGGCAGAGGGAAAGAGCAGTCCCGGGATTTCAGACGAAGGCAAGGAAAGGAAAGTAAGAGCCTGTATTCCTACAGCACCTTCCACAACATCAGAACTTCCAAAGTTCCTTACATTCAATGAAAATAAAAATTCTTGATGTGAAGGAACTTGGATGGCACAGGGGTTAGCACTGCTGCCTCACAGGGCCAGAGATTCAGGTTCTATACTTGACTGTGTGGAGTTTGCACATTCTGCCTGTATTTGCTTGGGTTTCCTCCAGGTTCTCCAGTTTCCTCCCACAGTCCAAAGGTGTGTGGGTTGTTTGGATTGGCCATGCTAAATTGCCCCATAGTGTCAGGGGGACTAGTTAGGTGAAACGCATGGTATCATGGTGATAGGACCTGAGTGGGATTGTGGTCGGTACAGACACAATGGGCGGAATGGCCTCCTTTTGCACTGTAGGATTCAATGTTGCAATGTAGGAAAATGTGACAGATCGCAAGATCCCAGGAAGAGCAATGTGACCAGATTCTCATTTTCTTTCTGGTGTTGTTTGAGGCATCAGTTTTGACCCAGGACACTGGGGAGAACTGACCAGGCGTGTAACCTCATTGAAGGATCAAAAAAGGATGGATTAAATAATACTTCACCAAAAAATCTTTAACAATAACAGGAGCGATCATAAGAAATACCCTCTCCCCCGATTTCTCTGAGAAGGAAATAATGTTCACTGTAGCCACTAGGTGGAGGCAATTTTACAACTTTTACAATCCTATTTATCATGAAACCAATGAATGGTTATAATCTAACAAAGAGGACAAAAGCAATTTATTCCCATAATTGAAAGAAACAGTTTGTTAGGTGGGATTTTAAAATCAAAGGACTGTTTCTCAGGCAGGCATGAGTGGCACAGTGGCACAATGAGAGGCATGATTGCCTCACAGTGCCAGGGACCTGGGTTCAATCCCCATCTTGGGTCACTAATATGTAGTTCATCCAGTATGGAGTCTGCATGCTCTCTCTGTGTCTGTGTGGGTTTCCTCTGGGCTCCAACTAACTCCCCTGATCCAAAAGATACGCTGATTAGATGCATTGGCCATGCTAAACTCCCCCTTTTGTACATGAACAGACACCAGAGTGTGGAGGATTTTCACAGTAACTTCATTGCAGTGTTAATGTAAGTTTACATAGAACATAGAACATTACAGCGCAGAACAGGCCCTTCGGCCCACGATGTTGCGCCGACCAGTTACAAAAACAATGACCCACTAGCCTAAACCAATCCCTTTTCGTCCATAAACCTATCCACGGATCTCTTAAACGCCCCCAAACTAGGCGCATTTACAACTGCAGCTGGCAGGGCATTCCAATCCCTCACCACCCTCTGGGTAAAGAACCTACCCCTGACATCCGTCCTGTAGCTACCCCCCCCTTAATTTAAAGCCATGCCCCCTCGTGCTAGCTTTCTCCAAAAGCTGGTCAAAAGTTTACTTGTGATTCTAATTTTAAAAAATCTTCTAATTAAGTTGAGGGTTAAATCGCCCCAAGAACAACAAAATTTATATCTTCCTTGTCACGTAAACATGCAAGACTTTCCAAAGGAGATAATCAAACCAGAAATTCGATACGCCACATTGGCTAGAATTCTCCATCCTATGTTATATTAAGTTGATCTTTCTCTACACCCTAACTATGACTGTAACACTACATTCTGCACTCTCATCTTTTGTTCTCTATGAATGGTATGCTTTGTCTGTATAGCGTGCAAGAAACAATACTTTTCACTACATGTGACAATAATAAAACAAATTAAAATCCTCAACTGCAGCTGGGATTTTCCAGTCCCGCTGCTGTGAATGAAAATTTGGCTGAGCGCCAAATTCTCTGTTCTCACTGCAACAGCAGCAGGGTGTTTAAAACAGGAGAATTCCAGCCATTCGGTTAGACAACCAAAAGCTGGTCAAAAAAGTAGATTTTAAAGAGGATCTTCACTTGGCTGTTCCTCAGGGTAACTTGCTGCTGCATTACTTACATCCAGAGCAATGTCACTGATAGGAATAATAAGGGTAGACTGCCCCACTTTGTGCAATTCTTTCCTCAAATGTGTCCCTTTACCCTCTTACCTTGGACAAGAATTTCATACGACCAGACAATTGGGACCAGCACCTTCATGCCTGCCAAGTCCTCACTGTAAATGCCCACTCCATTTTTGTCCAGTTGTGATTCTGCTTCTGTGTCCTCTGTTTTACCTCTACCCTCCCCATTAAATCAGGGAATACAAGATCTAACCTCATCGGCAGGTGTAACACCTGTGGTGACATGAAGTGCTATAACTGATCAGGAAATGGGTCAGTTTGGTTTGTAGAGAGGCTGACAACTAACTTGATCTGATTTATTATTGTCAGATGTATTAGTATACAACGAAAAGTATTGTTTCTCGCGCACTCTACAGACAAAGCGTACCATTCATAGAGAAGAAAAGGGTGCAGAATGTAGTGATTTAGTCATAGCTAGCGTGTAAAGGAATATCAACTTAATGCGAGGTAGGTCCATTCAAAAGTCTGATGGCAGCAGGGAAGAAGCTGTTCTTGAGTCGATTGGAACGTGATCTCAGAATTTGGTATCTTTTTCCCACTTAAGAAGGTGGAAGAGAGAATGTCCGGGGTCCTTGATTACGTTGGTTGCTTTTCCGAGGCAGCAGGAAGTGTAGATAGAGTCAATGGCCTGGAGATGGACTGGGCTACGCTCACAACCCTTTGTAGTGAATAGGCTGGGAATAGAGGGATGCGGACCGCGTAGAGGCAAAAGGTCTTTAGTTTAGAAAAGGTATCATGTGTCAGCACAGGCTTGGTCAGCTGGAGGGCCTGTTCCTGTGCTGTACGATTTCTTTGTTCTTTGTTCTAATAGGGAACTGAGCCACGACAGATCAGCCATGATCTTATTGAATGGCGGGGCAGGCTCGAAGGGCCAGATGGCCTACTCCTGCTCCTATTTCTTATGTTCTTATGTAATAAGGGTTTGTGGTCAGTGACTATTATGAAATGCCATCCATAAACGTACCAATAGAACTTCTTGGGCTGGATTTTATGACCTCTCCCATCCCAAAAACATGAAATCCCACCTGGAGTCAATGGACCTTCCCCTGGCCCGCCCTCGCCTGCTCCAATTCCCGTGGCAAGCGGGTAGTTAAAATTCCACCACTTCACTCCAAAGGTCCTTCTTTTTCACTTTGAGAATAAGTTTCTCTAGTATCGATCACCATGCCTAAAAAAAGATTTCAATTCTGATATAGTTCTGGGGGCAGAGCTTCCTTAATCACTTTTATCTTCTCCTCCACACAGTACACCCCCTTTACATCCACTTTGAACCTTAAGCACATTGGGCCTCGAATATACATTTCTCCCTTTTCAGCCTCACTGCTGCCTGCTTAAATCTCGTTAAAACTTCTTCAAGGTTTGCCAGATGCTCCTGTAATCTGTACATCATTTGGGTGCCCCTGAAAGGAGAGAGCAGCCTATGGTCATCTGGGATTATTTTACCTCTCACATCATTTGGATAGACAATCATTTTCAGTAGGTTCTGTAGTCAGCTTAGCGTCGTGAGCTGGATAACTGCACGTGCTGATGAGTCTCTGAAGGGTAGCCGAGTACACTGAAGTTGATTGCAACAAATTTGCATCTGACTCTAATTGTTGGTACTCATGGCTCACATCAAGCTTAGTGTAAGTTAAGTCTCCTGATAATTTAGCGTACAAATCTTCAATCCTTGGAATTGAATATCAAACAACTTCTGCTGCCTGATTGATGGTTCATTAGTACTCCTCACATATCCTAATCGTTCTATCTGGCTTAACCACCGGCACAATGGGAGCCACCCACTCCAAAAACTGTGCAGGTTTGATGAAGACAAATCCTTCCGGCCTCAGACAAAATATGTAGCTTCCCTGAATTTACATCTCTCCTGAGGGTCATTTCCCCCACACTGGTAGCATTCTTCATAGTTCCTGGTCAATGGACCAAATTCCCTATAACTCTACTCTCTCTTTCACACCAAGCCTCTTCGCTCATTATTTCCTGTGCCACTGTTCCTGGCACTTTGACCACCAGCAGCTTCCTGCCAAACCTGGTGTGCCTCACCTGCTTGCACGTTCTGCAGTTCCGTATACACCCTTTTGACACTTCGTATGACCTGGGTACACTTAGTGCCTCTACAAATTAATCCCTGCCTCTACTAGTATTTTTTTTGTACAGCTGTATTTTTAATACCACAGACCAGCTTGTCTCTCAACGTGTCATTGAGTGCAGAACCAAACACCACTATCAATTCCCCTGGGATTCTTCTCAGTGAATTAAATTTACATGGCTTGTTGACTGAGACCCTTGCTCCAGTTGATTGATAGACACAAAACCATTATTCTTGAATCAAATTAGTTCTTTATTAAACAAACCATAAAATCTCAATACTTATGACTACTATTCCCAGTTTAAAACACACAAATTATTTTACTTTCCTTTACTACTACTACAAATCCCTCAGCGTAGGTTTAAACAAACAATACGTATCTAATGACTTCTAGTGAAGTTGTGGAGACATCACTACCGAATTGTCTTGGCCAGGAACAAACAAGGATTAAACTCCGTCGTTAAGCTGAATGCTTAAGACTACCTTCCATAATAGTTCTTCCTATAGTTGGCCACTGATTTGCCTCAGACTGTGACAACATTTATACCTTCCTTGGGACTGTGCTTGTTTGCACTTTTTTTGTCCTTCAGATTACTACAGATGTCCATGTTAATGGCTTCCCATCCATCACAATCAGTACCTCCCCATGTGTAGAGTGATTGTTTACAACCATTTGTTCAATGCCTACTGCTTCATGTCATTGGTGTGCGTAAACTGGACCATCTCGAGGGCATCATGACAGCTCAGAGGCTATCTCTGTTGCTGTGCGGACACATGGATTTGGGCCTGTGTCTGTGGGAGTTTGCGCGTTCTCCCCATGGCTGCGTGGGTTTCCTCCGGGTACTCCGGTTTCCTCCCACATCCCAAAAATGTGCTTTTAGGCTGATTGATTGGGTAACAAATTGTCCCTATATTGGACCTCCCTGATCCTCACACATTAGGCATAGACTAAAATCATGAATAGGTCACTGACCATGGGACGGCGGCACGGGCTCGTTGGGCCGAAGGGCCTGTTTCCCGTGCTGTGTTGTTCTTTGTTCTTTGTTCTTAATCCCAGATCTCTGGCATCTCAAGCTGATGACAACCACTTTCTGAAGTCCCAACTTCCCACTGTCTTGTATCCTGTGGTAGATTCCTCATATTGTCTTCTGCAACTTAGCCATATTTCCCATCAGCCTTTCGTTTCTCGTAACTTAGCCAACTTTCCAGCAACATTCGGGCCTGGACCACACATTATTGCCAAGAGCTTCAGGTGGTAATGGTCCTTGGCTAATTCCACAAGCTCCTTGAAAGTTCTGGAGTCGGGGGACATCCGAAGGAGTCAGACTCCTTATCAAGCTCAGGGTTGGAGGCCTGCAGGCAGGTTAGTAGGATTATTCACTGCTTCTTTCCCCCACCCCTTCTCCCCCAATGATTTCATTGGCCTGAAAAAAGTGTTGCAGGCATCGACATATTGCACTCACTGTTCCGTGTTAGGGTCGAATGGGCCTAGGTTTCCAAAAAGGAAATTTCAACGTTTGAGTTTGCTTTGAAAAGACTTCCTCGCAAGGTCTGCTCTCCCAATTTCTGCAGCAGGAGGAAGGCAGTCCGATTAATCCTCATCACCAAAAGGCGATCAACGGGTAGAATCACAGGATCCTACAGTGCAGAAGGAGGCCATTCAGCCCATTTAGTCTGCACTGACCACAATCGCACCCAGGCCCTATCCCCATAACCCCATGCAATTATCCTAGCTAGTTCCCCTGATACTAAGAGGCAATTAGCATGGCCAACTCACCTAATCCACACATCTTTGGAGTGCGGGAGGAAACCGGAGCACCCGGAGGAAACCCACGCAGACACGGGGAGAATGTGCAAACTCCACACAGACTGGCAAATGAACAGTTTATTGTAGTAAGTGGTAAGCTGGAGTACTGTGTGCAGTTTTGGGCGCCGCACCTGCACAAGGATATTTTGGCCCTGGAGGGAATGTAGAGGAGGTTTACTCGGCTGATACCGGAGTTGAGGGGATTGAGCTATGAGGAGAGGCTGAATAAACTAGGCTTGTACTCGTTAGAGTTTAGAAGAATGAGGGGAGATCTCATTGAGACGTATAAGATGATGAATGGGATGGATAGGATAGAGGTGGAGAGACTCTTCCCGCTCAAAAAAGATAGTAGGACTAGGGGGCACAGCCTCACGATAAAGAGGAGGCGGTTTAGAACAGAGTTGAGGAGGAACTTCTTCACTCAAAGGGTGGTGAATCTCTGGAATTCTCTGCCCGTTGAAGTGGTGGAGGCTGCCTCGCTAAATATTTTTAAGACGCGGGTTGATGGGTTTTTGATAAGAGAGGGGATTAAGGGTTATGGGGAGAGGGCGGGAAGGTGGAACTGAGTCACGACAGATCAGCCATGATCTTATTGAATGGCGGGGCAGGCTCGAAGGGCCAGATGGCCTACTCCTGCTCCTATTTCTTATGTTCTTATGTCTACTTACAGAGGGTGAGATAAAGGTTACTGTAGCCCATGACTTCAGACTGCTAACTGCCAGGAAGACCCAGGATACACATACTAGGATCCAATTGGCCAAATGGGTCAGGTGGCCCTCTGAGAAATTGCCCCTTAAAGGGGCAGACTAGTTTAGAGCACATTCACATTTGAAAGTGATGACAAATAAAATGACTTAAAAGATATGATGCAACAATTTGGAAGCTTAGTACAGCCCTAAGAAAAACAACCCATATTAGAGTTACAATTTTTTTACGGTACACGTAAAGCAGTGATAACATTTGTCAGTACGTGACTGAGCTGGAAAACAACCTAAATCGTGTGAATTTAGAGAACTTTAAGAATCACACATCCGCGATGGAATAACCTGTGGGATCACAATGGTTCTCCGAGAGAATGGCTTTTGAGAGAAATGGATTTCACGCTAAAGAAAACAACAAAGATCTGCAGTGCGGCCAAATGTCAGATTAAACCGATGACAGAAGGTGCTAAGCTGTGCATGGTTGATGTAGCTAAACTGAAACAGTGCTGGGGAAACACAAATAGACAGCCTGAAGGTAAAAATAATAAAACGGCTATTAAAACATTTGAGTGCAGTCAGTGTGGAGCAGGGCAGTTGGTACACAGTTGACCAGCTCACAGAATGCAGTGCAAGAACTGTCAATAACTAAATCACTTTACTAAATCGAAGAAGGTGCACTTGATAACATGATGATGAAGACGCTCTAACTCAGTTGTTCTTTAAAACCTACTATCTTGATGTGCTTTTGGTCATCAGGCCTAACGTCTCCTGCGGGAGTGTGGCCCCTTCAAAGGCCAATCCTTTTTGGCCAACGTGACTTGACCTAAACGAATGGAACCTGAGCGTGTGAATCTGGGCCTAACGGGTCCATCGCAGAGCTGGACGGTGGAGTTGGAGTCAAGGTGTTGTTCAAAGTTGACGTGTATAGTTGTGCTGTTAAAGTGTATTGATTGGATATAATTCTTCTTGATCAATAAATACGTTAGTTCGTTATTCGCCACATCGAGTCACCTCGAGCTGCTCTGTAGCTTGAGTAACTCTGAGATTTCCCACTGTCAACCAATGGACACAGTGTAGCCAAGAACTATTTCCGAGCGAAGATGTTTCAAGCTATAACCTGTCATCAGAACTCATTTCTTTTCTCAGTTTGGTTTGTCTGAAACAAAACTTTTAGAAATGGATTCCCATGAACACAAAGAAATTATCCAGCCCCGCCCGCAGCCTGTTTTCCAGCGGCAGAAGTGACTCGCCACTGACTGGATCTTCCAGTCCCGCCAACATCCACGCCGTTTGGTACGGCTTGCCTGTCCTGCTGCCGGGGAATCTGCCGTGAGGAGGCCACCTCGGGGGGGGGGGACTGCAGGATCCCACCAGCGGTAAGGGCTGGAAAATCCCACCTCCATCGAGGGCGAGACCGGTGGTACCATTTTGACACGTGACAGTCACGCAGGTCCCTTTTGGTACTTCTTCCAGATTAAAATATCATGAAGAAGGGATTAGTTTAACTTGGCGTTCATGCTCAGCAGAATATCCCAGTCTGTTCCTGTGCTGTCCTGTTCTATGTTCCATGTTCTAATTCCCAACAAAATACAAATAAAAGGATTGTCCAGAATTTTAGCGGGGTTAATGGTGCCTCAGTCAAAGAGGTGCGATGGTTGCTGACAAACTCAGCTAACCTCAGTTCAATGAAAATAACGTTCTCGCTGAGCAGCCATTCTGGATTATGGCACCCATCGCTAATCGAGCCAAGTAAAAGACTCAGGCAAATGTACAAATCTAACAGAACAAAATCCTTGCATTTTTCACTGAAAACAAAAATAGCGCAGGGAAAAAGGAGCGCAGGGTCTGCACTCTCTCTCATTTCCTTCTCTATGAACAGTATGCCTTTTCTGTATAGCGCGCAAAAAGCAATACTTTTCGCTGTGTGCTGATACACGTGACAATAATAAAGCCAATAAAAAAAAATTGAGGTTGTACCCATCTTGAACAGGCTTAAAGGAGGTTAATTAATGTATATTCTTTGACAAGATATTAGGCAAACCTTGATAACACGAGTTTGGTTTGCCAAGGATGCGGGGAAATCGGAAATGATGCAAATCATCATTAGAGCAAGTCATCATTACGAGAGAGGCAGTGTTAGGTAAGCATTAAGGTAGACAAATCCACAGGGCCAGGTGGCATCTAACCCAGATTATTGAGGGAGACAAGAGAGGAAATTGCAGGGTCTCTAACAGAAATCTTTTGTTTCTTCATTGGCCACTGGTGAGGTCCCAGAGGATTGGAGGATAGCCAATGTTGTCCTATTATTTAAGAGGAGTAGCAAGGATAATCCGAGTAATTATAGGCCAGTGAGCCTGACGTCAGTGATAGTGAAATTATTGGAGAAGATCCTTAGGGATAGGATCTGTACACACTTGAAACTGAATAGTCTTATTGACAGCATTTGTACGAGGGAAGTCATGTCTCACTAATTTGATGGGAGTTTTTTGAGGAGGTGACAAAAATGATTGACAAAGGGAGGGCCATGGATGATGCTTTACTAAAACATTGGACAAGCTCCCTCATGGCAGGTTGATGCAAAAGATTAAATCATGTGGGATCAGGGATAAACTAGCTGAATGGATTCAGAAGTGGCTTGGCATAGAAGACAGCAAGTAACAGTAATAGGGGTGTCTTTCTGAATGAAAGTCTGTAACTAATGGTGTTCCACAGGGATCAGAGCTGGGACCTCTGTTGTTTGTGATATATATAAATGACTTGGAAGAAAACATAGCTGATCTGATTAGCAAGTTTGTGGATGACACTAAAATTGCTGGAGTTGTGGATAATGATGAAGGTTATCTGCAGGATTTAGATAGGCTGGAAAACAATCCGGACAAATGCAAGGTGCTGGATTTTGGTAGATCCAACACAGATGGGAGCTATAAAATAAATGGCAGAACCATCAGGAGAGATCTGGGAGTACAGTCCACAGGTGCTTAAAAGTGGCGGCACAGATGGAAAAGGTGGCGAAGAAAACTTGTGGCATGTTTGCCTTCATCGGCCAGTGGTATAAAAGTTGGCAAATTATGTTACAGCTATATAAAACATTGGTTAGGCCATGTCTGGAATACTGTGTTCAATTCCGGTCACCACACTACCAGGAGGACGTGGAGGCTTTGGAGGGAGTACAGAAAAGATTTATGGGGGGGGGGGTGACCTGATAGAAGTTTATAATGAGAGGTGTAGATAGGGTGAACAGTTAGGGGTTTTTTCCCAGGGTGGGAAATGGCAATTACAAAGGGGCACAAGTTCAAGATAAGGGGGTAAAGGTTCAGTGGAGAAGTACGGGAAAGTTTTTACACAGAGGGTAGTGGGGACCTGGAATGCACTGCCAAGTGAGGTGATTGAGGCAGACACGTTAGCGACACTTCAGACTTATTTGGATAGACACATGAACAGGCGGGGAATAGAGGATATAGGCTGTTGGTCTAGGTGAGACAATGTGATCGGTGCAGGCTTGGTGAGCAGAAGGGCCTGTTCATTGTTTATTCTTTCTAAATGGCAAAAATTTAAAAAAAAATAATCCAAATTAATTTCCAAATTAAATGAGCTTCCAAATGAGAAGTTTAGCAAGGAACCACATTGACAATCTCTGCTGCTTGACTCATTGCATCGTAGGAGGACAGCACCCAGGTTTGTAGGGTCAAAATCGTTCGGTTATAACAATAAATTAAACCTTCAGGTCCAGGTCTCTCCTGGTTCCATTATCTGGGTGTCCGTACAGTTCTGGTACCAGGAGACGGAGTGGTGGAAAGCTTTGTAAATATTTGGGTGCTGTGTGCAGAGAAGTCCTCCACTTCTCCACATCTGGCCAAATGTCCGATTCAGGTCACCAATGCAGACCCACTGCTCATGACGATGCAGAGACACGCACCACTTGCTGTGGTCGTTGTGCGAGTAGAAGAGGGCAGGCCCCAGCAGCTTGACCTTGATGACATTGTAGACGTGTTTGAGGAGGGTGCAATTGGAAGGGAGCTCATATCTGCTGCCATTCCAAGTTTCTACCAACAAATCCGTCTTCAGGGCCTGAGCAACCCAACCTGTGTAAATATCTGGAAGATAACAGGGAAAGTAACTGATGGTGAAAAATAGCCACTGAAATGTTGCAGATACATCGAGAATGTATTTAAAACATCACACATCTGCATCCATTTCTGACCACAAAACCTTACTTCCTTCTTCTTTAATAATGTAAACTCTTATCACACTTTTATCTGAGAACACAGAAACTGAAGTGCAAAATGAAGCCATCCAGCCCCTTCATTCTATTCTAGATTCCTGAGACCCCAGTGAAAATGGACAAGTAATAAAGACCTACGGAGGAAATTAGAGGCCACTGAAATGCAAATGCTAAGACACATGTGCCAGCACTTTACCGCCTGGCTTGCTCGAGGCTCGTACTCTCCCACCCGAGGCCAATGGAGAGCATCGCCCACCACAATTCTGGGATAAGAACATAAGAAATAGGAGCAGGAGTAGGCCATCTAGCCCTTCGAGCCTGCCCCGCCATTCAATAAGATCATGGCTGATCTGTCGTGGCTCAGTTCCACCTTCCCGCCCTCTCCCCATAACCCTTAATCCCCTCTCTTATCAAGAACCCATCAACCCGCTTCTTAAAAATATTTAGCGAGGCAGCCTCCACCACTTCAACGGGTAGAGAATTCCAGAGATTCACCACCCTTTGAGTGAAGAAGTTCCTCCTCAACTCTGTTCTAAACCGCCCCCCCCCTTTATCTTGAGGCTGTGCCCCCTAGTCCTACTGTCTTTTTTGAGCGGGAAGAGTCTCTCCACCTCTATCCTATCCATCCCATTCATCATCTTATACGTCTCAATGAGATCTCCCCTCATTCTTCTAAACTCTAATGAGTACAAGCCTAGTTTATTCAGCCTCTCCTCATAGCTCAATCCCCTCAACTCCGGTATCAGCCTAGTAAACTTCCTCTGCACTCCCTCCAGGGCCAAAATATCCTTGCGCAGGTGCGGCGCCCAAAACTGCACACAGTACTCCATGGTAAAATTTCGACCCTGGTTATGACTCCATTGCAAACAGTAAGACGGATGAAGAGGTGCTTCAAATTGCAAAGAGCTCAAAGCACTCTTAAAAATTGACGTCCAGAAAATAAAATGTCAGTAATTTGACCATTTGATCAGAGCTGAAAAACACAAAGATCTCCCAGACAGCACAGGGAGCAGAATGGCGGTTCGACCGAGGCATGTGGTTAGATGATAATGTCGCAGGAGATTGTGGATGAGCTAGAGCGGAGATGTGGGAATGGCGTAAGAAAACTTACAGGAGGCTGCGAGCCTGGATAGAGTGGACATGGAGAGGGTGTTTCCACTAGTAGGAAAAAGTGGAACCAGAGGGCACAACCTCGGGATAAAGGGACGATCCTTTAAAACAGAGTTGAGGAGGAATTTCTTCAGTCAGAGACTGGGGAATCTGTGGAACTCTTTGTTGTAGAAGGCTGTGGAGGTCAGGTCACTGAGTGTCTTTAAGACAGAGATAGATAGGTTCTTGATTAATAAGAGGATCAGGGGTTATGGAGAATGGGGATGAGAATCATATCAACCATTTCCTTTTGGGAACAGCCATAAGCAGTGGAGGCAGCGTTTATATTGGGAGACCATGCAAAGTCATCACCCGGCCGGAATTCTCCATAAGACATAGGAGCAGAATTAGGCCACTCGGCCCATCGACTGTGTTCTGCTATTCAATCATGGTTGATATTTTTTCTCATGGCAAGTGTACATTGTCAGTTTCTAACTGACACACGGACATAAGAGCCTGAAGTGAGAAAATTAGTGGCAAATCAGAGGGTTAGCAGTTAGAGGTACAGGGTTCAGGTCATTTGAAAAGGAACAGGACAGGAGATGAGGAGAACTTTTATTTACACATAGTGAGCTGTTGTGATCTTGGAAGGCGCTGCCTGAACAGATGGTGGAAGCAGATTCAATAATATCTTTCAAACTGGAGAAAATTGGGGAAACATTTGCAAGGGAAAGGTCAGGGGAGAGTGGGACTAATTGGATATCTCGTTCAAAGAGCCAGCACAATCACGATGGACAGAATGGTATCCTTCTGAGCTGCATCGCCGTCTGGGTGACCCCATCTTCCTCCTCCATTCTTGAATCAGAAGACATTTCCTACAGTCTGTTTTCCTGACTTGACCACTTACCATCTTCAAAGTTCTTGTACTTTGCGAAGTTCTGGAACCGGACCCCCCCGGAGGATGTCAGGTGGGTTTGGCGAATCCAGGGCGACTTGGAAATGCTCCAGCCTTTGGCGACCAACTGGAGAACCGAAAGCTTAGGCAGGAAGATATCAGGAAGAGACCAATTGTAGACACGTGGGTTATAATATAAAAACTGCCTTCCTGCAAAGAAAGATCCTTGTGCTGTTAATCTGTTGGTGAGAAGTCTACAAGGTCATGTCTTCAAATACAGAACAGAAAGGCTGTATATTAAATATGCTGTGCTTAAAGCTTCTTTCTGCCTTCCAGGGCCCAATTTCCCACTGATTTATGTGCAGACCATATGTTGTGAATTGGAGTATCAGTAACAACGTCAACATGAATTTTAATAGCATCCAAATCTTGATGAAACATTCTGAGATGCTTCGCCGGATATTAGAAAACAAGATGTGACACTGAGGCGCATTAGGAGACATTAGGTGAGTTGACCCCCAAAAAAAATTTATCGGAGTACTGTGTGCAGTTTTGGGCGCCACACCTGCGCAAGGATATTTTGGCCCTGGAGGGAGTGCAGAGGAGGTTTACTCGGCTGATACCGGAGTTGAGGGGATGGAGCTATGAGGAGAGGCTGAATAAACTAGGCTTGTACTCGTTAGAGTTTAGAAGAATGAGGGGAGATCTCATTGAGACGTATAAGATGATGAATGGGATGGATAGGATAGAGGTGGAGAGACTGTTCCCGCTCAAAAAAGACAGTAGGACGAGGGGGCACAGCCTCAAGATAAAGGGGAGGCGGTTTAGAACAGAGTTGAGGAGGAACTTCTTCACTCAAAGGGTGGTGAATCTCTGGAATTCTCTGCCCGTTGAAGTGGTGGAGGCTGCCTCGCTAAATATTTTTAAGAAACGGGTTGATGGGTTTTTGATAAGAGAAGGGATTAAGGGTTATGGGGAGAGGGCGGGAAGGTGGAGCTGAGTCACGACGGATCAGCCATGATCTTATTGAATGGCGGGGCAGGCTCGAAGGGCCAGATGGCCTACTCCTGCTCCTATTTCTTATGTTCTTATGTTCTTATATTTCGGCAGAACCAACGGGATGAACGAGTACACTATCAAGGGCAGGAGTCTTAGTAGCGTTGAAGAGCAGAAGGATCTCGGGTTCCGGGTCCACAGGACTCTTAAATCGGCCTCGCAGGTGGAGGAGGTGGTCAAGAAGGCGTATGGTGTACTTAGAACATAGAACATAGAACATTACAGCGCAGAACAGGCCCTTCGGCCCACGATGTTGCGCCGACCAGTTACAAAACAATGACCCACTAGCCTAAACCAATCCCTTTTCATCCATAAACCTATCCACAGATCTTTTAAACGCCCCCAAACTAGGTGCATTTACAACTGCAGCTGGCAGGGCATTCCAGTCCCTCACCACCCTCTGGGTAAAGAACCTACCCCTGACATCTGTCCTATAACTACCCCCCCTTAATTTAAAATCGTGCCCCCTCGTGTTAGCTTTCTCCATCCTAGGAAAAAGGCTATCACTATCTACCCTGTCTAAACCTCTAATCATCTTATATGTTTCAATGAGATCCCCTCTTAGCCGTCTTCTTTCCAGCGAAAACAACCCCAAATCTCTCAATCTCTCCTCATAGGATCTCCCCTCCATACCAGGCAACATCCTGGTAAACCTCCTCTGCACCCTCTCCAAAGCCTCTACATCCTTCTTGTAATGTGGGGACCAGAACTGCACACAAAACTCCAAGTGCGGCCGCACCAGAGATGTGTACAGTTGCATCATGACGCTGCGACTCCTAAATTCAATCCCCCTACCAATAAACGCCAAAACTCCGTATGCCTTCTTAACAACTTTATCTACTTGATTCCCAACTTTCAGGGATCTATGTACACATACACCTAGATCCCTCTGCTCCTCCACACTATTCAAAGTCCTCCCGTTAGCCCTATACTCAACACATCTGTTATTCCTACCGAAATGAATTACCTCACACTTCTCCACATTAAACTCCATTCGCCACCTCTCAGCCCAGCTCTGCAACCTTTCTAAGTCATCCTGCAAACTATGACACCCTTCCTCACAATCTACCACACCTCCGACTTTGGTGTCATCAGCAAACTTACTAATCCACCCAACTATACCCTCATCCAGATCATTAATAAAAATTACAAACAGCAGTGGCCCCAAAACAGATCCCTGAGGCACACCACTTGTAACCGAACTCCATGACGAATATTTCCCATCAACCACCACTCTCTGTCTCCTATCTGCTAGCCAATTCCTGATCCAATTACCTAGATCACCCCCAATCCCATACATCTGCATTTTCTGCAGAAGCCTACCATGGTGAACCTTATCAAACGCCTTGCTAAAATCCATATACACCACATCAACTGCCTTACCCCTATCCACCTCTTTGGTCACTTTCTCAAAGAACTCGATAAGGTTAGTAAGGCATGACCTACCCGCTACAAAACCATGCTGACTATCTCTAATCAACTCATTACTTTCCAAATAACTATAAATCCTGTCTCTAATAATCCTTTCCAAAACCTTACCCACCACAGAAGTAAGACTCACCGGTCTATAATTCCCAGGGAAGTCCCTTCTCCCCTTCTTAAACAATGGGACAACATTTGCTGTCCTCCAATCTTCTGGTACTATACCAGAGACTAACGACGACCTGAAGATCAGAGCCAGAGGCTCCGCAATCACCCCTCTTGCCTCCCAAAGAATCCTAGGGTAAATCCCATCTGGACCAGGGGACTTATCTATTTTCAAACCCTCTAAAATATCCAGCACATCCCCCGTATCAACTGCAATACTATCTATTTCACACCCCTGCACCCCAGTGTCCTCCTCAGCTACATTCCTGTCCCCTTGCGTGAACACCGAAGAGAAATATTGGTTCAACGCCTCTCCAATCTCCTCCGGTTCCACACACAACTTCCCTCTGCTGTCTGTAACTGGCCCTAATCTTGTCCTAACCAACCTTCTGTTCTTGACATACCTGTAAAACGCCTTAGGGTTCTCCTTAATCCTATCAGCCAAAATCATCTCATGCCCTCTTTTGGCCCTTCTTAACTCCCTCTTCAACTCCCTCCTAGCCAATCTAAAACTTTCTAATGCACTACCTGAGCCCTCAAGCCTCATCCGAACATAAGCCTCCTTTTTCTTCCTAACCAACGAATCAACTTTTTTGGTGCACCACGGTTCCCTGGGCCTACCAAATCCTCCTTGCCTGACAGGGATATACTTATCACAGACCCGCAATAGCTGCTCCTTGAAAAATCTCCACATCTCGGATGTTCCCAGTCCCTGTAATCTCCCATTCCAACCAATGCTTCCTAATTCTCTCCTAATAGCCTCATAATTACCCTTCCCCCAGCTGAAACTACTGACCCGAGGTTCATGCCTATCCCTTTCCATCACTAAGGTGAACGTAATCGAATTGTGATCACTATCCCCAAACTGTACACCAACTTCCAAGTCTAGCACCTGGTCTGGCTCATTACCGAGCACCAAATCCAATATAGCCTCACCTCTCGTCGGCCTATCTACATACTGAGTCAAAAAACCTTCTTGCACACTTTGAACAAAAACTGACCCCTCTAACGAGCCAGAGCTGTAGCAATTCCAATCTACATGAGTAAAGTTAAAGTCCCCCATAACAATTACCCTATTACTTTCACTCCTAACAAGGATCGTCTCCGCAATCCTTTCCTCAACCTCTCTAGAACTTTTTGGAGGTCTGTAAAAGACTCCCAACAGGGTGACCTCTCCTTTCCTATTTCTAATCTCCGCCCATATTACCTCAACAGACAAGTCCTCATCAAAGTTCCTCTCTGATACTGAGATACAGTCCTTGACCAATAATGCTACCCCACCCCCCCTTCTACCTCCTTGTCTACTCCGATTAAAGCATTTGTACCCCGGGACCTGCAACATCCATTCCTGACCCTGCTCTATCCAAGTCTCTGAAATGGCCACAACATCGAAGTCCCAGGTACTGGTCCACGCTGCAAGTTCATCCACCTTATTGCGAATACTCCTCGCATTAAAGTATACACATTTCAAACCACATTCCAAACCCTGTTCCGCCCCTCCCCCGCAATGCCGGGCATTGCAGTCCCCATCTACGCCCCCCTCACTTTCACCCCCTCTACTCAGGATCCCACCCCCCCTCTGAATCAGTTTAAACCACTCCGCATAACCTTAACAAATTTACCTCCCAGGATATTTGTTCCCCTTTGGTTCAGGTGAATCCCATCCCTCTGATAAAGGTCCCACCTTCCCCAGAACGAGCCCCAATTGTTCAAGTACTTAAACCCCTCCCTCCTGCACCATCCCCTCAGCCACGAGTTCAAGCTTTCCCTCCCTCTATTCCTCTCTAAACTATCCCGTGGCACAGGCAAGAGTCCAGAGATAACCACTCTGTCTGTCTTGGCCTTTAGCTTCCACCCCAACTCCATGAATCTCTGTTTAATGTCCCCTTCCCTTAGCCTTCCTATATCATGCGTCCCCACATGAATAATAACTTGGGGTTGATCCCCCTCTCCCCTGAGAGTCTTGAATATCCTCTCTGAGACATCCTGGACCCCAGCCCCTGGTAGGCAACACACCAGCCCTGAGTTCCTATCATTGTTACTGACTCTCCTATCCGTCCCTTTAACGGTGGAGTCCCCAATTACAAGACCTAATCTTTGGCTACCCCTAACCACCTGAGCTTTAACAGTAGGCTCATCCCCAGAGACCTGCTCCCTTTGGCTATCCCCAGTTGATCCCTCCTCAACTGTAGCCTCCAGGACCGAAAACCTATTTTGGAGGGGAACAGCCCCAGGGGATTTTCCCCCCACTTGCTTCTTTCCCCTCCTCTTGGCAGTGACCCAAGACTGGTTTCTAGGAGTGACTAACTCCCTATAACTCCTATCAATGTCCACCTCTGCATCCCGAATTTTGCGGAGCTCCCCTACTTCCAACTCCAACTCCTTTACACGCTCCTCCAGAAGCGTACTGGCCTTCATTAATCGAGGGATTGAGTTTAGGAGTCGGGAGGTAATGCTGCAACTTTACAGGACCCTCGTCAGGCCTCATTTGGAGTACTGTGCGCAGTTCTGGTCGCCTCACTATAGGAAAGACGTAGAAGCTATTGAAAGGGTGCAGAGGAGATTTACAAGGATGTTGCCTGGACTGGGAGGCATGCCTTATGAAGATAGGTTGAGGGAGCTGGGACTCTTTTCCCTGGAGAGGCGAAGGTTGAGAGGCGACCTGATAGAAGTTTATAAAATGTTGAGAGGAATAGATAGGGTGGACTCTCAGAGGCTATTTCCCCGGGTTGAAATGGTCGCTACGAGAGGACACAGATTTAAGGTGCGGGGAGGGAAGTACAGAGGTGATGTTAGGGGTAAGTTTTTCACTCAGAGGGTGGTGAGTGAATGGAATCGGCTGCCGTCATCGGTGGTGGAGGCGAACTCGCTGGGGTCTTTTAAAAGACTTCTGGATGAGTATATGGGATTTAATGGGATTGGGGGTTATAGATAGGTCTATAGATTGGTGGGGTTGATGTGATCGGCGCAACTCGAGGGCCGAAGGGCCTGTTTGTGCTGTAATGTTCTATGTTCTAAAAAGGCCCAACAGGCAGGGTGGGATTCTCTTGTTACACCCTTCCCAAGACCAGACATTTCCACCCAAGGTCAATGGACTTGCAAACAGCCCACCAAATTGTCTGTCCCAGCCAGGGTGATTCCCACACTGGAAAAATTTACCCCATAGACTTTAAGGAATGTCTTAAAGGAGGGAATCAAGTGGCGAGGTGTAGGGCAGGTGTTTCAGAGCCTGTGGCCAAGGCAACTGAAGGTGCCACCATTCACTGGTGGAACAATTAAGATTGGGGATGCCATTAGTTGGCAAAATTGGCCACCCATTGGGCAGCCACTCCCCTGAGCCTCCTGCTGCTGATTACCCAGAAGAAGTGGGTGGCACGGTAGCACAGTGGTCAGCACTGCTGCTTCACAGCTCCAGGGTCCTGGGTTCGATTCCAGGCTCGGGTCACTGCCTGTGTGGAGTTTGCACATTCTCCTCGTGTCTGCGTGGGTTTTCTCCGGGTGCTCCGGTTTCCTCCCACAGTCCAAAGATGTGCGGGTTAGGTTCATTGGCTATGCTAAAATTGCCCCTTAGTATCCTGGGATGTGTAGGTTAGAGGGATTAGCAGGTAAAATGTGTGGGGATATGGGGATAGGGTCTGGGTGGGATTGTGTTCGGTGCAGACTCGATGGGCCGAAGGGCCTGTTTCTGCACTGTAGGGTTCTATGTATGTTCTATGTAAGTTACAGTCAAACGGGGAAATGAAAGTAAGCCGCTGTGGTGTTGTCACTAGTAATTCAGAGACCCAGGGTAATGTTCTGGGTTCTAATCCCACCACGGCAGATGGTGAAATTCAAATTCGATTTAGATAAATCTGGAATTTAAATTCTAATGATGATCGCGAAACCATTGCTGATTGTTGTAAAAACCCGTCTGGTTCACGAACATCCTCTAAGGAATGAAACATTCTGCCCTTATCCTTTCTGGTCTATATGGGACTCCAGACTCACAGACTCTCAAATGTCCTTTCAGCAGCAAGTCAAGGACAATTAGAGACGGACAACAAAAGCTGGCCTAGCCAGCGGCACCCATTTCCCATCAACAAATATTTTAAAAACACTGGTCTGAACTGGTCTTGTGTGCTTTAAGAACAAAGAACAAAGAACAACACAGCACGGGAAACAGGCCCTTCGGCCCAACGAGCCCGCGCCGCCGTCCCATGGTCAGTGACCTATTCATGATTCTAGTCTATGCCCAATGTGTGAGGATCAGGGAGGTCCAATATAGGGACAATTTGTTACCCAATCAATCAGCCTAAAAGCACATTTTTGGGATGTGGGAGGAAACCGGAGCACCCGGAGGAAACCCACGCAACCATGGGGAGAACGCGCAAACTCCCACGGATACAGGCCCAAATCCATGTGTCCGCATAGCAACAGAGATAGCCTCTGAGCTGCCATGATGCCCTCGAGATGTTAAGATAGAACACTAGTCAAACAAGGAAATAAGAATACTTTTATTTATTAATTGGTGGGACATGAGCATCACTAGCTGGCCAGCATTCATTGCCCATTCCTTGTTGTTCTTGAGAGGGCAGTCAACCACATTGCTGTGACTCTGGAGTCACATGTAGGCCAGACCGGGTAAGGACGGCAGATTTCCTTCCCTGAAGGACATCAGTGAACCAGATGGGTTTTTCTGACAATCAACAATGGTCATCAGTGGATTCTTAATTCCAAGTAATTTTTTAATCGAATTTAAATTCCACCATTTGCCGTGGCACAATTCGCACTCAGATCCCCAGGACATTAGCTGAGTTTCTGGGTTGAGAGAGGCCATTGCCTCTCCAAGATGGTGATGGTCTGAACTGTTAATTTTTCCCTTGCTGTGGCATTGGAAGGTATCAGGCCAGCTCCTGACTCTTTCCTCCATCATTGGACCAGCCGTGTCATCTCCCACCTGACTCCAGCATTCCTTTCCCAGGGGCTAACTCTCCAACAATAACGCAGCATTAAAAATAATCATTCCTTACCAATTTCCATCACTTGACTGTATTTGTATGTGAAACAGAAGAGAGTCTGTCCATATTTCTTTCCAGAGGAAGGCCATGAATATTTCTTGTTAGGAAAAGGAGGGAAATGTGGAACACTGTGACTTAGCCAGAATCCTTGGTGTTTGTCGAACAGCAAAACACCTAGAATTAGTAAACAATGAGTGACATACCATCAAAACACGTGACTGATAAACATCATGAGGGACACTATGGGACAAGATTTAGAAGTTTGTATTAACAATGCAGACATTGAGCAACAGGAAGGAATATTGGGGGTTCAGATACGGAGATTAGGGGGAACTATAGGAAACCGGAAACTCTTGTGAGGCCTACTCAGCTCAGAACCTGAATTGCTGATTTGGGCTCCAAGATGGTGAACTGGAATTGACAACTCCAGCTGAAGACGTGTTCTCATCAGTGACTACCCAACACGTTGACATGGTGTACTGCCTTCCCAAACCCAACTGGACAGCAGCAAGTCCACTCTGTTCCAAGTACAAGTCTTCTCCAGTGAAGTTTTATTGAATGGATCTGAAAATGTCTGCCTCCTGAGGCAGGCTCATGGTTTAGTCACATGACTACAGAAACCCATCAGAGTGATTACATTTCAAAACTCAACATGTTGTTTCCACAATTGGATGATGCTCAACAATTAACCAAAAGTGCCATTTTCTCCATCACCAATATCTTTTATAACTAATTGGAAATATTTTATTATGGGTGACGCAGTGGTTTGCACTGCTGCCTCACAGCGCCAGGAACCTGGGTTCAATTCCAGCCTTGGATGACTATCTGTGTAGATAGTCCTTGCACGTTCTCCCTGTGTCTGCTTGAATTTCCTCCAGGTGGTCCAAGTTTATTTATTAGTGTCACAAATAGGCTTTCATTAACGCTACAATGAAGTTATTGTGAAAATCCCCTAGTCGCCACACTCCAGCGCCTGTTCGGGTACACTGAGGGAGAATTTTGCATGACTTATGCACCTAATCAGCACATCTTTCAGACTGTGCAAGGAAACCCATGCAGACACGGGGAGAACGTGCAGACTCTGCAGGGACCCAAGCCGGGAATTGAACCTGGGTCCCTGGCGCTGTGAGGCAGCAGTGCTAACCACTGTGCCACCATGCCATCCAGGTTTTCTCTGACAATCCAAAGATGTGCAGGTTAGGTGGATTGGCCAAGCTAAATTGTCCCTTAGCATCAGGGGGATTAGTAGCGTAGATGCCTGGGGTTACGGGGGTGGGACCTGAGTGGCATTGTTGCCAATGCAGGCTCGATGGGCTGAATGGCTTCTTTCTGCACTGGAGGGATTCTATGACTTTAATAAACAAAGAACAAAGAACAAAGAACAACACAGCACGGGAAACAGGCCCTTCGGCCCAACGAGCCCGCGCCGCCGTCCCATGGTCAGTGACCTATTCATGATTTTAGTCTATGCCTAATGTGTGAGGATCAGGGAGGTCCAATATAGGGACAATTTGTTACCCAATCAATCAGCCTAAAAGCACATTTTTGGGATGTGGGAGGAAACCGGAGCACCCGGAGGAAACCCACGCAACCATGGGGAGAATGCGCAAACTCCCACGGACACAGGCCCAAATCCATGTGTCCGCACAGCAACAGAGATAGCCTCTGAGCTGCCATGATGCCCTCGAGATGGTCCAGTTTACGCACACCAACGACATAAAGCAGTAGGCAACTCCCGAAGCAATATCCAAGAGCAGCCCACCACAACCTGCCGCACGCATGTAAACAGTAGATCAAAGGAAATGAATAATTGTACAATATCCGCACTCTACATTTGAACTCCTTCTCAAACTCCCAAGTGTGCTGACCTCTCCGCTTTAGTTCCTGATACTTGCTTGTTCGAATTTCTGAAATGTTTTATTCGCTGTGAAGCTGTACGATTTCATAGCTGAGGAACTGAAACCTATTTAATTTAAAAGGCAAAAATTACAAAGCTGGTTCAGTAAACCTGTCTCAAGAAATACCTTGGATTGAGTTTGTGCTGAATCGATTACTTCACCTCAGAGAGAGCCACTCTGGAATGGTGCTAACATTAACTTGTGTGTTCCCGAGGGATAGGATCTGCTCCTGATCACCTCCCAGTGACTCCTGCAACAAACTGGGATGTTGTCTGGTCTCCCAGGGTTAAACCTGAAAGGTCCCTTTAACACTACCGAGAAGAGAAGGGAAAACTTTGGCTGATCCCTCGAGAAGAGTTTTAAATAGATTATCCGTTCATGAGCATGATCCAATTTAAGGAGCTCGTCGTGCGTAAATTGGCCACAGATCAGAGGCTAGGAATCTTGCAGTGAGTAACTCACCACTTCACTCCCCAAAGCCTGTCCACAAGGTGCCTTAGTGATTATTTACCAAAATTCGCTGGATTCCAGGGAAGTGCCGGAAGATTGGAAAACGGCTAATGTTACGCCGCTGTTTAAAAAGGGTAGCAGGCAAAAGGCAGGGAATTATAGGCCGGTTAGTTTAACGTCTGTAGTTGGTAAACTGCTAGAATCCTTCATCAAAGAAGAAATAGCGAGGCACCTAGAAAAGAATGGTTTGATAGAGCAGACGCAGCACGGATTCGTTAAGGGGAAGTCGTGTTTGACGAATTTATTGGATTTCTATGAGGATGTGACTAGTGCGGTGGATAGAGGGGAACTGGTGGATGTGGTCTTTTTAGATTTCCAGAAGGCGTTTGATAAGGTGCCTCATAAAAGGTTGCGACAGAAGGTTAGGGTGCACGGAGTTGGGGGTAAGGTGTTAGCATGGATAGAGGATTGGTTGTCTAATAGGAGGCAGAGAGTTGGTATCAATGGGTGCTATTGTGGTTGGCGGTTGGTGACTAGTGGAGTGCCACAGGGATCGGTGCTGGGGCCTCAACTATTTACTATTTATATAGATGATCTGGAAGAGGGGGCAGAGTGTAGGGTGTCGAAATTTGCTGATGACACAGAGATGAGTGGAAAAGCAAATTGAGCGGAGGGTGTGGAAAGTCTGCAGAGGGATCTGGGTAGGCTGAGAGAGTGGGCGAGGACCTGGCAGATGGAGTACATTGTTAGCAAATGTGAGGTTATCCACTTTGGCAGAAATAATAGCAGGAGAGATTATTATTTAAAAGGCAAAAAGCTGCAGAGGGACCTGGGGGTCCTTGGCAACGAGTCGCAAAAACCCAGTCTGCAGGTGCAGCAGGTGATCAAGAAGGCGAATGGGATGCTGGCCTTCATAGCGAGGGGGATAGAATATAAAAGTAGGGAGGTCCTGCTGCAACTATACAGGGTACTGGTGAGGCCGCAGCTGGAGTACTGTGTGCAGTTTTGGTTGCTGCACTTGTAGAAGGATATATTGGCCTTGGAGGGAGTGCAGAGGAGGTTCACTAGGCTGATACTGGAGATGAGGGGGTTGGACTATGAAGAGAGACTAAATAGACTGGGTCTGTACTCGTTGGAGTTTAGAAGGATGAGGGGGGATCTTATAGAGACGTATAAGATAATGAAGGGGATAGATAGGGTAGAGATAGAGAGATTCTTCCCGCTCAGAAAGGATAGCAGGACTAGGGGGCACAGCCTCAAGATAAAGGGGAGGCGGTTTAGAACAGAGTTGAGCAGGAACTTCTTCACTCAAAGGGTGGTGAATCTCTGGAATTCTCTGCCCGTTGAAGTGGTGGAGGCTGCCTCGCTAAATATATTTAAGTCACGGGTAGATAGGTTTTTGACAGACAAGGGGATTAAGGGTTATGGGGAGAAAGCGGGAAAGTGGAACTGATCCACTTCAGATCAGCCATGATCTTATTGAATGGCGGGGCAGGCTCGAGGGGCTAGATGGTCTACTCCTGCTCCTATTTCTTATGTTCTTATAAGGCACAAGTCAGGAGTGTGATGGAATACTCTTCACTTGCCTGGGTGGGTGCAGCTCCAACAACACTCAAGAAGCTTGACACCATCCAGGACAAAGCAGTCCGCTTGATTGGCACCTACAAATATTCACTCCCTCCACCACCGACGCTCAGTAGCAGCAGTGTGTACCATCTAGAAGAGGCACTGCAACAATTCACCAAAGATCCTTAGACAGCACCTTCCAAACCCAAGGCCACTTCCATCCAGAAGGGCAACAGATACATGGGAACACCACTAGCTGCAGGTTCCCCTCCAAGCCCCTCACCATCCTGACTTGGAAATGTGTCGCCGTTCCTTTGCAGTCACTCGTTCAAAATCCTGGAATTCCCTCCCTAACGGCATTGTAGGACAATCCACAGCACGTGGACTGCAGCAATTCAAGGAGGCAGCTCACCACCACCTTCTCAAGGGCAACTAGGGATGGGCAATAGATGCTGGCCAGCCAGAGACACCCATGTCCCATGGTGATTATTTTCAAAAGTGTTTCATTGGCTGTAAAATGCTTTGAAACATCCTGATATCATGAAAGGCACCAAATAAATCTAAACTTCCTTTCTGTCTAGATTCTGGAGGGGAGGATGAATCAGCAGTGGAGGCCACCCTATTGCAAAGGTTGGGTTCAAGGTGCCTCAGGTAGGAACTCCAACTCCTACAGACAGAGTTCATAGCTGACTATGAGCACGAAGCACACAAACATCGGAACTTGGAGCAGGAATAGGCCCTTTGGCCCTTTGTGACTGACCCATTTTCAGTATGATCATAGGGTCATAGAACCATACAGAGTATAACAAGCCCTTTGGCCCATCATCATTGAAGCTTGGTTATTGATTCCCAAGATCCATGAGTTAGAAAAACAGCAGGAAAAGGAAGAAAGAAAAGTGGACAAGAAAAACCCAGAAAAAGATAGCATGAAGAAAACCCGTGTTCTCTCCTGCTATTGGAAGAGAGGGCTGCTATCAGGCTGGTAACCAGAAACTGAGGTATAAACTCATGGTTCACTGTTGTCGAGGTCATTATCCTTCACCTCCCCAAAGAAGCAACTAATGGTAAAGGTCACTCCAAGTTGGCTAATTATTAACCAATGGCGAACAGCAGTAAGTTGTGTGTCATGTCATGTAAAGCCTTTCTAATGTTGATAAGTGACTGAAGTTATTTAAATATTACTCTGAAAACTGATAATCCTTCACATTTCACTTTTGCCTGGAATCAACGTCATTGCCAAACACATTCCATAAAAGTAAAGTTTTCCGACAGCAGCTGCTTTGAGACACTTTCTTCCCCTAAGTCTACGAATGAGTCCTAGATTCATAAATGACCAATATAAACGGATCAAGTTCAACTCTGGACTTTCAGGCTCCACGCACGTTTGTTCAATCAATCAAAACTCTGTGCCAACGTATAGAAGATTCAATTACCTTTTGTATGTCCATGCTTCATATCATAAGGCATTAATGGTGCAGCATCATTGTAGAGAAAATATGCTCTGTCATTGACCTGTCTCCAAGGGAACAACAGTGATCCAAGCATATAATTCCATAAAGTCACACAAGATAAAGAATATATTTACAAACTTGAAGGATGGGGAGAATCAATGGCAGATGGATCTCAGTAAACATAAGCATGAGTCAGTGCAGTTTGGTAGGTGGTTTAAGAGTGAATTAAAATAGGAGGTTTCAAACAGAGATGAGTAATTTCTTCTTTCAGAGAGGATGGTTAATGTTTGCTGATGACACAGAGATGAGTGGAAAAGCAAATTGTGCGGAGGGTGTGGAAAGTCTGCAGAGGGATCTGGATAGGCTGAGCGAGTGGGCGAGGACCTGGCAGATGGAGTATAATGTTGGCAAGTGTGAGGTTATTGGCAGGAATAATAGTAGGAGGGATTACTACATAAAGGGCGAAAAGCTGCAGCATGCTACGGTGCAGAGGGACCCGGGGGTCCTTGTGCATGAGTCGCAAAAAACCCAGTCTGCAGGTGCAGCAGCTGATCAAGAAGGCGAATGGGATGCTGGCCTTTATAGCGAGGGGGATAGAATATAAAAGCAGGGAGGTCTTGCTGCAGCTGTATAGGGTACTGGTGAGGCCGCAGCTGGAGTACTGTGTGCAGTTTTGGTCACCGCACTTGTGCAAGGATATATTGGCCTTGGAGGGAGTGCAGAGGATGTTCACTAGGCTGATACGGGAGATGAGGGGGTTGGACTATGAAGAGAGACTAAATAGACTGGGTCTGTACTCGTTGGAGTTTAGAAGGATGAGGGGGGATCTTATAGAGATGTATAAGATAATAAAAGGGATGGATAGGGTAGAGGTAGAGAGATTCTTCCCACTCAGAAAGGACAGTAGGACTAGAGGGCACAGCCTCAAGATAATGGGGGGGGGGGGCAGTTTAGAACAGAGTTGAGGAGGAACTTCTTCACTCAAAGGGTGGTGAATCTCTGGAATTCTCTGCCCGTTGAAGTGGTGGAGACTACCACGCTAAATATATTTAAGTCACGGGTGGATAGGTTTTTGACAGACAAGGGAATTAAGGGTTATGGGGAAAAAGTGGGAAAGTGGAACTGATCCATTTCAGATCAGCCATGATCTTATTGAATGGCGGGGCAGGCTCGAGGGGCTAGATGGCCCACTCCTGCTCCTATTTCTTATGTTCTTATGTTTGGAATTCCCTTCCCTATAGGGCAATAGAGGCTGGGTCACAATATATTCAGAGCTGGGGTTGACAGATTTTTCATTAACAAGATGAGTCAGCTAGGGTTATCACTAGAATCCCTACAGTGCAGAAGGAGGCCATTCAGCCCATTGAATCTGCACCAACCACAATCCACCCCTTCCCCAGGCCCTATACCCATAATCCCATGCATTTACCCTCGCTCGTCCCCTGACACTAAGGGACAATTTATCATGGCCAATCCATCTAACCGCACATCTTTGGACTGTGGAAGGAAACCAGAGCAGCCAGAGGAAACCCAGGCAGAGCAGGGTCAGGAATGGATGTTGCAGGTCCCGGGGTACAAATGCTTTAATCAGAGTAGACAAGGAGGTAGAAGGGGGGGTGGGGTAGCATTATTGGTCAAGGACAGTATCTCAGTGTCAGAGAGGAACTTTGATGAGGACTTGTCTGTTGAGGTAATATGGGCGGAGATTAGAAATAGGAAAGGAGAGGTCACCCTGTTGGGAGTCTTTTATAGACCTCCAAAAAGTTCTAGAGAGGTTGAGGAAAGGATTGCGGAGACGATCCTTGTTAGGAGTGAAAGTAATAGGGTAATTGTTATGGGGGACTTTAACTTTACTCATGTAGATTGGAATTGCTACAGCTCTGGCTCGTTAGAGGGGTCAGTTTTTGTTCAAAGTGTGCAAGAAGGTTTTTTGACTCAGTATGTAGATAGGCCGACGAGAGGTGAGGCTATATTGGATTTGGTGCTCGGTAATGAGCCAGACCAGGTGCTAGACTTGGAAGTTGGTGTACAGTTTGGGGATAGTGATCACAATTCGATTACGTTCACCTTAGTGATGGAAAGGGATAGGCATGAACCTCGGGTCAGTAGTTTCAGCTGGGGGAAGGGTAATTATGAGGCTATTAGGAGAGAATTAGGAAGCATTGGTTGGAATGGGAGATTACAGGGACTGGGAACATCCGAGATGTGGAGATTTTTCAAGGAGCAGCTATTGCGGGTCTGTGATAAGTATATCCCTGTCAGGCAAGGAGGATTTGGTAGGCCCAGGGAACCGTGGTGCACCAAAAAAGTTGATTCGTTGGTTAGGAAGAAAAAGGAGGCTTATGTTCGGATGAGGCTTGAGGGCTCAGGTAGTGCATTAGAAAGTTTTAGATTGGCTAGGAGGGAGTTGAAGAGGGAGTTAAGAAGGGCCAAAAGAGGGCATGAGATGATTTTGGCTGATAGGATTAAGGAGAACCCTAAGGCGTTTTACAGGTATGTCAAGAACAGAAGGTTGGTTAGGACAAGATTAGGGCCAGTTACAGACAGCAGAGGGAAGTTGTGTGTGGAACCGGAGGAGATTGGAGAGGCGTTGAACCAATATTTCTCTTCGGTGTTCACGCAAGGGGACAGGAATGTAGCTGAGGAGGACACTGGGGTGCAGGGGTGTGAAATAGATAGTATTGCAGTTGATACGGGGGATGTGCTGGATATTTTAGAGGGTTTGAAAATAGATAAGTCCCCTGGTCCAGATGGGATTTACCCTAGAATTCTTTGGGAGGCAAGAGGGGTGATTGCGGAGCCTCTGGCTCTGATCTTCAGGTCGTCGTTAGTCTCTGGTATAGTACCAGAAGATTGGAGGACAGCAAATGTTGTCCCATTGTTTAAGAAGGGGAGAAAGGACTTCCCTGGGAATTATAGACCGGTGAGTCTTACTTCTGTGGTGGGTAAGGTTTTGGAAAGGATTATTAGAGACAGGATTTATAGTTATTTGGAAAGTAATGAGTTGATTAGAGATAGTCAGCATGGTTTTGTAGCGGGTAGGTCATGCCTTACTAACCTTATCGAGTTCTTTGAGAAAGTGACCAAAGAGGTGGATAGGGGTAAGGCAGTTGATGTGGTGTATATGGATTTTAGCAAGGCGTTTGATAAGGTTCACCATGGTAGGCTTCTGCAGAAAATGCAGATGTATGGGATTGGGGGTGATCTAGGTAATTGGATCAGGAATTGGCTAGCAGATAGGAGACAGAGAGTGGTGGTTGATGGGAAATATTCGTCATGGAGTTCGGTTACAAGTGGTGTGCCTCAGGGATCTGTTTTGGGGCCACTGCTGTTTGTAATTTTTATTAATGATCTGGATGAGGGTATAGTTGGGTGGATTAGTAAGTTTGCTGATGACACCAAAGTCGGAGGTGTGGTAGATTGTGAGGAAGGGTGTCATAGTTTGCAGGATGACTTAGAAAGGTTGCAGAGCTGGGCTGAGAGGTGGCGAATGGAGTTTAATGTGGAGAAGTGTGAGGTAATTCATTTCGGTAGGAATAACAGATGTGTTGAGTATAGGGCTAACGGGAGGACTTTGAATAGTGTGGAGGAGCAGAGGGATCTAGGTGTATGTGTACATAGATCCCTGAAAGTTGGGAATCAAGTAGATAAAGTTGTTAAGAAGGCATACGGAGTTTTGGCGTTTATTGGTAGGGGGATTGAATTTAGGAGTCGCAGCGTCATGATGCAACTGTACACATCTCTGGTGCGGCCGCACTTGGAGTTTTGTGTGCAGTTCTGGTCCCCACATTACAAGAAGGATGTAGAGGCTTTGGAGAGGGTGCAGAGGAGGTTTACCAGGATGTTGCCTGGTATGGAGGGGAGATCCTATGAGGAGAGATTGAGAGATTTGGGGTTGTTTTCGCTGGAAAGAAGGCGGCTAAGAGGGGATCTCATTGAAACATATAAGATGATTAGAGGTTTAGACAGGGTAGATAGTGATAGCCTTTTTCCTAGGATGGAGAAAGCTAACACGAGGGGGCATGATTTTAAATTAAGGGGGGGTAGTTATAGGACAGATGTCAGGGGTAGGTTCTTTACCCAGAGGGTGGTGAGGGACTGGAATGCCCTGCCAGCTGCAGTTGTAAATGCACCTAGTTTGGGGGCATTTAAAACATCTGTGGATAGGTTTATGGATGAAAAGGGATTGGTTTAGGCTAGTGGGTCATTGTTTTGTAACTGGTCGGCGCAACATCGTGGGCCGAAGGGCCTGTTCTGCGCTGTAATGTTCTATGTTCTATGACACGGGGAAAATGTGCAGATGCCATAACTGGTCATTTGGATCAACTGGTCTGCAACTCATTAACAGAATCTTCTTCTTTCACCTTCAGCTGCCTATTTACTCCTTCAGAAATATATCTGTAAGGTAAAGGCACCATAGTTCCAGATGACCATAGGCTGGTGATAATTTAACCTGAGGGTCAGGTTAACCTGTGACCCGAGGTGGGAATCAAACCTGGGTACCTGGCAGTGTGAGGCAGCAATGCTAACCACTGTGCCACCATGCCACCCTGGTTATGGAAGGGGGAAAGCAGCAAAATAGAGATGATGCCACAGTCAGGTTGGCCATGATCTTATTGAATGGCAGAGCAGACTCAAGAGTTCAAATGGCCTTCTCTTGATATTTTTTTATGTTTTATTTTCTGCCTCATTTTCCAAAAGTCTAAATGAAGCAGAGGATCAAAGGGAACTGGGGGCACAGGTTCACAAATCACTAACAGTAGCAATACAGGTTAACCTGACCCTCAGGTTAAATTATCACCAGCCTATGGTCATCTGGAACTATGGTGCCTTTACCTTACAGATATATTTCTGAAGGAGTAAACAGGCAGCTGAAGGTGAAAGAAGAAGATTCTGTTAATGAGTTGCAGACCAGTTGATCCAAATGACCAGTTTTGGTGTTGTAATCTCTGCATTGATCAAATCTAAGGTGGTGTGAGCTCAGTGAGGTGGAATTCCAACTGGTCATATTGCCTCTCCCTGATTACATCCCACATTATCAGGCAGCTACACTTTGCTGAAGCAGAATGGAGTTAAAGGCGACACGATGGTAGAATGGTTAGCATTGTTGCCGCACACAGCGCCAGGGACCCGGGTTCAATTCCTGCTCGGATCTCTGTCTGTGCGGAGGCTACACATTCCCCTTGTGTCGGCGTGGGTCTCCTCCAGGTGCTCCGGTTTCCTTCCACAGTCCAAAGATGTGCGGGTTAGGTTGATTGACCATGATAAGAAATTGCCCCTTAGTGTCCAGGGATGAGAAGGTTAGAGGGATTAGTGGGTATAATATGTAGGGATATGGGGGCAGGGCCTGGGTGGGATTATGTTCAGTGCAGACTCGATGGGCCAAAGGGCCGCTTTCTGCACTGTAGGGTTTCTATGATTCTATGATTCTCCCTGTGTCTGTGTGCATTTCCTCCTGGTGCTCCGGTTTCCTCCCACACTCCAAAGATGTGTAGTCTAGGTGGATTACATAAGAACATAAGATAGATGATCTGGAGGAGGGAACTGAGTGCAGGGTGTCGAAATTTGCTGATGACACCAAGATTGGGGGAAAGGCAAATTGTGCGGAGGGTGTGGAGAGTCTGCAGAAGGATCTAGATAGGCTGGGCGAATGGGCCAGGAAATGGCAAATGGAATTTAATGTTGGCAAGTGTGAGGTGGTCCACTTTGGTAGGAGGAATGGTAGGAAGGACTATTACTTACGGGGCGAAAAACTGCAGCAGGCGACGGTGCAGAGGGACCTCGGGTTCCTTGTGCATGAGTCGCAAAAACCCAGCTTGCAGGTGCAGCAGGTGGTCAGGAAGGCGAATGGGATGCTGGCCTTCATAGCGAAGGGGATTGAATATAAAAGTAGGGAGGTCTTGCTGCAGCTGTATAGGGCATTGGTGAGGCCGCAGCTGGAGTACTGTGTGCAGTTTTGGGCGCCGCACCTGCGCAAGGATGTTTTGGCCCTGGAGGGAGTGCAGAGGAGGTTTACTCGGCTGATACCGGAGTTGAGGGGATTGAGCTATGAGGAGAGGCTGAATAAACTAGGCTTGTACTCGTTAGAGTTTAGAAGAATGAAGGGAGATCTCATTGAGACGTATAAGATGATGAATGGGATGGATAGGATAGAGGTGGAGAGACTGTTCCCGCTCAAAAAAGACAGTAGGACTAGGGGGCACAGCCTCAAGATAAAGGGGGGGCGGTTTAGAACAGAGTTGAGGAGGAACTTCTTCACTCAAAGGGTGGTGAATCTCTGGAATTCTCTGCCCGTTGAAGTGGTTGAGGCTGCCTCGCTAAATATTTTTAAGAAACGGGTTGATGGGTTTTTGATAAGAGAAGGGATTAAGGGTTATGGGGAGAGGGCGGGAAGGTGGAGCTGAGTCACGACAGATCAGCCATGATCTTATTGAATGGCGGGGCAGGCTCGAAGGGCCAGATGGCCTACTCCTGCTCCTATTTCTTATGTTCTTATGTTCTTAAGTAGGAGCAGGAGTGGGCCATCTAGCCCCTCGAGCCTGCCCCGCCATTCAATAAGATCATGGCTGATCTGAAGTGGATCAGTTCCACTTTCCCACTTTCTCCCCGTAACCCTTAATTCTCCTGTCTATCAGAAACCTATCTACCCGTGACTTAAATATATTTAGCGAGGCAGCCTCCACCACTTCAACGGGCAGAGAAATCCAATGTGAAGAAGTTCCTCTTCAATTCCAATCTAAACTGCACCCCCCCCCTCTTATCTTGAGGCTGTCCCTCTAGTCCTGCTGTCCTTTCTGAGCGGGAAGAATCTCTCTACCTCTACCCTATCCATCCTTTTCATTACCTTATACGTCTCTATAAGATCCCCCCTCACCCTTATAAACTCCAACAAGTACAGGCGCAGTTTATTTAGTCTCTCTTCATAGTCTAACCCCCTCATCTCTGGTATCAGCCTAGTGAACCTCCATGCTAAATTGCTCCTTAGTGTCAGGGGGATTAGCAGCATAAATGCATGCAGTTATGGGGATTGTGGGCCTGTGTTGGATTGTGGTCAGTGCAGACTTAATGGGCTGAATGGCCTCCTTCTACACTGCAGGGATGCTATGATTTGCCCTATCTCAGCACTAATTTGTAATCCCACATTCATGACAGGTCTGGCAAAATGGAAACATTTGAGAGTGCTGGAAGAGAATATGTTCCCCTTCCACCATGACAAAGATTGACAAAGAAGTTGATAAAGGAGGTTAGTAGAAGCTATGAGGCTGGGCTAGCACTTAATATAAAAAAGGATAGCAAGAGTTTTTATAAATATATAAAAAGGAAGAGGCTGGCTAGGGTGAACGTTGGTCCTTTAGAGGATGAGAAAGGGGAGCTAGTGGTAGGGGATGGGGATATGGCTAAGGTCTTGAATAACTTTTTTGTTTCTGTCTTCACGGAAGAGGACGTGAATAATTTGCCGGGTGTTAGCGATGGAAAGGTGGTAGGACTGGAGGGTCTTAATGACATTACTGTTACTAGAGAGGCGGTGCTCGACAGACTGGAGGGGCTGATTGTGGACAAGTCCCCAGGACCGGATGGAATGCATCCGAGGGTTCTGAAAGAAATGGCGGAGGTTATAGTGGATGCCTTGGTGGTTATTTTCCAGACGTCGCTGGATTCCGGGGAAGTGCCGGAAGATTGGAAAACGGCTAATGTTATGACGTTGTTTAAGAAGGGTGCCAGGCAAAAGGCGGGGAATTATAGGCCGGTTAGTTTAACGTCTGTGGTAGGTAAAATGTTAGAATCCGTCATTAAGGAGGAAATTGCGAGGCATCTTGAAGGGAATTGCTTGATAGGGCGGACGCAACATGGTTTCATTAAAGGGAAGTCGTGTCTGGAGTTCTATGAGGATGTGTCTAGGGCAGTGGATAGAGGAGAGCCGGTGGATGTGGTCTTTCTGGATTTTCAGAAGGCGTTTGACAAGGTATCTCACAAGAGGTTATTGCAGAAGGTCAGGGGACATGGAGTTGGGGGTAGGGTGTTAGCGTGGATAAAGGATTGGTTGTCAAATAGGAGGCAGAGAGTGGGGGTCAATGGGTGCTATTCGGATTGGCGGTTGGTGACTAGTGGGGTGCCCCAGGGGTCGGTGCTGGGGCCTCAACTATTTACCATTTATATAGATGATCTGGAGGAGGGAACCGAGTGCAGGGTGTCGAAATTTGCTGATGACACCAAGATTGGGGGAAAGGCAAATTGTGCAGAGGGTGTGGAGAGTCTGCAGAAGGATCGAGATAGGCTGGGCGAATGGGCCAGGAAATGGCAAATGGAATTTAATGTTGGCAAGTGTGAGGTGGTCCACTTTGGTAGGAAGAATGGTAGGAAGGACTATTACTTACGTGGCGAAAAACTGCAGCAGGCGATGGTGCAGAGGGACCTCGGGGTCCTTGTGCATGAATCGCAAAAACCCAGCTTGCAGGTGCAGCAGGTGGTCAGGAAGGCGAATGGGATGCTGGCCTTCATAGCGAGGGGGATTGAATATAAAAGTAGGGAGGTCTTGCTGCAGCTGTATAGGGCATTGGTGAGGCCGCAGCTGGAGTACTGTGTGCAGTTTTGGGCGCCGCACCTGCGCAAGGATATTTTGGCCCTGGAGGGAGTGCAGAGGAGGTTTACTAGGCTGATACCGGAGTTGAGGGGGTTGAGCTATGAGGAGAGGCTGAATAAACTAGGCTTGTACTCGTTAGAGTTTAGAAGAATGAGGGGAGATCTCATTGAGACGTATAAGATGATGAATGGGATGGATAGGATAGAGGTGGAGAGACTCTTCCCGCTCAAAAAAGACAGTAGGACTAGGGGGCACAGCCTCAAGATAAAGGGGAGGCGGTTTAGAACGGAGTTGAGGAGGAACTTCTTCACTCAAAGGGTGGTGAATCTCTGGAATTCTCTGCCCGTTGAAGTGGTGGAGGCTGCCTCGCTAAATATTTTTAAGAAGCGGGTTGATGGGTTCTTGAAAAGAGAGGGGATTAAGGGTTATGGGGAGAGGGCGGGAAGGTGGAACTGAGCCACGACAGATCAGCCATGATCTTATTGAATGGCGGGGCAGGCTCGAAGGGCTAGATGGCCTACTCCTGCTCCTATTTCTTATGTTCTTATGTTCTTATGACAGGGTGCTTTGAGCTTTGATGATGATGGTTTGAAATAGAAAACATTTCATTTTCAGCACTAAAACCCCTTTAATTGAGGAGTGCTTCGTGACAGTCTGGAAGGAACGAGCAGGGAAAGGAAGGGAGATAAAAAATAAAACATGGGTAACTAGAGGTCAGTAGCTTAACATCCGCCGCTGTTACATTCCATTAAGAGTCCCTGAAGGGCTATAGTGAATGGCCAGGAAAGTAGAGTTGTGGCTGTGATGAGATGAGCTGTGTTTTTCTTGAATGGTGGGCAGGCTCGAAGGGACTGATTTGCCCACTCCTGCTCCTAGTTCTTATGATTATGAAGAATGTTTAGAACTGTATAATATAATTGAGCAAAGTCAGCACAGCTTCATGAAGGGGAATCATAACTGAGATGTTTATTAAAATTCTTTCGGGTGGTGATAAAAGGGACCCATTAGATGGAATCATAGAGACCCTACAGAGCAGAAGTAAGCCATTCGGCCCATTGAGTCTGCACCGACCACAATCCCACTCAGGCACTACCTCCACAGATTTACCCACTAATCCCTCTAACCTACACATCTCATGACTCTAGGAGCAATTTTTAGCATTGTCAATCAACCTAACCCGCACATCTTTGGACTGTGAGAGGAAACTGGAGTACCTGGAAGAAACCCACACAGACACGAGGAGAATGTGCAAACTCCACAGAGACAGTGACCCAAGCTGGGAATTGAACCCAGGTCCCTGGAGCTGTGAAGCAGCAGCGCTAACCACTGTGCCACCGTAAGTAACATACTTAGATTTCCAAAAAGCATTTGGTAATGTAATGCACAAAAGGCTACATAACAAAATAAGAGCTCAGGGTTTTAGGGGAGGTATATTAGCATGCATAGAGGACTGAGTAACTGATAGAAGACAGAGAGTTGGGATCAGAAGGGTATTTTCAGGATGGTAACCTGTAATTAGTGGAGTGCCACAGGGGTTAGTGCTGGGGCCACGATTATTGATGCTATATATTAATGACTTGGATGACGAAGTGAATGTACCTTTGCCAAATTTGTGATGACAGAATAGTTGGGGAGACAAGTGGTGAGGATGACATGACGAGTCTTCAGAGGCACATAGACCTTTAAGTGAGTGGGCGAAATCTAGCAGATGCAATATAACGTAGGGAAATGTGAAGTTATGCACTTTTGCAGGAAGGATAAAAAAGCTGAATATTATTAAAATGGAGAAAGAATGCAGAAAGCTGCAGAACAGAGGGATTTGTGGGCCCTTTTGATTATATAAATCAAAAAAGTTAGCATGCGCATTCAGCAGCTCATTGGGAAAACAAGTGGAATGTTGGTCTTAATGAACAGCGTTTAAGGGTTCTGGGTCTGTACTCCATGGAGTTCAGAAGGATGAGGTGGCATCTCATTGAAACTGACAGAATACTGAAAGGCCTGGATAGAGTGAACATGGGGAAGATGATTCCATTAATGGAAGAGACCAGGATCGGAGAGCGTAGCCTCAGAGTAAAGTAGAACTGAGATGAGGAAGAGTCTTTTTAGCCAAAGGGTGGTGAATCTGTGGAATTCATTGCTACAGAAGGCCGTGGAGATTGGGTCATTGAGTATATTTAAGAAGAGATAGATAGGGTTTTGATTGGTAAGGGGATCAAAGGTTATGGGGAAGAGGTGAGAGAATGGAGTTGAGAAACATATCAGCCATGATTGAATGGCAGAGCAGACTCGAAGGGCTGAATGGCCAATTCAGCTTCTCTATCTTATAGTCTCAATTTCAAAGGGAATGGAGTATAAAAATAGGGAAGTCTTACTAAAACTAGGCAGTAGCTAGACAGCACCTGGAATACTGCCCTTATCTAAGGAAAGGTATACCAGCACTGGAGACAATCCAGACAAGATTCATTAGGGGTTTATCCCAGGTATCGAGGGATTTTCTTATGAGGAGAGGTTGAGTAGGGTGGTTCCGTGCTTATTGGAGTTTAGAAGAATGAGACATTTCAGATTCTCAGGCGGACTGACAGGATAGACGCTGGGAAGTTGTTCCCTTTTGTGGGAGAGTCTAGGACCAGATGGCATAGGGGGTCTTTCATGTAAGATGAGGACGAATTTCTTCTCTCAGAGAGTAGTGAAATTGCGGAGATCTTTATCGCAGAGGGCTGTAGAGGCTGTGTCATCAAGGCTGAGATAAATGGACCTTTAATGAGTGAGGGAATCAAGGATTATGAGAATAAGGCTGGAAAGTGGAGTTGAGGGTTATCATATCAGGTCAGTCAAGATTTCATTGAACTGTGGTGCAGAGTCAATGGATGAATGGCCTCCATCTGTTCCTGCGTTTTGTGGTCGAGAAGATTCTTTAGTTTGCATCTGGTTTAATCATGTTAACACCCCCGCAGTATTTTGCTTTTATCTTTATGTTAACACTTACCCTTGATTTATAAGTGAAGTAAAGTTGCTGCAGAGTTCTCCCAGTGGCACTCTCTGTCATATTGATAAGGTGTTTGCTCTGCTGCCAGTTTTCAGTTGAAGGATCTAAGTACAAGTATTTTAATCCCATCCCGACGGTTTGATGAACTTTATGTTTGGGCAACTTATAAATGACAAACCTGTGAGGCGAGAAATTGGTAATGGCAAAAGAAACACAAAAACACCCAAAGTTTATGAGTGTTTGAAACAATAAACTGTAAAGGTTTAACTTCGTACCTCCTACAATGCAGTCCTTCACTGCTGCACTTGAGGACAAGTTTAGTCCAATATGTCCAAGCGATATGATATAAAGCCATGTCACACCTTACTTAGTGCTGATTCATGTCTTTGTATCGCTGTGCTTGACCATTCCACATATACCTGCCTGGCCTCCCTCACTCTCTGAACAGCAGTCATCCCAAATTCAACAGCCCACATCCATATTCACACCAAATCCCATTCACTCATCACCCCTGTGCTCCCAGTCAAGCAATGTCTTCGTTTCAAACATTTTCATCCTTGTTTCAAAATCCCCCATGTCCTTCCCTATCTTCTTAATCTCCTCAGCCCCACAATCATTGAATCATACAATCCCGATAGTGCAGAAGAAGGCTATTCCGCCCATCGACTCTGCACCAACTCTCCGACAGAGCATCCCATCCTGGCACTATAAACGGTAGCACAGTGGTTAGCACTGCTGCTTCACGGCTCCAGGGTCCTGGGTTCGATTCCCGGCTCGGGTCACTGTCTGTGTGGAGTTTGCACATTCTCCTCGTGTCTGTGTGGGTTTCCTCCAGGTGCTACAGTTTCCTCCCACAGTCCAAAGATGTGCGGGGTTAGGTTGATTGGCCATGCTAAGAAATTGCCCCTTAGTGTCCAGGGATGTGTAGGTTAGAGGGATTAGTGGATATAATATGTCGGGATATGGGGGTAGGGCCTGGGTGGGATTGTGTTCGGTGCAGATTCAATGGGCTGAAGGGCCTCTTTCTGCACTGTAGGGTTCTATGATTCTATGATACATAAACCGTAACGTACTTACCCCTCTAATTGTCCTAACCTACACATTTTGGGACATTAAGGGGTAATTTAGTCATGGCTAATCCATCTAACCCACACATCTTTAGACATCTTCAATCCTCTGAGATAATTTTGAGCACCTATTTCTATATCTCCCTGTCTTATGAATAAATATTCACTTTCCTTGAAATCTGCTAGAATAATTCCTGCATTAATAATCGAAGAACACAACTTCCTAATCACCAGTTGTGATCCGCGACAGGGTCCTTGTAAAGTTTTGTGGCAACAATATAACTGCCCCTTCATTGAGTCTAGATTAGAGCATTGTTCTACCCATTGGCGTTAACCAGTGTGGAAATTCTAGAACAAAACACCCTCTTCATCTATAACATTGATGCTGACATATTCTTGCAATTCATCGCACAGATTTTCTAAAATGTTCTCATTCAAATCTAGTGAATCTTTATTTTTATCACAAAGAATAACTTTTCAATAGCTTGTATCGAATATCTGCCCCTTCATTTTGCCACATTTAACCAATTCCGTCATTTGATCTCCTTCATCTTCCCATGCGATCTCCGTTCCTCACGGAAATTATTTCTTCCACAAGGGTAATTTTATTGTAGTGCTCCCCTTACCTTCCTCTCTTTTTGCTCCCTACAAGCCCCACCGCCCAATAATCCATCCACTCCCCTATCTCCACTACCCACAACCCCACCAATGCCGTTGCCGTGTCCACTGCCACTCCACCACCAATCATTAGCAGAAGAATCTGATTCATATACTTCAGCTCTCTGTGCCCTCCCACATGCCCAAGACACCATTCACCAAATAAATCCACCAACAGACCAACAATACCAAGATCCCTTCAATCGACATAATTCCCTAAAAGTGGCATCGCAGATAGATAGGGTCATAAAGAGCATTTTGTAAATCAAAATGTTTAGTGTAAGAGTTGGAATGTTATGGTGAGGGTGTATAAGGCATTGGTGAGGCTGAATTTAGAGTATTGTGTGCTGTTTTGGTCACCTAATTACAGGAAGGGTGTAAATAAGGTTGAAAGAGTGCAGAGAAGGTTTACATAAGAACATAAGAACATAAGAAATAGGAGCAGGAGTAGGCCATCTAGCCCTTCGAGCCTGCCCCGCCATTCAATAAGATCATGGCTGATCTGTCGTGGCTCAGTTCCACTTCTCGCCCTCTCCCCATAACCCTTAATCCCCTCTCTTATCAAAAACCCATCAACCCGCTTCTTAAAATAGCGCGGATAGATGCAGACGACTCCTATTCATTACTTTGAGTGAGTTGAGCCTATGAATTAGCGTGACATTTCTTTTAACCCCCACACCACACAGCCCCCGTACTCAGATCTAACCTGTGGGTCAGTTGGCAGCTCTTATCTTGAGTCAGAGTGTTTGCCATCTCACTCCAGAGACTAGAGCACACCGTTTGCCTGTCACTCCAGGGCAGCACTGAGGGAATGTTGCACTGGAGGCGTCGTCATTCAGACTAGAAGTTAAACCGGGGCCCAATCTGCCTCCCTGACTGTTTAAAAAGATGTCCCCTGACACCATTTGAAAGAAGACTTGAGGACTTGGCCAATATTTATCCTGCAACCTACATCAATTATGTTGACAGTACAGGACAGTACTGAGGGAGTGCCACACTGTCTGAGGCACTGTCTTTCAGATGAGATGTTAAGCGTGAGCTAGTAAAAGAAACTCCACAGCATCATGAGGAAGGGAAGCAGGGGAGTTGTCCCCAGTGTCCTGGCCGATATTTAACCAACATTGCTAAAACTGAATGCCTATTCGTCTATCTCATTGCTGTCTATGAGATCTTATTCACAAATTGGCCATTAGGACTTCAATATTAAGATAGCGAGAAACACGTCCACGGCTGCACAACACTTTAGCGCGTCCTGTGTTTGTGAAAAGAGCTAATCCATTCTTTCTCAATCACCCCAATTTCTCAATTCTCCCAATCCATCACACAAACCAGCCTCCCATCCACTGACTCTCTCTACACTTCCCGCTGCCTCAGCAAAGCAGCCGGCAGAATTAAGGATCCCACGCGCCCCGGACATCCTCTCTTCCACCCTCTTCCATCGGGAAAAAGACACAAAAGTCTGAGGTCACGTCCCAACCGACTCAGGAACAGTTGCTTCCCTGTTGCCATCAGACTTTTGAAGGGTTTACCTTGCACTGAGTTGACCTTTCTCTACACTCTAGGTATGACTGTAACTCTACATTCTGCACCCTCTCCTTTCCTTCTCTATGTATGATGTGCTTTGTCTGTATAGCGCGCAAGAAACAATACTTTTGACATTAATAAATCAAATCAAACAAAACCATGAAATGGATAGATGTTGGTCCACTAGGATCCAGACTCACATGGCCTCAATCAACCCCATACCCATACCCCCACTCCCCACTCCCCACCCACCCACCCCACTCCCCCACTCTTCTCTCTCCATTTCCACCGTTTGCTCGATGTGAACCACGTAATACTCACCAATCCACAGGCTGGCCAGCCTCATCTCTGCAGGAGATGTCAGCAAAACTGGAGCTGGTGGGAATAGTCACCAGCAAGAGCAGGACACAAATGTGCGGCGCTCCCATTTCAGGAGGAGCTCTGTGGCAAACTAATTCGCAAAGTGTGGCCTTGTCAGCGGTTGGGGAGGGAACTGCCTCAGCTGGACTCGACTTACTGTTTCGGAGTAGAGAAAGCAGAAGTGACACTGCAATAAATAAGTCATCAAAACTTAGAAGGCCCTGTGCCCTGCGATTTGTTTCTCTGCCACATGATTGTGGAGTATTAATATCACCAGCAAAATAATGACCGGCAATTAAACTGCAGCCCCAAACCCCAACCTCGGTGTGTACCAGAGTGTCCCAGGGTGTATCAGGGTGTACCAGGGTGTAGTAGGGTGTACCAGAGTGTACCAGGGTGTCCCAGGGTGTGCCAGAGTGTCCAAGGGTGTACCAGAGTGTCCCAGGGTGTACCAGGGTGTATCAGGGTGTACCAGGGTGTAACAGGGTGTACCCTTGTCAGGCCTCATTTGGAGTACTGTGCGCAGTTCTGGTCGCCTCACTATAGGAAAGACGTAGAAGCTATTGAAAGGGTGCAGAGGAGATTTACAAGGATGTTGCCTGGACTGGGAGGCATGCCTTATGAAGATAGGTTGAGGGAGCTGGGACTCTTTTCCCTAGAGAGGCGAAGGTTGAGAGGCGACCTGATAGAAGTTTATAAAATGTTGAGAGGAATAGATAGGGTGGACTCTCAGAGGCTATTTCCCCGAGTTGAAATGGTCGCTACGAGAGGACACAGATTTAAGGTGCGGGGAGGGAAGTACAGAGGTGATGTTAGGGGTAAGTTTTTCACTCAGAGGGTGGTGAGTGATTGGAATCGGCTGCCGTCATGGGTGGTGGAGGCGAACTCGCTGGGGTCTTTTAAAAGACTTCTGGATGAGTATATGGGGTTTAATGGGATTGGGGGTTATAGATAGGTCTATAGATTGGTGGGGTTGATGTGATCGGCGCAACTCGAGGGCCGAAGGGCCTGTTTGTGCTGTAATGTTCTATGTTCTATGTACCAGAGTGTCCCAGGGCGTACCAGGGTGTCCCAGGGTATATCAGGGTGTATCAGACTGTCCCAGGGTGTACTAGGGTGTACCAGAGTGTACCAGGGTGTCCCAGGGTGTATCAGGGTGTATCAGACTGTCCCAGGGTGTACTAGGGTGTACCAGAGTGTCCCAGGATGTCCCAGGGTGTACCAGGGCAGAGAAATAAAAACCAAAAATACTGGACTTACTCAATGGATTGGCAGCATAAGATGGCTTCCCAGTTGTGTTACAATGATCTAATAATTTTTTTCCCCTTATTCTTGGGCTATGGGCCTGACCTGACGTTAAACTGAGGCCCAATCTGCCTTTCTGGCCATTTTAAAAGATGTCCTAAGGCACCATTTTACTGAAGACTGGGGGAGATCTTCCTAAGTATTTATCCCTCAAGCAACATTTTCTAGGTTGACACTCCAGGGCAGTACTGAGGGAGTGCTGCACTGACCAAGGCACCATCTTTTAGATATTAAACCAACAATAATTACCCATTCCAAATTACCCTCGAACTGAGGGCACTTATGAGTCAACCTGTGGGCAAAAATAGAAAATGCTAGAAAAGTTCAGCAGTTCTGACAGCATCAATGGAAAGAGAAAATTATGTGTTGAGTCCATATGAGTCATATGGACTCCATAGAACCATAGAAGCATCTTAGCGTAGAAACAGGCCATTTGGCCCAGTGTGTCCACACTAACTCTCTAAAAGAGCATCTTAGCCAGGCCTTCCCATCCCCACAAGCCCACACATTTCCTATGGCCAATCCAACCAACTTGTACATCTTTAGATACTAAGGGGCAACTTAGCATGGCCATTCCACCTAATCTGCACATCTTTGGATTGTTGGAGGAAACCAGAGCACCTGGAGCATGCAGACACGGGGAGAACGTACAAACTCCAAATAGACAGTAATCCAAGGCTCTGTGAGGCAACAGTGCTAACCACTGTGCTGCTTGAGGTATTAACTACATTTCCTCTCTGCACAGATGCTTCCAGACCTGCCGTGTAGTTATGAAAGCATTTTAGATTTCAGCATCAGCAGTATTTTGCTTTCATCCTGTTGCTGCTGATCTGGAGTCACATGTAGACCACACCACAATGGATGGCAGATTTCCTGAGTCTTAGGGACTAGTTTTCAATTCCAGGTTTGTTAATTGAATTTAAATTTCACCAGTTGCTGCAGTGGGATTTGAACCCATGTCTTCAGGGCATTAGCTTGGATTACCAAACATCATTGTCCCTGCATTGTATTTTCAGTGTCATAAAAAACTTCCAAGAAGTTAATCAGTGTTTAAAAAAGCCAACAGATCCATGCCAAAAGTATTTCTGTTCCCCTTGCGTGAGAACCTTTGCACCATCTTATGACTTGACAAAACTTCTGTTCAACAACCAAACATATCCTTGAGAAACTGATACCAGAGGCTGATACCAGAGTTGAGGGGGTTGAGCTATGAGGAGAGGCTGAATAAACTAGGCTTGTACTCGTTAGAGTTTAGAAGAATGAGGGGAGATCTCATTGAGACGTATAAGATGATGAATGGGATGGATAGGTTAGAGGTGGAGAGACTCTTCCCGCTCAAAAAAGACAGTAGGACTAGGGGGCACAGCCTCAAGATAAAGGGGAGGCGGTTTACATAAGAACATAAGAACATAAGAAATAGGAGCAGGAGTAGGCCATCTGGCCCTTCGAGCCTGCCCCGCCATTCAATAAGATCATGGCTGATCTGTCGTGACTCAGCTCCACCTTCCCGCCCTCTCCCCATAACCCTTAATCCCTTCTCTTATCAAAAACCCATCAACCCGTTTCTTAAAAATATTTAGCGAGGCAGCCTCCACCACTTCAACGGGCAGAGTTGAGGAGGAACTTCTTCACTCAAAGGGTGGTGAATCTCTGGAATTCTCTGCCCGTTGAAGTGGTGGAGGCTGCCTCGCTAAATACTTTTAAGAAGCGGGTTGATGGGTTTTTGATAAGAGAAGGGATTAAGGGTTATGGGGAGAGGGCGGGAAGGTGGAACTGAGCCACGACAGATCAGCCATGATCTTATTGAATGGCGGGGCAGGCTCGAAGGGCTAGATGGCCTACTCCTGCTCCTATTTCTTATGTTCTTATGTTCTTATGAAACACTTTCAAAAATAGCTGTGATCATGTTGTACTGATGGTAACTGTTCTGAAGCTAAGACAATAATCCTAATGTGTTAAATCTGTTAGTAAATAAGGGGCTAAAGGCTAACAGATAGTATTTGGTTCCCAATTAAATGTTAGCTCAAGGTAGTTATGCAAAAGGACAAGGATGGACCTGAAATTAAAGTTCTAAACCAAGGAAGGCTGATTTTAAGAAGATCAATATGATTTGGCTGGAGTGGACTGGGAGCAGACACTTTTTGGTAAATCAGTGGGACGCTGTGAAGAGTGGGACATTAAGAAGGAAATGGGGAGAGTGCAGAGCCAACATGTTCCAATAATGAAACACGTGGGACCAACAAACCCAGTGAAGTTGGATACCGGGGGTGGTTTGTCTTTGACTGGCACAGACACGATGGGCCAACGATGGGTTTCTATGCTGTAGACCTCAAGGACTCTATGATAAAGTTATTGCTGGTGTGGGGAGTTTGGATCAGGAGAGTGAAAGGAATTTTTTTATTCTTTCATGGGATGTGGCAGTGGCCTACCAGGCCTGCATTTGTTGCCCATCTTGAATTGACCCAGAGAAGGTGGTGGTGACCCTGGACCGTCGAAGCCCTTCAAGTGTAGGTACCCCCACAGTGCTGTTAGGAAGGGAGTTGCAGGAATTTGATCCAGTGACAGGGAAGTAACAGCGATATAGTTCCAAATCAGGATGGTGATTGAGCTGGAGGGAAATGTGCAGGTGAAGGTGTTCCCAGGTATCTGCTGCCCTTGAGGCACTAGATATTGGGGGTTTGAAAGATGATACCAAAGGAACTCATGTATCAAGCTGCCACCACTGTACATCAGTGGTGTAGCCCAGAGTTCATCCTGGATTGGTAAAATATAATCCTGATTTCACTCCTGGGTTTAAAACAAAGGTTTGCCCATCCCAACATTCTCTCAATATCGCTCCAGAATTGTAGGGAGTGGGATTGGGCATAGCTCAGCACAACATTGAGGGCTGAAGGGCCTGTACTGTGCTGTAATGTTCTGTGTTCTATGTGTTGCTACCGGCTGGTACAGGAAAGCCAAAGTATCGATCGTTCTAGGCAAAGGCAGTTGAATCCCAGTCATCTACATCACTTGGTGTTCTACTTACACTCGCACTGCAAGGTTAAGATTGCTAAAGTTTACACCACAATCGCAGATGTTGGCCCGGATAAATATCATGTGTTGTTAGTTATCTGGCTTTCAGTAAAACTTAGAAAAGGCAAGATCTGGGGATTTCCTTCATGTCCCCATGGGAGCTACATAAAGATATTAGAGACAGCAGCAAGAGCTACAAACCTTCTCCTCCATTTAATATCCTGGCTAATCCTAAACCTGAACTCCACTTTCTCACCAGTTCCACCTCTTGGTCCCTTTAAGTCCAAAAATCTATCAATCCCAGTCTTGAATATTCTCAATTACTGCAGTAAGGAATTCCAAAGATTCGGAAGCCTGCATGGTGGAAATTTTCCTCATCTCAGTCCTTATCCTGAGACGGTGGTCCCGTGTTCCAGACTCCCCTGCCGGGGAGGGGGGAGTAGCCATCAGAGTGGGTTGGATCTCAAACGATGAGATGGAGTACAGGAAAGAAATAGAGAATCTGGTGAATTGGTGCAATGACAATAATCTCCCCCTCAATGTCAACAAAAGGAAGGAGATAGTCATCGACATCAGGAAGCATAGGGAAGGGAATGACTCTGTCTAGACACATGGGGATGAAGTAAAAATGGGTGAGAGTTTCAAGTTTCTAGATATCCAGATCACCAACAACCTATCCTGATCCCTCCAAACCAATACTGCCTCTACTTTCTCAGGAAGCTAAGGAAATTTGGCACATCTGCTATCACTCTCACCGACTTTTACAAATGCACCATAGAAAGCCAATTTTCTGCTTGGTATGGCTTCTATAAGGCAAAGGAGAAACCAAAGACCTACAAATACATAAAGGGCAAAAGAGTAACAAGGGAGGGCCTCTTAAGAATCAGCAAGGTCATCTATGTGTGGATCCACAAGAGATGGGCGAGATCCTAACTCAATATTTCTCATCAGTATTTACTGTTGAGAAAAGCATGGATGTTAGGAGATTTGGGGATATAAATAGTGATGTTTTGAGGAGTGTACATATTACAGAGAAGGAGATGCTGGAAGTCTTAAAGTGCATCAATGTAGATGAATCCCCGGGACCTGATGAAGTGTATCCCAGGACAATGTGGGAGGTTCGGGAGGAAATTGTGGGTTCTCTAGCTGAGGTATTCGAATCATCGATTGTCACAGGTGAGGGGCCTGAAGATTGGAGAGTGGCAAATGTGCCTATGTTTAAAAAGGGCTGCAGAGAAAAGCTTGGGATTTACAGGCCAGTGAGCCTCACATCTGTGGTGGGTAAATTGTTGGAAGGTATTTTGAGAGACAGGATCTATAAGCATTTAGAGATGCAAGGACTGATTACATTCAGTCAGCATGGCTTTGTGAGCAGAAAATCATGTCTCATAAATTTGATTGAGTTTTTTGAAGGGGTAACCAAGAAGTTAAATGAGGGCAGTACAGTTGATGGTATCCACATGGACTTTAGCAAGGCTTTGGACAAGGTACCGCATGGTAGGTTATAGCATAAAGTTAAATCTCATGGGACCGAGGGTGAGATATCTAAATGGATACAAAATTGGCTTCTTGACAGAAGCCAGAGGGTGGTTGTAAAGGGCTGTTTTTCAAACTGGAGACCTGTGACCAGCGGTGTGCCTCAGGGATCAGTGCTGGGCCCACTGTTATTTATCATTTATATTAATGATGTGGATGAGAATATAGGAGGCACGATTAGTAAGTTTGCAGATGACACTAAGATTGGTGGCATAGTGGATGGTGAAGAAAGTTATCTCCGATTGCAATGGGATCTTGATCAATTGGGCCAGTGGGCTGATGAATGGCAGTTGGAGTTTAATTTAGACAAATGCGAGGTGATGCATTTTGGTAGATTGAACCGGGGCAGAACTCACTCAGTTAGTGGTTGGGCACTGGGGAGAGTTACAGAACAAAGAGGTTGAGGGGTACATGTTAATAGCTGCTTGAAAGTGGAGTCACAGGTGGACAGAGTGGTGAAGAAGGCATTCGGCATGCTTGGTTTCATCTGTCAGGATATTGAATACAGGAGTTGGGACGTCTTGTTGAAGTTGTACAAGACATTGGTAAGGCCACACTTGGAATACTGTGTACAGTTCTGGTCACCCTATTATAGATAGGATGCTATTAAACTAGAAAGAGTGCAGAAAAGATTTACTAGGATGCTACCGGTTATTGGTGGATTGAGTTATAAGGAGAAGCTGGATAGACTGGGACTTTTTTCTCTGGAGTGTAGGAGGCTGAGGGGTGATCTTATAGAGGTCTACAAAATAATGAGGGGCATAGAAAAGGTAGATAGTCAATATCTTTTCCCAAAAGGTAGGGGAGTCTAAAACAAGGGGGCTTAGATTTAAGGTGAAAGGGGAGAGATACAAAAGTGTCCAGAGAGGCAGTTTTTTCACACAGAGTGATGAGTGTCTGGAACAAGATGCCAGAGGTAGTAGTGGAGGTGGGTACAATTTTATCTTTTAAAAAGCGTTTAGATAGTTACATGGGTATAGAGGGATATGGGCCAAATGTGGGCATCTGGGATTAGCTTAGGGGTTTTAAAAAAAAGGGTAGCATGGACAAGTTGGGCCGTAAACCTCTATGATCTGTCCAAGACCACAAGAAACTACAAAGCATTATGAACAAAGCCCAGCCCATCACCCAAACCAGCCTCCCATCCATTGACTCTATCTACACTTCCTGCTATCTCGGATACAAAATTCCGAAGACATGTACCAACCAACTCAAGAACAGCTTCTTCCCTACTGCCATCAGACTTTTGAGTGGACCATACCTCGCATTCAGTTGATCTTTTGCTACACCCTAGCTGTAATTGTAACACTACATTCTGCACCGTCTCCTTTCCTTCTCCCCTAAATACTCTATGAATGATATGCTTTGTCTGTACAGCATGCAAGAAACAATACTTTTCACTATATCCCAATACACGTGACAATAATAAATCAAATCAAATAAATCAGCCCTTCCTACCAAACCATCTCAGAATCTTACATATTTCAATCAGATCAAATCTCATCGTTCTAAACGCTAATGAATGAAGTTCCATTCTATTTAATGTCTCCTCCTAGGATAATTGCCTCACCCCAGGAATCAATCTAGTTAGCCTGCTTCACATTCTCTCCAAGGCAAGTTCCACAGACCAAGGCAAGGTACACAGACCAAAACTGTACACAATACTTCAAGTGTGGTCTCACTTCATAGGATAACAGAATCGTAGAATGTACTGCACAGAGACAGGCCCTTTGGCCCAAACTGGTCCATACCCACCAAAAAGCTAACCCCATTTGCCTACGTTTGGCCCATATCTCTCTTGCAGCAAGACTTCATGATTCTTGCGCTTCAACTCTCTTCAACACAAACTTGCTATTTGCCTTCCTAATTTCTTGCTGTATCTATATGGTAACTTTCTGGGATTCATACACATGAACGCCCAGATCCTCCATTATACCAGCACAGAATAGCTTCCCCCTATCTTAAAGAATATTCTGTTGCTCTATTCCTGATTAGGGTCTTCCTGGATATTGAAGGGAACGGCAATGGAGAAAGTGGATCCATTGGTTATAATATTCCAAAATTTCCTGGGTGTGGGAAAGGTTCCATTGGTTTGGAAAAATGCTAATGCTTTTCTGCCTCCCTCCCTTATTCAGAGAGTCAGAAAGTAGGAAACTACAGACCAGTGTAATGTCTGTTGTTGAGAAATGATAAGAATTCATCAGTAAGGAAGTGTAACAAGACATTTGGAAGTCAAAACGCAATCCATCAGAGTCAGTATGATTTTATAAAGGATAAAGCATATTTGACTAATTCCTAGAATTCTTGAAAGATGTAACAAGCCAAGCAGATAATGGGGATGCTGTAGATGTAGTATATCTAGATTTCCAGAAGGCAATTATAAGGCGCCATAAAAAAGTGTATAAGGTAAGATCACATGCGGTTAGAGGTAATTTATTGGATAAAGGATTAGCTAACCAACAGAAAGCAGACAACCAAGATAAGAAGGCATTTTTCTTGTTGGGCAGATGTAACTAGTGGGATGCCATAGGGCTTTATCCTTGGATCCAACTACTAACAACACACATTAATGACTCGGACAGAGGGTACATTAGACAAATTTGCAGATTACCTTAAAATAATTGGGATAGTAAGTTGAAATAAAGAAAAAAAGCAATTTACAAATGGATATAGGTAGGTTAGGTGAGTGGGCCAAATTTGGCGCATGGAATTTAATGTGCTGAAGTTATCCATTCTGGTTTGGAAAATAGAAAGACAAATTATTATCTAAATGGAGAGAAACTTTGGATTGCTTTGGCGCAGAGGGATCTGGGTGTCCTTGTGCATGAATCGCAGAAAGCTGGTAAATAGATAGAGCAGGTAAAGCAAATGAAAGCTTGGCATCTATAACTAAAGAAATAGAATATAAAAGTAATGAAGTGTTGCTGTAACAGTGCAAGGCATTAGTGACACCACGCCTGGAATATTGTGTACAGTTTTTCTCCCCTTACTTGGGGAGGGATGTAGTGTCATTGGAGGCAACTCAGAGGAACTTCACTAGATTGATTCTGGAGATGAGAGCTTTGTCTTATGAAGAGAGATTGGCAGTTTAGGCTCATACCCTCGGGTTTAGAAGAATGAGGGAGGTTTCCTTTGGGTACTTTGCTTTCCTCCCACATTCTGAAAGACATCCTTGTTAAATGTGTTTAAGTCACAGGTAGATAGATTTTTGACCAATAAGGGAACTAAGGGTTATGGGGAGCAGGCGGGTAAGTGGAACTGAATCACTATCAGATCAGCCATGATCTAATTGAATGGCTGGGCAGTCTCGAGGGGGCTGGATGGCCTCCTCCTGCTCCTATTTCTTATGTTCTTATATTCGTTTGTGGGCCCAGGACTGAAATCTCTAGGCCTGTTAGTCTCTCCACATCACCGTGGGTGTTTCACTCCAGCAGGGTCTACAATAGCTCCCCATGGGGACCTGGCAGCCTGACCCCAATAGAGTAAAGGGGCAACAGAACGCTGGGCATTGCCATCTTGGCAGTGCCAGCCTGGGTCCCCGGCAATGTGGCAATGCCCAGGGGGCACCCCAGCACTGGTGCCAAGGGGGGGGGGGGTAGGGCCTAATGGGGGACCTGGGTGGGGGGGGGAGGCAGATCTGCTGGGGGCAATCCAGCCAGGTGACAGAGGAAGGGAGGCCAGTGATCAGGACTGGCCACCGGGATGAGGTAGGGGTTTGGCTTGCTGGGGCAGGTGGGGGAAATTGGGAGATCAGGCTGCCAGGGGTGAGGGGATGCAGGGGACGTAGGGGAGGGATGAAGCTGGGCCTGGACACCTCCAGGAGGCCAGTGATCGGACTGTGTGGGGGTTGGAGAGGTAGCGTTGCAGTGTTGTGGGTCTTGCCAGCGATTGAGCTGGCCAGTAGTCAGGAGGCCGGCAGACAGGGCTAACTGCACATGCACCGATCTCAGCGCTGACAGAATGGCGCATGCGCAGTGGCGCACTCAGTGCTACGCTGCCGGCCTCTCCAGCAGGAATAGGCCTCTCCCCCCACCCCCCCCGCCAGTTTCCCATGCCAATCACACCAGTGCACTCTGCAGTGCACAGAATGTGGGAGATTCATTTTGAAACTTCCGCTGGAAAAACAGTGGGATCTACTCCAGTTTTTATGCAAATTCAGTGCTCTTGGGAGAAGTGAATCCCCATATTTCTGAAGATCCTTCTGGATTTGATAAGTTTTTTTTTTGTGAAGGATTGCAGTATGTGTGGTTCCGACACTAATCACAGGTTCCCTTGACCTGACCCTTCAATAGTCTATTTCATTGATTTGGTCCTTTTGGAGAGACTTTTGATTCTTTTTATAAATTTGTGGGACATGGGCATCGCTGGCTGGGCCAGCATTTATTGCCCATCCCTAGATGCCCTCGGAGGGCAGTTGAGAGTCAACCACATTGCTGTGGTTCTGGAGTCACATGAAGGCCAGACCAGGTAAAAGTGACAGGTTTCCTTCCCTAATGGACATTAATGAACCAGATGGGGTTTTTCCGACGATCGACAGTGGTTTCATGGTCATCAGTAGATACTTAATTCCAGGTATTTTTTACTGAATTCAAATTCATGGACTGGAACACGGGTCCCTAGTATATTTTGTGCCGTTTTATACTTTCTCATTTTTCTGACTTGAACAATACCAGCATGAGAACTAAAAACAAAATCCAATTTAATTTCCTATCTTTTTGCTCAGGATTGAAAGGGTGCCTCGATTTTAATCATTAACTACAGGTCAAGGCGACCATAAAATGTACACGAGACAACATTTTTCGGGAATCACTGCATCCCATTAGATAGGAACGTCTCCTGGATATGAGGAAGATGTCCAGTTCGTATTACTCAGGATATGAAAAGGTAAGTCACATTATTACTTATTTGTCAATGTTTCTTGCCAGATGAATGTTGTTGAGACCTTCACTTTGAATATGATTTACAAGACAATTCTTTTCTGGGGTGAGTGGCATTTGTCAAAGGGTCTTTCTGAAATTTTTAGGGTGGACATTCCTTGTCCCGTGGGGCGGGTGTGCAAATGTCACACGCGGCATCTCATTCAAAAGACTTTGGCAGGCCTGAAAATTCCCACCTCACGGAATCCTACAGTGCAGAAGGAGACCATTCGGCCCATCGACCACAATCCCACCCAGACCCTATTCCCATTACCCCACATATTTGAGGCCGCAGCTGGAGTACTGTGTGCAGTTTTGGGCGCCGCACCTGCGCAAGGATATTTTGGCCCTGGAGGGAGTGCAGAGGAGGTTTGCTAGGCTGATACCGGAGTTGAGGGGATTGAGCTATGAGGAGAGGCTGAATAAACTAGGCTTGTACTCGTTAGAGTTTAGAAGAATGAGGGGAGATCTCATTGAGACGTATAAGATGATTAGGAGTCGGGAGGTAATGCTGCAACTTTACAGGACCCTTGTCAGGCCTCATTTGGAGTACTGTGCGCAGTTCTGGTCGCCTCACTATAGGAAAGACGTAGAAGCTATTGAAAGGGTGCAGAGGAGATTTACAAGGATGTTGCCTGGACTGGGAGGCATGCCTTATGAAGATAGGTTGAGGGAGCTGGGACTCTTTTCCCTGGAGAGGCGAAGGTTGAGAGGCGACCTGATAGAAGTTTATAAAATGTTGAGAGGAATAGATAGGGTGGACTCTCAGAGGCTATTTCCCCGGGTTGAAATGATCGCTACGAGAGGACACAGATTTAAGGTGCGGGGAGGGAAGTACAGAGGTGATGTTAGGGGTAAGTTTTTCACTCAGAGGGTGGTGAGTGAATAGAATCGGCTGCCGTCATCGGTGGTGGAGGCGAACTTGCTGGGGTCTTTTAAAAGACTTCTGGATGAGTATATGGGGTTTAATGGGATTGGGGGTTATAGATAGGTCTATAGATTGGTGGGGTTGATGTGATCGGCGCAACTCGAGGGCCGAACGGCCTGTTTGTGCTGTAATGTTCTATGTTCTATGATGAATGGGATGGATAGGATAGAGGTGGAGAGACTCTTCCCGCTCAAAAAAGACAGTAGGACTAGGGGGCACAGCCTCAAGATAAAGGGGAGGCGGTTTAGAACAGAGTTGAGGAGGAACTTCTTCACTCAAAGGGTGGTGAATCTCTGGAATTCTCTGCCCGTTGAAGTGGTGGAGGCTGCCTCGCTAAATACTTTTAAGAAGCAGGTTGATGGGTTTTTGATGAGAGAGGGGATTAAGGGTTATGGGGAGAGGGCAGGAAGGTGGAACTGAGCCACGACAGATCAGCCATGATCTTATTGAATGGCAGGGCAGGCTCGAAGGGCTAGATGGCCTACTCCTGCTCCTATTTCTTATGTTCTAATCCCCTGACACCAGGGTTAATTTATCACGGTCAATTCACCGAACCCACACATCTTTGGGAGGAAACCAGAACACCCGGTGGAAACCCAGGGAGAGAATGTGCAAACTCCCCATAGGCAATGACCCGAGGTCAGAATTGAACCCATGGGTCCCTGGCGCTGTGAGGCAGCTGTGCTAACCACTGTGCCAGCGTGCCACACCATGCCACCTGCATAAAATTCAGCCTCATAGTCTGAATTGTATGTCGTGCCTGCGCCTCATTACAGACTTGGTTCAAACATGGACACAAGAGCTGAACTCAGTGAGGCGACAGTGACTGCCCTTGACATGGAAGCGGTATTTGAGTGAGTGTGGCATCAAGGAGCCCTGGCAAAACTGGAGACAATAGAAATCAGAGGGAAAATCTCCATTTGTTGCACCAGGCATAATAGACTCACCGGTCTATAATTCCCGGGGATGTCTCTGTTCCCCTTCTTAAACAATGGGACAACATTCGCTATCCTCCAATCTTCTGGCACTATACCTGTGACCAACGACGACCTGAAGATCAGAGCCAGAGGCTCTGCAATCGCCTCTCTTGCCTCCCAGAGAATCCTAGGGTAAATCCCGTCCGGCCCAGGGGACTTATCTATTTTCAAACCCTCAAGAATATCTAGCACATCCTCCTTATCAACTGCAATACTGTCTAGTATACACCCCTGCAACCCAGTGTTCTCCACAGCTACATTTATGTCCCCCTGCGTGAACACCAAAGAGAAATATTGGTTCAATGCCTCTCCAATCTCTTCCGGTTCCACACATAACTTCCCACTGCTGTCTCTAACTGGCCCTAATCTTGCCCTAACCAACCTTCTGTTCTTAACATATCTATAGAATGCCTTAGGATTCTCCTTAATCCTATCAGCCAAAGTCTTCTCATGTCCTCTTTTAGCCCTTCTTAACTCACTCTTTAACTCCCTCCTAGCCAATCTAAAGCTTTCTAGTGCACTACCTGAGCCCTCAAGTCTCATCTGGACATAAGCCTCCTTTTTCTTTTTAACCAGCGAATCAACTTTCCTAGTGCACCACGGTTCCCTAGCTCAACCAATTCCTCCTTGCCTGACAGGGACATACATATCAAGGACTCGCAGTAGCTGCTCCTTGAAAAAACTCCACATTTCGGACGTTCCGAGACCCTGTAGTCTCCTAGTCCAACCTATGCTTCCTAATTCTCTCCTAATAGCCTCATAATTACCCTTCCCCCAGCTAAAACTACTGACCCAGAAAATGCAGATGTATGTGATTGGGGGTAATCTAGGTACTTGGATCCGGAATTGGCTAGCAGATAGGAGACAGAGGGTGGTGGTTGATGGTAAATATTCGTCATGGAGTTCGGTTACGAGTGGTGTGCCTCAGGGATCTGTTTTGGGGCCACTGCTGTTTGTAATTTTTATTAATGATCTGGATGAGGGTATAGTTGGGTGGATTAGTAAGTTTGCTGATGACACCAAAGTCGGAGATGTGGTAGATTGTGAGGAAGGGTGTCATAGTTTACAGAGAGACTTGGACAAGTTGCAGAGCTGGGCCGAGAGGTGGCGGATGGAGTTTAATGCAGAAAAGTGTGAGGTAATTCACTTTGGCAGGAATAACAGATGTGTAGAGTATAGGGCTAATGGTAGGACTCTGAATAATATGGATGAACAGAGGGATCTAGGTGTATGTGTACATAGATCCCTGAAAGTTGGGAATCAAGTAGATAAGGTTGTTCGGAAAGAATACGGTGTCTTGGTGTTTATTGGTAGGGGGATTGAATTTAGGAGTCGCAGCGTTATGTTGCAACTGTACACAACTCTGGTGCGTCCACACTTGGAGTATTGTGTGCAGTTCTGGTCCCCACATTATAGGAAGGATGTGGAGGCTTTGGAGAAGGTGCAGAGGAGGTTTACCAGGATGTTGCCTGGTATGGAGGGGAGGTCCTATGAGGAGAGATTGAGGGATTTGAGGTTGTTTTCGTTAGAAAGAAGGCGGCTAAGAGGGGACCTTATTGAAACATATAAGATGATTAGAGGTTTGGATAGGGTGGACAGTGATAGCCTTTTTCCTCGGATGGAGAAAGCTAGCACGGAGGGGGCATAGCTTTAAATTAAGGGGGGGTAGTTATAGGACTGATGTCAGGGGTAGGTTCTTTACCCAGAGGGTGGTGAGGGATTGGAATGCCCTGCCTGCTGCAGTTGTAAATGCACCTAGTTTGGGGGCATTTAAGAGATCCGTGGATAGGTTTATGGACGAAAAGGGATTGGTTTAGGTTAGTGGGTCATTGCTTTTTAACTGGTCGGCGCAACATCGTGGGCCGAAGGGCCTGTTCTGCGCTGTAATGTTCTATGTTCTAAAAGGCCTGTTTCTGAGCTGCAATTTTCTATGGTTCTGTGGTTCTATCACCGGCGGAGTTCCGAGGCCCAACCATCTTCAGCTATTTCATCAACGGCCACCTTGTTTGAGCTTGTGGCCCAACTATTGTGTGTCTGACTCCACTTCAGAAGGTTGGGTCTCCAAATGATGTGAGATGCTGCAGCTCTGGTTCCTGGATTTTCTAGGCACCGCTGCTTCACAGCGCCAGACACCCGGGTCTCTGCACGTTCTCCCTCGCAGACACGGGGAAAGCGTGCAGACTCCGCGCAGACAGTGACCCAAGTGGAGAATTGAAGCCAGGCCCCCTGGCACCGTGAGGCAGCAGTGCTAACCCACTGTGCCAGTGTGTCGCTAATTATACTCATTACAGTAAGGAAATACAACCTCGTCAAAGCAAAATGGCTGGATTAAATCAATCACTGTCCGCAGTATCTCATTGATCATTAACAATTGTGTAAACTAACATCGAATGACATCCCAACAGGAAAAAAAACAGGAAAAACTGGGAAATATGAATCCTGGTCTGCCATGTTTCACTTCCTCTGAGAAGAGACTGAGGGATTTGGGGTTGTTTTCGTTGGAAAGAAGGCGGCTAAGAGGGGATCTTATTGAAACATATAAGATGATTAGAGGTTTAGATAGGGTGGACAGTGATAGCCTTTTTCCTCTGATGGAGAAATCTAGCACGAGGGGGCATGGCTTTAAATTAAGGGGGGGTAGCTACAGGACGGATGTCAGGGGTAGGTTCTTTACCCAGAGGGTGGTGAGGGATTGGAATGCCCTGCCTGCTGCAGTTGTAAATGCGCCTAGTTTGGGGGCGTTTAAGAGATCCGTGGATAGGTTTGTGGACGAAAAGGGATTGGTTTAGGCTAGTGGGTCATTGTTTTGTAACTGGTCGGCGCAACATCATGGGCCGAAGGGCCTGTTCTGCGCTGTAATGTTCTATGTTCTATGTTCTATTGGAGAGTTGAGAGATGATAATTCTGAATTAAAAGTTCAATGTTGAAAATGTCTGGCCTCAGTGACAAAGGATTTCTGAGAGGAAACCTGATGAACTTTTCAAAATTATGAGAGGCACGGATAGAATGAATAACATTCAATCTCTACAGTGTAGAAGGAGTACGGTGACTAGAGGATTTTCACAGTAACTTCATTGCAGTGTCAATGTGAGCCAGCCTGTGACTGATAAATAAACTTTAACTTTAAGGAAGCCATTCGGCCCATCGAATCTACACCAACAACGATCCCACACAGGCATTATCCGCTTAACCCCACGTATTTACCCTGCCAGTACTCCTGACACTAAGGGGCAACTTAGCATCAGCAACCAACCTAACCCGCACATCTTTGGACTGTGGGAGAAAATCTGAGCATCTGCAGGAAACCCATGCAGACACGAGGAGAAAGTGCAAGCTCCACACAGACAGTCACCCAAGGCTAGAATTGAACCTGGGTTCTAGGCGCTGCGAGGCAGCACATGGGACGGCGGCGCGGGCTCGTTGGGCCGAAGGGCCTGTTTCCCGTGCTGTTTTGTTCTTTGTTCTTTGAAAACTGTGCTACTGTGCCACCATAATAGCTGGAGTCTTTTTCCCAGAGTAGAAATGTCAATTACTAAGGGGGCAGAGGTTTAAGATAAAAGGGAGAAAGTTTAAAGGAGATGTGAGAGGCAAGTTTTTTTACACGGAGGGCGGTAAGTGCCTGGAATGCGCTGCCAGAGGAGGTGGTAGAAGCAGATACAATAGCAACCTTTAAGAGTCATCTTGACAGATACATGAATAGGCAGGGATATAGGGATACGGACTGAGTTGAGGCAAAAGGCCTCTGGTTTAGAAAGACATCTTATGTCGGTGCAGGCTTGATGGTGCGAAGGGTCTGTTCTTGTGCTGTCTCTGTCCCTTGCGCTGTCACAGTTTGGAGGTTCACTGTGCCACTTTCTCTTGGGGGCCAGGGAGACATTGCAGATTTCAGTCTTCTCTGAACTTTGCCCTGTGGCTCCATGTGGCTGCAAACAGTAAACAGGGGTGAATGGACCCAAGGCTGATGAAGGAACATCAATAAAGAAGCTCAAATGTAACTACTTACAGACTGATGGATATATGAAACAAACACTGAGCGAGATAGCAAAATTAGGGAGGAAATGCATGAATATTTTGCACAGATGAGAGCTGGATGATTATTGAGGTATTGTGGATGGTCTATGTTACTCTCTTGCAAAGTGGCGCATTTTCAAGATTCTAGAGTTTAAATTATAGTTTCTAGTGTAGACCTCAGGATACTGGAATACATATTGAGTTGTTCTTTGATGAGAGGCTGAGTGAACTGGATTTATATTCTCTGGAGGTTAGAAGAATGAGAAGCGATTTCAATGAAATATATAAGACTCTGAAGGGGTTTGACAGGGTAGACATCGAGAGGTTGCACCATAGAAAGCATTCCTTCTCCTTATATCACAGCTTGGTATGGCTCCTGCTCTGTCCAAGACCGCAAGGAACTACGAAACATCGTGAATGTAGCCCAATCCATCACGCAAACCAACTTCCCATCCATTGACTCTGTCTACACTTCCCACAAAGCAGCCAGCATAAGTAAGGACCCCACACACTCTGGACATTCTCTCTTTCACCTTCTCCTGTCGGGAAAAAGATAAAAAAGCCTGAGGTCTCGTACCAACCGACTCAAGAACAGCTTCTTCCCTGCTGCTGTCTGACTTTTGAATGGACTTACCTTGCATTAAGTTGATCTTTCTCTACACCCTAGTTATGACTGTAACATTACATTTTGCACTCCCTCCTTTCCTTCTCTATGAATGGTATGCTTTTTGCCTGTGTAGCGCGCAAGAAACAATAACTGTCTGTTAATACGTGTGACAATAATAAAATCAAATCAAATCAAATCCCTAGCTGGGGAGTTTAGAACACTGGGGCACAGCTTCAGGATAAGGGGTCAGCCATTTGCTACTGAGATGAGCAGAAATTTCTTCATTCAAAAGATTGCAAATCTTTGAAGTTCTCTACTCCAGAGAGTTGGGGGGTGCTTCATCACTGAATGTATTCAAAGATGGGTGGACAGATATTTGGTATCTCGAGGGAATCAAGGGATATGGGGAGTGAGCAGGAAAGTAGAAGCTATGATTTTATTAAATGGTGGAGCAGCTGGATGGGCTATATAGACCATAATAAACAAAGAACAAAGAACAAAGAACAACACAGCACGGGAAACAGGCCCTTCGGCCCAATGAGCCCGCGCCGCCGTCCCATGGTCAGTGACCTATTCATGATTTTAGTCTATGCCTAATGTGTGAGGATCAGGGAGGTCCAATATAGGGACAATTTGTTACCCAATCAATCAGCCTAAAAGCACATTTTTGGGATGTGGGAGGAAACCGGAGCACCCGGAGGAAACCCACGCAACCATGGGGAGAACGCGCAAACTCCCACGGACACAGGCCCAAATCCATGTGTCCGCACAGCAACAGAGATAGTCTCTGAGCTGTCATGATGCCCTCGAGATGGTCCAGTTTAAGCACACCAACGACATGAAGCAGTAGGCAACTCCCGAAGCAACATCCAAGAGCAGCCCACCACAACCTGCCGCCCGCATGCCCCTTGCTGGACTTAAATACCTGTGGATAAAAAATTCATTATTAAAAGACTCTATATCCCTGAGGCTAAAACTGAACCTCAAGCCTACAATGCTTAGTAAGGCCTGCTATATCCCCCTATATGTAGACCGCTCATGTGGCTGTCCAAGTGACTCTTGAACAACCCTAGCGTGCCTGCTTCCACCACCTTACTCGGCAGTGCATTCCACATCCCCACTACCCTTTGTGTGAAAAACTGCCCTCTAATATTAGTCTTATATCTAGCCCCCCTCACCCTAATAAGAGGCCATTTGGCCCGTCAAGCCTGTTCTGCCATTCAGTAGGATAATGATTGATCCAACATTCCTCACATCCATTTTCTTGCCCTTTCCCCGTAATCCTTGATTCCCTTACTGATCAACAATCCATCTGTCAGAACCTTCAAAATAAACAAGGACTCTGTCCCCCAACCCTTTACGGCAAAGAGTTCCAAAGTCTCACAACCCTCTGAGAGGAGAAATTCCCCCTCATTGGATATTGTAGTCGTCCATTTCGGCAGAACCAACGGGATGAACGAGTACACTATTAAGGGCAGGGGTCTTAGTAGCGTTGAAGAGCAGAAGGATCTCGGGGTCCGGGTTCACAGGACTCTTAAATCGGCCTCGCAGGTGGAGGAGGTGGTCAAGAAGGCGTATGGTGTACTGGCCTTCATTAATCGAGGGATTGAGTTTAGGAGTTGGGAGGTAATGCTGCAACTTTACAGGACCCTCGTCAGGCCTCATTTGGAGTACTGTGCGCAGTTCTGGTCGCCTCACTATAGGAAAGACGTAGAAGCTATTGAAAGGGTGCAGAGGAGATTTACAAGGATGTTGCCTGGACTGGGAGGCATGCCTTATGAAGATAGGTTGAGGGAGCTGGGACTCTTTTCCCTGGAGAGGTGAAGGTTGAGAGGCGACCTGATAGAAGTTTATAAAATGTTGAGAGGAATAGATAGGGTGGACTCTCAGAGGCTATTTCCCCGGGTTGAAATGGTCGACACGAGAGGACACAGATTTAAGGTGCGGGGAGGGAAGTACAGAGGTGATGTTAGGGGTAAGTTTTTCACTCAGAGGGTGGTGAGTGAATGGAATCGGCTGCCGTCATCGGTGGTGGAGGCGAACTCGCTGGGGTCTTTTAAAAGACTTCTGGATGAGTATATGGGGTTTAATGGGATTGGGGGTTATAGATAGGTCTATAGATTGGTGGGGTTGATGTGATCGGCGCAACTCGAGGGCCGAAGGGCCTGTTTGTGCTGTAATGTTCTATGTTCTATATCATTCTTAAATTGGCCCCCCTTTATCCTGAGATGGCATGATCTTCTACTGCTCCCATTTCTTAAGTTTTATGTATAGTTTGGAATGATACTCATTGGAACGTAGAAGAATGAGGAAAGGATATGTATATATAAAATTATGAACTCACCTAATGAAGGAACAGCACTCCGAAAGCTCGTGATTCCAAATAAACCTTTAGCCTGGTGTTGTGAAACTTCTGACGGTGCCCACCCCAGTCCAGCAACTCCACATCATGATCTCATTGAATGGCAGAACACACTCGAGGGGTTGATGGCCTACTCCTGCTCCAGATTCTTAACCTGGATATGTCTCATCATGGGTTCCAAAGTTTTCCATCCCTCTTGGGGGTTGTGCATCAGTCATTCCCAAATTCTCAGTGTGTGTTCCCAGCTGGTGTAGCTATGTTTGGGATATGCAAAGGGTGAACCTTCTTCCGTATGTATAGTTCACAGTTTTTCTCTGCTTTCCCTTTCTAAATGATATTTTTATCAACACTCTTAAACTGATACACGAAACAAAATATTGTTGGTGTTGGACTTGAAAGGAGAAAATTCTGGCAGTGCTCAGATCAGGCAGTTCTTTAGAGAAAGGGACATAGGGTTAGTATACCAAGATAGTGACCTGACAAAGTTACAACAAAGCCACATAAGAGCTGAATTAGTAACATTGCCTTTCTCTCTTCATGAATGATACCTGGCCTAGCTATGTATTTCCAGCATTTTCTATCTGTTGGATTTGAACGTATGAACACATGAATTAGGAGTAGCCCACTTGGCCCCTGCTATGCCATTAAATAAGGACATGCTAATCTGATTATAACTCAAAACCACGTACCACCATAACATTTCACCCCTCTGGGAGACATGATGGCACAGCGGTTAGCACTGCTTCCTCCCAGCACCAGGGATCCGAGTTCGATAACTGGCTTGGGTCAACGTCTGTGTGCCCCCCCCCCCCCCCCTGCCCCCTGTGTCTGCGTGGATTTCCTCCAGTTGCTCCGGTTTCCTCCCACAATCCAAAGACACGCTGGTTAAGGTGCACTGGCCGGGCTAAATTCTCCCTCAGTGTACCCGAACAGGCGCCGGAGTGTGGGGTGACTAGGGGATTACCACGGTAACTTCATTGCAGTGTGAATATAAGCCTACCTGTGACAAATAAATAACTATTACTTATTTGATTGTATTTTCCTTTGTAACACAGGGAGATGTGGAATTTGTCCGCACTGGATATGGGAAAAATGTGGTGAAGGTTCTAACCATCAGGAGAGATGGAAAGCATCACTACATTAAAGAGATTGAAGCAAATATCCAGCTGACACTGAAGACATTAAAGGATTACCTACATGGAGACAATTCTGACATCATTCCTACTGACACAATGAAAAATACCATTCAGGCCTTGGCTAAGCTCAAAGGGGTAAGTTTAGTTGAGGTATTGTTACTGTAACCAACTCAGCCTCACGCACGTACAGATTAGGGTTTTCTACTCTGGCTGAATACATCGCTGGAGGTTTGTTTCTGTAGATTTTCAATGTTAGAAGCATGTCAGCAAATCCAAGATGATATTAGTTTCTAAGTGTGCAAGATCATTGGTGTGCGTAAACTGGACCATCTTGAGGGCAACATGACAGCTCAGAGACTATCTCTGTTGCTGTGCGGACACATGGATTTGGGCCTGTGTCCGTGGGAGTTTGCGCGTTCTCCCCGTGGTTGCGTGGGTTTCCTCCGGGTACTCCGGTTTCCTCCCACATCCCAAAGATGTGCTTTTAGGCTGATTGATTGGGTAACAAATTGTCCCTATATTGGACCTCCCTGATCCTCACACATTAGGCGTAGACAAAAATCATGAATAGGTCACTGAGACAATGGGACGGCGGCGCGGGCTCGTTGGGCCGAAGGGCCTGTTTCCCATGCTGTGTTGTTCTTTGTTCTTATCTTTATTCGCAGAGTTTTATATCATGCTTTAAAATGTCTACTCCGTGCTTCAGTTCGCAGTTTCTTGTAGCTTCTGTGTGTTTGTGTGCTTACCTTTAACCAATCAAGCACAGTGAGCATAGATCAGTTAACGGACTCACATAAGCAAACTCCGGACAACTGAGCAATTAAACATGCAGTTTCATCACGAGACCTTCTAATTACCCGCACTCCTGCCATTGACCACCCAACATGTCCACCCTCACTGCTTGCTCTCATGCCCACGTGTCTGCTGCAATGCTCCAGTGATGCGTGACACAAACTGGGAGAATAGGGCCTCGTGTTCCAATTAGGCATGTGGCAACCCTCCGGTTTAACACTGAATTCAACAACTTTAGATTGCAAACTTTCCCCTCCATCCTGACACCCCGCCCTCCTTTTGTTTTCTGTTATTCGATTTCCTGTGGCTTTATCCCAACACGATCCCACCCCTCCCCCACGTGGCCATGGTCTCTTGCTGTTCAGTCTCACTCCCACTGAGCACTTGTGTTCTGTTTAATTCAGTTTTTCTGTTCGCGTGTCCCTCCTCACAGCGCTCTCTCTGCCTCCTCCACCATTTGGAACGCACAAAGCCTCTTTATCAGCCGATCGAATGTCTATTAATCAACCCAGACTCCTTTCCCATCTCTATACAGAATCATAGAATCTGTGCAGTACAGAAGGAGGCCCTTCAGTCCACCGAGCCTACACCGACCACAATCCCACCCAGGCCCTATTCCTGTAACCCCACATAGTTATCCTGCCAATCCCCCTGACACTACAGGTCAACCCAACCTGCATGTCTTTCGGACTGTGGGAGGAAATAGATAGGATGCAGGAATGGGCGGAGAAGTGGCAGATGGACTTCAACGCGGATAAATGTGTAGTCGTCCATTTCGGCAGAACCAACGGGATGAACGAGTACACTATCAAGGGCAGGAGTCTTAGTAGCGTTGAAGAGCAGAAGGATCTCGGGGTCCGGGTCCACAGGACTCTTAAATCGGCCTCGCAGGTGGAGGAGGTGGTCAAGAAGGCATATGGTGTACTGGCCTTCATTGATCGAGGGATTGAGTTTAGGAGTCGGGAGGTAATGCTGCAACTTTACAGGACCCTTGTCAGGCCTCATTTGGAGTACTGTGCGCAGTTCTGGTCGCCTCACTATAGGAAAGACGTAGAAGCTATTGAAAGGGTGCAGAGATTTACAAGGATGTTGCCTGGACTGGGAGGCATGCCTTATGAAGATAGGTTGAGGGAGCTGGGACTCTTTTCCCTAGAGAGGCGAAGGTTGAGAGGCGACCTGATAGAGGTTTATAAAATGTTGAGAGGAATAGATAGGGTGGACTCTCAGAGGCTATTTCCCCAGGTTGAAATGGTCGCTACGAGAGGACACAGATTTAAGGTGCGGGGAGGGAAGTACAGAGGTGATGTTAGGGGTAAGTTTTTCACTCAGAGGGTGGTGAGTGAATGGAATCGGCTGCCGTCATCGGTGGTGGAGGCGAACTCGCTGGGGTCTTTTGAAAGACTTCTGGATGAGTATATGGGGTTTAATGGGATTGGGGGTTATAGATAGGTCTATAGATTGGTGGGGTTGATGTGATCGGCGCAACTCGAGGGCCGAAGGGCCTGTTTGTGCTGTAATGTTCTATGTTCTATGAAACCCATGAAGACATGGGGAGAACATATAAACTCCACACAGACAGTGACCTGAGGTCGGAACCAAACCCAGGTCCCCGGCGCTGTGAAGAAGCAGTGCTAACCACTGTGCCAACATCAGAGATAATGAAATAAGCCAACTCTGTTTGAAGCTTCTATGATTTTTTTCCAGGTTATTTGTGCCCTGGGGAGGAATCTTCTAATCCCGGAATCTCCAAGTCATTGGGGAGATGGTGATGCAGTGGTATTTTCACTGGACTAGTAATCTAGAGATCTGGAGAAAAAACATAGGAATATACATAGAACATAGAAGCAGGAGGAGGCCATTTGGCCCTTCCAGCCTGCTTCACCATTCATTTTGAACATGGCCGATCATTGAATCCAATCCCGCCTTCCCCCATAACCTTTGATCCTTTAGCCCCAAGAACTATATCTAATTTCTTCTTCAAATCACACAACATTTTGATCGCAGATATTTTCTGTGGTAGTGAATTCCACACTGCACCACCCTCTGGGCGAAGAAATTTCCCCTCACCTCAGTTCTAAAAACCCTTATCCGCAAACTATGATCCCTAGTTCTGAACTCCCCCTACCACTGGGAACATTTTTTCTGAATCTACTCTGTCTAATCCTGTGCGATCCTTTCTCACTCTTCTAAACTCCAGTAAATATAATCCTAACCGACTTAGTCTGTCCTCATTTGACAGACCCGCCATTCCAGGGATCAGCCTGGTAAATCTTCGCCATACTCCCTCTATAGCAAGAACATCCTTCCTCCGATAAGAACACCAAAACTGCACACAATACTCCACTTGAGGCCTCACCAACACCCTATACAATTGCAGTAAAACATCCCTCTCCCTGAATCATACCATAGAACTCTACAGCGCAGATAGAGGCTCATCGAGTCTGCACTGAACACAATCCCACCCAGGCCCTACCCCCATATATGATACCCACTAATCCCTCTAACCTACGCATCCCTGGACACTAAGGGGCAATTTCTTAACATGGCCAATCAACCTAACCCGCACATCTTTGGACTGTGGGAGGAGACCGGGGTACCCGGAGGAAACCCACGCAGACACGGGGAGAACATGCAAACTCCACAAAGACTGTGATCCAAGCCTGACCCTGGAGCTGTGAAGCAGCAGTGCTAACCACTGTGCCACCCACAGTTCCTATATTCAAATATGCCTATATTCAAATCCTCTTGCTATGAAGGACAACTTAACATTTGCCTTCCTCGAGGGCCGAAGGGCCTGTTTGTGCTGTAATGTTCTATGTTCCTTACTGCCTGCTGTAATTGTGGGCTTACTTTCAATGACAGATCCATGAGAACACCAAGGTCTCACTGAGTGTTGATCTCTCTGTGGATCTGGGTCTGAATCCTATTGTGGCAAATGCTGAAATTTGAATTCAATTTAACAAAATCTGGAATTGAAAGCCTAATGGTGACCATAAGTCGATTGTCATTAAAAACCCATCTGGTTCACTAATGTCCTTTGGGGAAGGAAGTCTGCTGCCCTTATCTGGCCTGGCCTACATGTGACTCCAGAACTACAATAATATAAATGGCTGTTAGCCCAGCCTGTGGTGCCCACACCCCGTAAACAAACAAATAAAGGATTTACGAGCCTACTGCCAGAAGGGAGACTGTGGTGTAATGGGAGTGTCACTGGAATGGTAACCTTGAGGCTTTGTGGTTTCAAGTTCCACAGTAAGAAGTCTCACAACACCAGGTTAAAGTCCAACAGGTTTACTTGATAGTGAATGTCACTAGCTTTCGGAGCGCTGCTCCTTCGTCAGGTGAGTGGGTAGTTGGGATCACAAACAGGGCACACACAGTTTACAGAATACTGATTAGAATGTGAGTCTTTACAGCTAATCAAGTCTTAAAGGTGCAGACAATGTGAGTGGACATAATCTGGTGTTGTGAGACTTTTTACTGGGTTTACCCCAGTCCAACGCTGGCATCTCCACATCATAACGTTTCAAGTTCCACCAGGACAGCTCTGCCAAGTAAGGTGGTGGAGGCAGGCACGCTAGAGTTGTTTAAGAGTAACTTAGACAGGCACATGAGTGGGTTGGAGATGGGTGAATATAGGAGATTGTTTTAAATAAGGTTCATTAGCATTGGGGCGTCCCTGGTAAGGTTAATGGATATGGTATGATAATAATGTTTTTTCTCTTTTCATTCACAGGTTTTAAGTCGGTCCACCTTGTTGTCCAACGAGGGGCATACACGCGATGGGTCGTACTGGGGCTGCTCTTGGTTGTTCGAGATTGGCCTAGTGCTTCATGTCGTTAGTGTGTGCCTAAACTGGACCAGATACTGGGCAAGACGACAGCTCAGTGACTATCACTGATTGCTGTGCAGACACATGGATTTGGGCCGGTGTCTGTGGGAGTTCGCGCATTCTCCCCGTGCTTGCGTGGGTTTTCTCCGGGTGCTCCCTGAGAGGGGTGTGGAAGGCTGATTGGAGGTAACAAATTGTCCCTAAATTAGTTTCCCTCAATGTGGATGGCCATAAAACAATAGATAAGGGTCATGGGTGGACATAGAACATAGAACATAGAACCCTACAGTGCAGAAACAGGCCCTTCGGCCCATCGAGTCTGCACCGAACACAATCCCACCCAGACCCTATCCCCATATCCCTACACATTTACCTGCTAATCCCTCTAACCTACACATCCCAGGACACTAAGGGGCAATTTTTAGCATAGCCAATGAACCTAACCCGCACATCTTTGGACTGTGGGAGGAAACCGGAGCACCCGGAGAAAACCCACGCAGACACGAGGAGAATGTGCAAACTCCACACAGGCAGTGACCCGAGCCGGGAATCGAACCCAGGACCCTGGAGCTGTGAAGCAGCAGTGCTAACCACTGTGCTACCGTGCCACCCTTTGTTAAGGGCGGTAGAGGGGGGGACTGGTGGTCTTGAGATGGCGGCGCGGGCTCGTTGGGCCGAGGGGCCTGTTTCCCGGGCTGTATTTATTCTTTGTTCTTTTGACAGCTTGTAAAATGGAATTTTATTCTCAGTAATTATTTTTAATGAAAAAGTATGTCAAGTACTCACTGTCAAAGCCAGATTTTAATTAATTGAAATTAAATTCTACCACTCCTGGATTTGAACCCATGACCCCAGAGCCATTATTGGGGGTCTATAGATTACTTGAGCAACGACATTCCTATGACACCATCAGATCCCCTCCCATCACCACTGCAGCCCTTAAACATTCTTACCAGCTTCAGCTTGTCGGTTTCAGAGACATATATTGGAACTGTGAAGAAATGTACAATTTCACTCAAACTAACTCTTAATCTAAAACGTCGGCCGGAATTCCCTGGTCTCATGTGACACCGCTGCTGGCGAAAATGGAGAATTTGGTGCTCATCCAAAATTAAACATGAATAAAAGGGGCAGGAGTAGGCCATTCGGCCCATCGAGCCTGCTCCACCATTCATTTTGATCATGGCTGATCATCAAATTCAATATCCTGATCCTGCCTTCCAGCTGGAATTCTCCAGGCTCACCAGTGGCTGAGATTCTCCAGTCCCGCTGCAGTTAATTGATTATTGGCTGAGCGCCAAACTCTCCATTCTTGTTGGCGGGGCAGTGATGGCGGGAATGAGGCTGGAGAATCCCATTCACTGCAGCAGGGCTGGAGAATCCCATTCACTGCAGCAGGGCTGGAGAATCCCAGCCGCGAGCGAGGTCAGAGAATTCGGCTGTCGTTGCAAAGGCTTGTCTCTCTCTTCAGTAATGTTCAAGTATCTGTACGGCTGAATGAAATGGAAAGGAAATGTGAAATGGCCTCAGTATAATAGGATCTTATGGTCTTATGAAGGGAATCTGAGGTTACAGGGAGAAGGCAGGAGAATGGGAATCAGATCAGCAATCAGACGGTTGCCGTCATCGGTGGTGGAGGCGAACTCGCTGGGGTCTTTTAAAAGACTTCTGGATGAGTATATGGGGTTTAATGGGATTGGGGGTTATAGATAGGTCTATAGATTGGTGAGGTTGATGTGATCGGCGCAACTCGAGGACCGAAGGGCCTGTTTGTGCTGTAATGTTCTATGTTCTATGTTCTATGATCGAATGATGTGGGTATGCCGGCGTTGGACTGGCGTAAACACAGTAAAAAGTCTGACAACACCAGGTTTTAGTCCAACCGATTTATTTGATAATATACTCACAAGCTTTCGAGGGTGCTGCCTCTTTGTCAAGTGAATGGAGAGTTCTGGCCTCAGACAGACAGAGCATACAAAGTACAGACAGTTGCTGATTAGAATGCGAATCCTTACACCTAACCTGCTGTTCAATTCTTAAAGTGGCTGATAATGTGAGTGGAAGGAGCACTGATCACAGTTTAAAGAGATGTGTATTGTCTCCAGACAGTACAGTAAGTGAGGTTTTGCAAACCCAGGCAAGTCACGGGGGTTACAGATAGTGCGACATGAACCCAAGATCCCTGTTGAGACCGTCCTCATGTGTGCGGAACTTGGCTATCAGTCTCTGTTCAGCGACTCTGCGCTGTCGTGTGTCATGAAGGCCGCCTTGGAGAATGCTTACCCGAAGGTCAGAGGCTGAATGCCCGTGACCGCTGAAGTGATGTGCCACAGAGAAAAACCGCACCGATCTCCTCAGAAGGCAAACACGGGACACAATGGACAGAGTACCCTTCGTCGTCCAGTACTTCCCCGGAGCGGAGAAGCTACGACATCTTCTCCGGAGTCTTCAACATATCATTGATGAAGACAAACATCTCGCCAGGGCTATCCCCACACCCCCACTTCTTGCTTTCAGACAACCACACAACCTCAAACAGACCATTGTTCGCAGCAAACTACCCAGCCTTCAGGAGAACAGTGACCACAATACCACACAACCCTGTCACAGCAACCTCTGCAAGACATGCCGGATCATCGACATGGATACTATCATCACACGTGAGAATACCATCCACCAGGTACATGGTAAATACTCTTGCAACTCGGCCAACATTGTCTACCTGATACGTTGCAAGAAAGGATGTCCCGAAGCATGGTACGTTGGGGAGACCATGCAGACGCTACGACAACGGATGAATGAACATCGCTCGACAGTCACCAGGCAAGACTGTTCCCTTCCTGTTGGCGAACACTTCAGCGGTCACGGGCATTCAGCCTCTGACCTTCGGGTAAGCATTCTCCAAGGCGGCCTTCATGACACACGACAGCGCAGAGTCGCTGAACAGAGACTGATAGCCAAGTTCCGCACACATGAGGACGGTCTCAACAGGGATCTTGGGTTCATGTCGCACTATCTGTAACCCCCGTGACTTGCCTGGGTTTGCAAAACCTCACTTACTGTACTGTCTGGAGACAATACACATCTCTTTAAACTGTGATCAGTGCTCCTTCCACTCACATTATCAGCCACTTTAAGAATTGAACAGCAGGTTAGGTGTAAGGATTCGCATTCTAATCAGCAACTGTCTGTACTTTGTATGCTCTGTCTGTCTGAGGCCAGAACTCTCCATTCACTTGACAAAGAGGCAGCACCCTCGAAAGCTTGTGAGTATATTATCAAATAAATCGGTTGGACTAAAACCTGGTGTTGTCAGACTTTTTACTATGATCGAATGGCAGAGCAGACTCAATGGGCTGAATGGCCTAATTCAGCTCCGATATTTTCTGGTCTCATACATTGAAATGTTTTATCTTGTCAGATTCGAACTATCGAAGAATTTGCTCTGGATATATGTGACCACTTCTTAATTTCCTTTCAACATGTCAGACAGGTCAAGGTCTACATGCAAGAAGCACCCTGGAGACGTTTGGAGAAAGTAAGAATTTTAGATGGACATTATTGAGAAGTATTGATGCCTTCCTGCATTTTAATTTCATTAGTAATCCCTGCTATTCCTACCCCGTCCGAATTCCTGCTTCTCGTGCACAAAACTGTTCTCATTCTTTGCTTCCTTGAAGTGTCACGGTGGTACAGTGGTTAGCACTGCAGCCTCACAGCATTAGGGAACTGGGTTTGATACCCGGCTTGGAGCACTGTTTGTGCGGAGTCCGCACATTCCCCTCCGTCTGCATGAGTTTCTACTGGGTGCTCCGGTTTCCTCCCACAGTCTGAAAGACATGCTGGTTAGGAGCGTTGGCTGTGCTAAATTCTCCCTCAGTGTACCCGAACAGGTGCCAGAATGTGGCAACTAGGGGATTTTCACCGTAACTTCATTGCAGTGTTAATGTAAGCCTGCTTGTGACGCTAATAAATAAACTTTAAACCTCAAATCCCTTGCTGGCCTTTTACTCCTCCTATCTCTGTAACCTATTCCAGACCCAAATCCCTCTGTGATTCCTGCACTCTTCCAACCCTAGAGTCTCGTGCATTCCTTATGTAGATCTCTGTGCCATTCCTGTTGGTTCTTCAGCTGTCAACATTCTGAGCTCCAGAATTTCGACCTCTCCTTCAAAATAAGTCTATCTCAGATCAGGTTTCTGGTCATCAACCTGCTAATCCTTCCAAATGCACATCAGTAACAGGCAGTAAGAGTGGGGGAGATTCCTGGTCAGCCCTGTGACGGAAAGATGGTGCCTCTACCATCACTGCCCACAGCTCCAGACTACAGCATATATGTAAAAGTGCATGTGGCCACTGCAACTTGGAGCAAACTCTAACACATTAACACTCACCATTAAAAATCTTTGAGAGCTATGAAATTTGCTGCATTTGCAAAGGGGACACGAACTAAACCTGCAGCATATGTTTAGTGCTGGTAATTAGTGGAACCAGTATCCTTTAAACAAAGCACTAATTGTTAATTGTTCTAAATCAATTCCTCTGGTTATGAGAATTAGCCATTAGTGTGGGTAAGAGTTAGGATAGGGACAATTTTATATTTAAATTGTTTTTCTTACTTTTCATTCTTGATTCTTCTTTTCCCTCCTTCCTGTCTTTCTTTGCTCTGTTTATTCCTTGGCTCTGTTCCTGCTTCGATGTTTACTTCACCCAATTTATTTCACTCCCTATCACAGTGTTTCTGCAAATAAAATGCTGGCTAAAGTCAGCAGGTCTGGCAGCATCAGTGGAGAGGGAAACACGGTTAATGTTTCGAGTTTGTACGACCCTTCTACGGTTTAGTTTCAGATTTCCAACAAAGCGTTTTGCTTTTATTTCGGTATTCATTTCTGAATCGTTAAATTCCATCGGTTTTGGAGATGTGCAGTGAGTGGCCAGGGGGTGACTGGGGTCTCTGCTTATCAGCTCACATTTTCAGTAGCTTTGGGAAAATAGGTTCTGAGTCGAGGGTTGCAAAGTCAAGTCTAACTAACAGCAGGTGCTGTGAGATGTTGCATTCGGGCAGAATTTTATTTGATATTTTCATTACCTAGATTTTTAGGTGAGTGGGCAAATCAATGGCAGTGTAATTTGAATAAATGTGAGGTTATTCACTTTGGAAGCAAAAACAAGAAGGTAAATTACTACCTGAATGGCTGTAAATTGGGAGATAGGAGCGTGCAGAGGGACCTGGGTGTCCTTGTGCACCAGTCGCTGAAGGTAAGCGTGCAGGTACAGCTGGTGGTAAAGAAGGCAAATGGTATGTTGGCCTTCATTGCGAGAGGTTTCGAGAACAGGAGCAGGGGTGTGTTGTTGTGATTATACATATAAGATAGAACATAGAACATAGAACATTACAGCACAAACAGGCCCTTCGGCCCTCGAGTTGCGCCAATCACATCAACCCCACCAATCTATAGACCTATCTATAATCCCCAATCCCATTAAACCCCATATACTCATCCAGAAGTCTTTTAAAAGACCCCAGCGAGTTCGCCTCCACCACCGATGACGGCAGCCGATTCCATTCACTCACCACCCTCTGAGTGAAAAACTTACCCCTAACATCACCTCTGTACTTCCCTCCCCGCACCTTAAATCTGTGTCCTCTCGTAGCGACCATTTCAACCTGGGGAAATAGCCTCTGAGAGTCCACCCTAGCTATTCCTCTCAACATTTTATAAACTTCTATCAGGTCGCCTCTCAACCTTCGCCTCTCTAGGGAAAAGAGTCCCAGCTCCTTCAACCTATCTTCATAAGGCATGCCTCCCAGTCCAGGCAACATCCTTGTAAATCTCCTCTGCACCCTTTCAATAGCTTCTACGTCTTTCCTATAGTGAGGCGACCACAACTGCGCACAGTACTCCAAATGAGGCCTGACAAGGTTTAGATAGGGTGGATAGTAATAGCCTTTTTCCTCTGATGGAGAAATCTAGCACAAGGGGGCATGGCTTTAAATTAAGGGGGGGTAGTTATAGGACGGATGTCAGGGGTAGGTTCTTTACCCAGAGGGTGGTGAGGGATTGGAATGCCCTGCCTGCTGCAGTTGTAAATGCGCCTAGTTTGGGGGAATTTAAGAGATCCGTGGATAGGTTTATGGACAAAAAGGGATTGGTTTAGGTTAGTGGGTCATTGTTTTTGTAACTGGTCGGCGCAACATCGTGGGCCGAAGGGCCTGTTCTGCGCTGTAATGTTCTATGTACAGGGCCTTGGTGAGGTCACACCTAGAGTATTGTGTGCAGTTTTGATCTCATTTTCTGAGGAAGGATGTTCTTGCTCTCGAGGAAGTGCAGTGAAAGTTTACCAGACTGATTCCGGGGATGGCGGGACTGATGTATGAGGAGAGATTGGCTAGGTTGGGATTGTTTTCACTGGAGTTCAGGCAAATGAAGGGAGGATCTTATAGAGACTTCTAAAATTCTAAGAGGATGAGACAGGGTAGATGCAAGGAGGATGTTCCTGATGGTGGAAGTATCCAGAAGCAGGGGCCACAGTCTGAAGATACAGGGCGGACAGAGTTCTCCATTCACCTGACGAAGGGGCTAACCCCAAAAGCTTGTGAGAATATTATCAAATAAATCGGTTGGATTAAAACCTGGTGTTGTCAGACTTTTTACTGGGCATAGTGATTCACACTGCTGTTTCACAGCTCCAGGGATCGAGGTTCGATTCCCAGCTTGGGTCATTGTCTGTGCAGAGTCTGCACATTCTCTCCATCTCTGTGTGGGTTTCCTTGGGTGCTCTAGTTTCCTCCCACCATCTAAAGATGTGCTGGTTAGGAGCCATGCTAAAATTGTCCTTTAGTATCCCAAGACGTGTAGATTAAGGGGGTTAGTGGGATAAATTTGTGGGGTTACAGGGATAGGGCAGGAGGTGGGGTGGGCCTGGGTAAGATGCTCTGTCTGAGAGTTGATTTAGACTCAATGGATCGATTGGCCTCTGGAGGGATTCTATAAATTTGTAACTCCGTGGGAATGTACTTGATTCCTTTTGTTATTCTTTGCTCATGTCCCAGCACTCCATCAAACCACAGACCAGTGGCACTCATCGGAGGAAGAGAGACACTTAATCAGGATTCAGAGCATTGGTGGATGTGTCCATTGCCAAATGGATTGTGACAGTTGGAGGTGGTTCAGAGGTGGATTACCAGACTGATACCTGGAACAAGCAAAGGTTGTGAGGAGAGGAGAGTGCAGACAGACTGGGCTTGTTTCTATTGGAGTTTACAAGAGTGAGGGCTGACTTGATTGAACAAAGTTCAAAATGGTCCTGACAAAGTGGATGTGGAAGGGATGTTTCCTCTTGTGGGTGAGTCCAGAACTGGGGGGCACTGTTTTAAAATTTGCTGTTGTAGGACAGAGATGAGGAGATATTTTTTTCTCTCAGAATGTTGCTGAGAACTCTCTGCTTCAGGATTAAATTACTTTTCAATTACCGTGCTCTACTTAGCTGGTCTTCTCAGGAAATGTATGTTTGGCAAAAATAAATGCATTTTATTTTGGTTACAGGGCGGGGTTGGACACGTACATGCCTTCATTCATACTCAGGAAGCAACACACTTCTGTGAAGTTGAACAGATCCAAAATGGTAAGCCCCTGGCCCCAACTCTAAGCAAACCCGATGAAGGCTCGGGGCTATTTAACAAACTGGTTTGCCGATGCTCTTCAGACAAGGAAGCCTGTCAGGTTCATCTGCTCTGACAAACCTGCAGTTCCAGTTCCCCACGACGTGATTGATTCTCATTGCTCTCAGAGTTCCTGTGAACGTGTGAGAAATATCGCTTGCCCCAGTGCTGTCAGGACTTTCGGGGGTGGGATAGTGACACAGTGGTTAGCACTGCTGCCTCACAGTGCCAGGGACCTGGGTTCGATGCCTGGCTTGAGTCAGTGTCTGTGTGGCGTCTGCACATTCTCCCCATATCTGTGTGGGTTTCCTCCTACAGTGGATTAGATGGAATGGCCATGCTAAATTGATCCTTGTTTTGGGGGGGGATTAGCAGGGTAAATTAGGGGGATAGGGTGATGGTGTTGTGGGTACAGACTTGATGGGTCGAATGGCCTCCTTCTGTACTGTAGGGATTCTATGATTTTTAAAGTTATTCCACCCATGGCAT
>CM075729.1:6758248-6800748 GCA_037974335.1 Prionace glauca
TCACGTGCTCACTGTGTGGGGGGGCAGAGGGGGAGGATGTGGGGGTTCAAAGGGGGGGATGTGGGGGTTCAAAGGGGGGGATGGGGGGGCCGCAGTCACTCTCCCCGCGGTGAATCACAACACAGACACCAAAAATAAAAAGACCAGGTTACAAACCGTGTGTCCGCCCAGGGGCCGGGCTGCAGCTCCGGCTGCCGGCGCTCTGCTCTCGTCGCGGCCGCGGGGCTCCGGGGACGGGGGAGACGTGGCCGCCGGCGGCGGTGGTGGTGGTGGTACCGGCGGCGGCGGCGGCAGCAGGTAGTGGGTGCCGGAGTCGCTCTGCAGCAGGCGGCCCCGGTGCACCTCCCGGCGGAGGGCGAGCTGCAGGCGGCCCTTGGCCAGCTTCCTGCCGGGGGGCTGACAGCCGCTGATGTACTTCTCAATGTCCCGCAGGCTGACTCCGCTCCTGGCCGGGCTGAGGCTGCCGGGCTCCCGCTCCCCGGCTGGCTGCTGGGACTGGGACTGGGACTGGGACTGGCTCCGTCTCTGCAGTAACAGGCTCTCCACCGCCTGCAGCAGCAGCAGCCCACTGCCGGCTCCCTGCACCTCGGAGCCGGCAGCGGCACCACCGGCACCGGCACCACCACCGCCGCCGCAGCGCTTCCGCTGCTTGTTCTTGTACCACTTGGCCGCGTTGCGGTAGCTGTTGGAGCCTTTGTAAGCCACTTTGACCACCAGCTCGGCTCGGACCAGCTTCTCCAGCTGCTGCTGGGTCTCCGCCGGAGACAGCCCGTGTCTGCGCTCGATCATCCGGCAGATCCGCTCCACGTCCGGCCGGGCTTTGCGGGAACGCAGAGAGTCAATGGTCTCCAAAATCCACTCTTTGTATTTTATCTCCATTTCCTAATGGGGAGACAAGAAACCCACACAAAACAAAACAAAAATAATAAAACCAACAGGACAACTTCTGCTCAATACACACACACACACACAAAGATCCAAAACGTGTTGCTTCTCCACCCCCCCCAAAAAAAAATAGCAAACTGATTTATTATTTCTTTTTTCCCCCTTCTCTTCCAAAATAACTCAAAAAAAAGAGAGAGAAAGGCGGAAGATGAGTTGTACGCTTGCGTTATTTCCGACCCCCTCCCCTTCCCAACCCCCAAGAAATTAATCCAAAGAGGGGGGGTTTTTTTTTGTCCCAAAAAAAGATTATTTCAATTCTTTTTTTAAAAAAAAAATAAGAACTGCGCCCCTTTTCCAAGCCCAGGAAACAATGGGCGCAGCGAGACTGACTTGGAAGGGAGAGAGAGAGAGAGAGAAAAAGGAGAGAGGGGGGGAGTGAGAGAGAGAGAGAGAGAGAAATGTGCCTTTACTTCCCCCCTCATAGCTATCTCTTAATAATTTCCGATTTGCAAAACTTGCAAAGCCTTTATTATCATTATTTCTCTCGATCTCTCTCTTTCTAAAGTCTCCATTCCTGGGGTTTTTTTTTTTGTTCTCGACCTTCCCCCAAAATAAGAAGTAGCTGGTTAAATGAATGAAAGATGCAAACACACTGGATCCGCTGTGAGTGAGAATGAAGCGGCTGTGTTAAAAAAAAAGCGCAGCCAATTCTCTCTCTCTCTCTCTCTGTGGCAGAGACAGTGGAACCTCACCCACAGAGGCTGCAGCACGTTCAAATATCAGGGGAAAGAACCCCCCCACCTTCCCAGCACATTTCACCCAACCCCAGTTCCAAACAAGCCCCTACAAAAATCCCCTCCCTCCCGCTCCTTCAGTGGAAAATTTGCAAACATTTTCCAGCTCTTTATTTTCCCTCCCAGTTTCATTATTTTTTTTTGGGGGGGGGGGGGGAGGTAGGGAGTGGGTTTCAGATTTTCCAGCAAAGCTCTCCCCTCCCCTCCCCACCCCACCCCCGCTCCTGTTAATGAGTAAAGCATCTGCCACTTTAATAATTTCCCCATCCCATGCTTTTATTTTTCTCTCATTCTAGTTCTCACGCTGAAAATGCCGCTGCGATTTCCGCGCCGAGGGGTTTTTTTTTGTGTGTGTGTAAAAGCTAAGAAAAGAGGCAGAGGTTAAAGCTAGGGGTGGGTTTTTTTTTGGGGAGGGGGGGGTTAAATTATTATTTTTTTTTTCTTCTTGCCTTTCTTTCTCGGCGGCTGAAGGAGCCGCAATTTAGGAACCTTTCCCACTTACCTTCTTCATTGCAATGGGGGAAGATGTGAACTCAACTCTGTCTCTCTCTCTCTCTCTCCCCCCAGCCTCAGTTTGTTGTGAAATCAAAACGTGTTTCACTCATTTCCGCCCTTGCCGGAGTCTCCATCCTGCAACCGCTGGCCACAGTTCAGCGCTTCGGGATCTCTTGCACAAAATCAGTGTGATCATACAATAAGGTGGTGGCAGTTTTTTAATAACGCAGGCATTAACTCAGTTCACAGGAGGAGAGCGGGGGGGGGGGGTGCGGGTGGGTTTGCAGGAGGTGTATAAGAACTCGCAATTGGAGAACTTGCAGAATGTACTCTGGGTGGGGGACTGAAGTGTCCATCACCCAGAGTGCCCAGGATGGCACCACTACTGACCCGAACTGGTCCACTCCTGCAGGGCATCGGTGCCAGACTGGGACTGCCGCAGAGGGCGAGGGGACCAACCTCGGCAGAAACATATTTGACCTAATCCACACCAACCTGCTGGCTGCAGATGCAACTGTCCAGGACAGTGTCAATAGGAGTGACCACTGCACAGTCTTTGTGGAGACAAAGTCCTCATCTTCTCACTGAGGATAATTTCCATCATGTTTGGCACTATCACCATGATAAATGGGATGGACTTTGAACAGATCTAGTAGTTCCAGACTGGGTATCCATTAGGGTCTGTGGGCCATCAACAGACACACCTGACAAAGGGGCAGCCAGTGCTCCAAAAGCTAATGGCTTTTGCTACCTGTTGGATGCTACTAAATAAACCTGTTGGACTTTAACCTGATGTTACTGGGCCATCAACAGCAGCAGAATTGCACTCAACCACGTTCTGTAACCTCCTGGCCCGGCATATCACCCACTCTACCATTACCAAGCCAGGGGTTAACGCTGGTTCAATGGAGAGTGCAGGAGGGCATACCAGGAGCAGCACCAGCCATAACTAAAAATGAGATGTCAGCCTGACAAAGCGACAACACAGAGCTACAAACAATGAGAGCAGCAAATGATAGGTAGCCAAGTGATCCCACAGAAACACATCAGATCCAGTCGCGAATGACAGTGGAGGATTAAACAACTCACTGGAAGGAAAGCTCCACAAGTATCTGCATCACAAAAGGAGGAAGGCAGAAAGTCAGAAACTACAAACCACTTAGTTTAACATCTGTTGTTGGGAGATTGTTAAAATCCATTTTTAAGGAAGTAATAACAAGACATTTGGAAAGTCAAAACACAGTCTGTCAGAGGCAGTGTGGTTTTATGAAAAATAAATGGCGTTTGACTAATTTGCTAGAGTTCTTTCAAGATGTAACAAAGCAAGTAGATAATGGGGATCCTGTAGATGTAGTATATCTGGACTTCAGGAAGGCAAACCTCATGCACATGAGGTTAGGGGTAATTTATTAGCTTGGAGAGAAGACTGGCCAACTGACAGAAGACAGAGAGTTGGGATAAATGGGTATTTTTCTGGATGGCAAGATGTAACTAGTGGACAGCCACAATGTTTGGTCCTCAGGCCCCAACTATTAACAATCTATATTTATGATTTGGATACAGGAATAGGAGGTACTAAAGCTAACTTTGCAGATGATACTAAAGTTGTGATAAAGAAATAGGCAATTTACAAATGGTTATAGATAGATTTGGTGAGTGGGCCAAAATGCGGCAGATAAAGTTAATTCATTAGTCATAAATAAGGCTTGCATTAACATTGCAATGAAGTTACTGTGAAATTCCCCTAGCCGGCACTTGTTCAGGTCAATGCACTAAACCAGCACATCTTTCAGATTGTGGGAGGAAACTGGAGCACCCAGAGGAAACCCACATAGACGCGAGAAGAATGTGCAAACACCACACAGACAGTGACCCCAAGCTGGGAATGGAACCTGGGTTCCTGGCACTGTGAGGCAGCAGTGCTAACCACTGTGCCACCACGTGGCAGATGGAGCTTAATGTGGACAAATGTGAGGAAAAATTGTCAGGCAACCTATTATCTAAATGGAGAGAGACTTCACAGTGCTTTGGGGCAGAGGGATCTGAGTGCCCTCATGCATTAGTCCCAGGAAACTGGTATGCAGGTACAGCAGGCACAAGGAAAGGAAATGGAATTTCAAAATGTATACCTAAAAGAATAGAGTATAAAAATAAGGAAGTGTTACTACAACTGTGGCACAGTGGTTAGCACTGCTACCTCACAGTGACAGGGACCCAGGTTCAATTCCAGCCATCTGTATGGAGTTTGCATGTCTTCTCCATATCTGCATGGGTTTCCTCCCACAGTCCAAAGATTTGCGGTTTAGAAGGATTGACCGTGCTAAATTGCCCCTTAGTGTCAGGAGGACTAGGATGGGGTTAGGGTGCATGAGACTGTCATCAGTGCAGGCTTGATGGGCTGAATGGCCTCTGTACTGTAGGATTCTATGAACTGTACAAGACATTAGTGAGAATGCACTTGGAGTACTATATACAGTTTTTGTCCCCTTATTTGTAAAACGATGTAGTGGCACCAGAGACAGTTCAGAGGAGGTTCACTAGAGGGCCTTGTCCTTATGAAGAGAGATTGGGCAGTTTAGGCCTGTACTCTCTTGAGTTTAGAAGAACAAGAAGAGATCTAATTGAGGTGGATAAGGTGATGAAAAGTATTGACCAAGTAGGTGGATTGAATTAGGGTGGCACAGTGGTTAGCACTGCTGCCTCACCGCGCCAAGGACGCAGGTTCGAATCCTGGCTTGGGACACTGTCTGTGTGGAGTTTGCATATTCTCCTTGTGTTTGCAGGAGTTTCCCCCAGGTGCTCCGGTTTCCTCGCACAGTCCTAAGATGTCTGGGCTATGGATGGATTGGTCATGCTGAATTGCCCCTCAGTGTCAGGGGGACTGGATAGGGTAAATGCATGGGGTTTTGGGAATAGGGCCTGGGTGGGATTGTGGTCAGTGCAGACTCAATGGGCCAAATGGCCTCCTTCTGCACTGTAGGGTTCTATGATTCTATTCTATAGGATTTTTCCTCTTGTGCAATCTAGAACAAGAGGTCATAGTTTTTGGATAAGGGACGGAAGATTTAAAACAAAGATGAGGATAAATTATTTCTCTTGGAGGGTCATGAGTCAGTGGAATTCACAACCCTTGAGTGCGGTGGATGCTGGAACATTGAGTTAATTTAAGGAGAAGATAGACAGATTTTTCAGTGGAATTGACGGGACAGTGGAATTGAGACTGATATAAGATCAGTCACGATCATATTGAATGGCGGAGCAGGCTTGAGGGTCTCAATTTCCTTCTCCTGCTCCTAGTTCTTAAGTTCTTATGTACCCTCAGTGATGGAGGAGCCCAGCAGAGCAGTGCAAAATACAAGCATGAAGCATTTATAACCATCTTCAACCAGAAGTGCTGAGTGGAGGACCCACCCAAGAGGTGACTTGACTGAAACGTATAAGGTCCTGAGCGGTGTTGAGAGGGTACACGTGGAGACAATGTTTCCCCCTGTCAGAGAATCTATAACCAAGGACCATCGTTTAAATGTAAGTCGCCCATTTAATACAGAGATGAGAAATTTTAGTCAAAAAGGATTGTGAGTCTGTGGAACTCTCTTCCTCAAAGTGTGGTGGAAGCAGAGTCTTGAATATTTTTAAGGCAGAGATAGATTAGAAGTACATAGATCCTTGATAAGCAAGAGGGTGAAAGTTATCAGGGATAGGTGGGAGCACGGTGTTGAGATTACAATCTGATCACCATTTGGGGAGATGGCGGTGTTGTGGTATTGTCGTTAGACTAGTAATCCAGAGCCCCAGGGTAATGCTTCCAGGGACTTAGGTTCAAATCCCACCAAGGCAGATGGTGAAATTTGAATTCAGTAAAGATTTGGAATTAAGAGTCTAATGATGGCAATGAACCTATTATCATAAAATCCACCTGGTTCACGAATGTGTCAGGAATCTTTCATTGTTACCTGGTCTGGCCCATGTGTGACCCCAGATTCACAGCAATGTGGTTAACTCTTAGGAATGGGCGATAAATGCTGGCCCAGCCAGTGACACCCACATCCCATGAGTGAATTAAAAACAACTTTTCCTCTGTATTACAAAAAGGAACATGCCCAGGCACTGTATCTTTTTAAAAGCATGGGGGAGAATGGCTGGAATTCCCTGACCTCGCCTGCGGCTGGAATTTTCCAGTCCCGCTGCATTTTGGCTGAGCATCAAATTCTCACTGACAGCGGGGGGTGGGGCGAACGGGATTAGAGAATTCCGGCCCATAGTTCCTAGGTGAATTCACCATGGCAATGCCTCAACCAATCAGGGTTGATTTGCCAGCTAGACCGCTGGCAAATCCTTTACTCGTGCAGTATACATTGTTGCTTCTTTTGAAACTTGGCGTTTTTACGTATGAACTGATGAGTGCAAGATGAAAAACTTTGACAGCAGGTCCCTTTTTTCAGCAATGCTCAAGTTCTGTACTAGACATTGCAAGATGCAACTGGCTGATCAATGACAAAGTAATTTAAATATTAACAAAGATTAAAGTACCAGAATCTACGGTGTGTAAGTCGATCTTTGATGCCTTCCAAACAACTTATACACTGAGTATAACCCCCTGATGGTCATATCTTGAAATGTGAAAAGAAAATGTAACATTGGTAATTTGAATTAAATCAATGTGACGCATTTCATTGAATGAATTAATTTAACAAGCTTTCCTTAAACAATCAAGATGTTTTAAAAAACGGTCAAATCCATTGGGCGGAATTTTCCCACCCCTCCCGTTGTGGGAACTGTAGCGGGTGGGATATGGACCATGCAAAGATTCGTTGAGCTCGGACAGGAATTTTTGGCCTTGGGCCGAATGTGTCCAGAAAATCCCACCTGAGGTCAACAGATCTTCCCATTGTCCGCACCTCGCCCGCTCCGATTCCTGTGGCAGGCGGGGCGGTAAAATTCCGGCCATTGTCTTTGATGTCTGGGCAAAAAGTTAACACCTTCGGCCCACAAGTTGCGCTGTTCATATCCATACTTACTAGGCTTACCTATAACCCTCAATCCTATTAAGTTCCATGTACCCAACCAGAAGTCTCTTAAAAGACCCCAGCGAGTTCGCCTCTACCACCACCGATGGCAGCCGATTCCACCCACCCACCACCCTCTGAGTGAAAAACTTACCCCTGACATCTCCTCTGTACTTAAGTGATGAGTCACTTTGACAATGGCGTCACTTTGAGGATCCGACTCTGGGTTAAACTCGGTGCTTTTGGTTCAGGATTATCCCTCCGCAATAAATCATCTTCCTTTTCGTCCATTCAATCGGTGGATCTTCTATACTTTTCAAAGACCTGATGACACCAGTAGCTTCCCACAATTCGATATTGAAGCCATGCCAAACATCGAACAGGACAGCATACATCTTCACACTTTCTCTGAACTGTTTTTAACCTTTCATCTGTTACATTCAATATAAATGTCCTGTTGAAGCTCACATTAAAAGGTTGAACTAGGGGAGGCAATGGCCTCGTGGTATTATCGCTTGACTATTAATCCAGAAACTCAGCTAATGTTTTGGGGACCTGGGTTCATAAACCCAACACAGCAGGTGGTAGAATTTGAATTCAATAAAAAAATCCAGAATTAAGAATCTACTGATGATCATGAAATCATTGTCGATTGTCGGGGAAAAAAAGCCCATCTGCTTCACTTAAGTACAGAGGAGATGTCAGGGGTAAGTTTATCACTCAGAGGGTGGGTGGAATCGGCTGCCATCGGTGGTGGTAGAGGCGAACTCGCTGGGGTCTTTTAAGAGACTTCTGGATGAGTACATGGAACTTAATAGGATTGAGGGTTATAGGTAAGCCTAGTAAGTATGGATATGAACAGCGCAACTTGTGGGCCAAAGGGCCTGTTTGTGCTGTAGTTTCTCTATGTTCTATGATGTCCTTTAGGGAAGGAAATCTGCCATCCTTACCTCATCTGGCCTCCATAGCCACAGAAATGTGGTTGACTCTTAACTGCCCTCCAAGGGCAACTCGGCCAATGTTGTCTACCTGATATGCTGCAGGAAAGGATGTTTGAAGGCATGATCCATCAAGGAGATCATGCAGACGCTATGACAACGGTTGAATGAATGTCGCTCGACAATCACCAGGCAAGAATGTTCTCTTCCTGTTGGGGAACACTTCAGCGGTCACATGCATTCGGCCTCTGATCTTCAGGTAAGCATTCTCCAAGTCGGCCTTCACGACACACGATAGCACAGAGTCACTGAGCAGAGACTGATAGCCAAGTTCCGCACAGATGAGGACGGCCTCAACCGGGATCTTGGGTTCATGTCACACTATCTGTAACCCCCATGGCTTGCCTGGATTTGCAGAATCTCACTAACTGTCCTGTCTGGAGACAGTACACATCTCTTTAGCCTGTGCTTAACGGTCTCTGCACTCACATTGTCTTTATGTTTGAGACTTGATTACCTGTAAAGACTTGCGTTCCAACCAAATTATTTTGTAAACTGAGTTTGTGTCTTTATGTGCCCTGTTTGTGAACAGAACTCCCACTCACCTGATGAAGGAGCAGCAAGCGCCCTGAAAGCTAGTGGCTTTTGCTACCAAATAAACCTGTTGGACTTTAACCTGGTGTTGTGAGACTTCTTACAATAAATGCTGGCCAGCCAGCGATGCCCATGTCCTGTGAATGAATAAAGAAAAACTACAGATGTTAGACCTCTCGTTCCAATTGCAATGTGGGTGTTACTTTTTTCACTATTGATCTTATTGGTTATATGGGACTTGGACATGTCTCACACCACTCTTTACCTTGACTTCAGGGACAACTATGCAATGCATTATCAATCCATAACTTAATTTCATCCCCATCCATCATGGACATGCACAAAAACTCTTACAGGGAGCTTAATTTTCAGCCTGGCTTTACATTTGAAAATGACCATAGGCTTTAATTTCATTCCATTGGCCAGCGAGCTAATATAAGAACCTAAGAAGTAGGAGCAGGAGTAGGCCATCTAGCCCCTCAAGCCTGCCCCGCCATTCAATAAGATCATGGCTGATCTGAAGTGGCTCAGTTCCACATTCCCGCTTTCTCCCCATAACCCTTAATCCCCTTGCCTACCAAAAACCTATCAACCCACGTCTTAAATATATTTAACAAGGTAGCCTCCACCACTTCAATGAGCAGAGAATTCCAGAGATTCACCACCCTTTGAGTGAAGAAGTTCCTTCTCAACTCTGTTCTAAACTGTCCCCCCTTTATCTTGAGGCTGTGCCCTCTAGTCCTGCTGTCCTTTCTGAGTGGGAAGAATCTCTCTACCTCTACCCTATCCATCCCCTCCATCATCTTATACGTCTCTATAAGATCCCCCCTCATCCTTCCAAACTCCAACAAGTATAAGCCCAATCTATTCAGCCTCTCCTCATAGCTCAACCCCCTCAACTCCGGTATCAGCCTAGTGAACCTCCTCTGCACTCCCTCCAAGACCAAAATATCCTTGCGCAAATGTGGCGACCAAAACTGCACACAGTACTCCAGCTGCGGCCTCACCAATGCCCTATACAGCTGCAGCAAGACTTCCCTACTTTTATATTTAATCCCCCTCGCTATGAAGGCCAGCATCCCATTCGCCTTCCTGACCACCTGCTGCACCTGCAGGCTGGGTTAATATCATTAGAAATCTTATCATCTCATATCCTATCATTTTTGCTGGAGCTGTTTTTGAACCTTTCCACTCTACAGTTCAGTTGATAGACATATCGACATTCACGGGCGTTACAGCCAGGTTGCCAAAGTGACACAATTGGTACTTTTGCTTTTGCTGCTATCTGATAATGAATCGCTGGAAGGTAGGATGTCCTTGCTATAGAGGGAGTACAGCAAAGATTTACCAGGAGAGACTAAGTCAGTTAAGATTATATTCACTGGAGTTTAGAAGAGTGAGAGGGGATCTCATAGAAACTTATAAAATTCTAACAGGGTTAGACCCAGGGTAGATTCAGAAAGAATGTTCCCGATGGTGGGGGAGTCGAGAACTAGGGGGTCATAGTTTGAGGATAAGGAGTAAATCGTTCAGAACTGAGGTGAGGAGAAATTTCTTCACCCAGAGGGTGGTGAGTGTGTGGGATTCACCCCCACAGAAAGTAGTTGAGGCCAAAATGTTGTCTGATTTCAGGAATAAATTAGATATAGAACATAGAACATTACAGCGCAGAACAGGCCCTTCGGCCCACGATGTTGCGCCGACCAGTTACAAAAACAATGACCCACTAGCCTAAACCAATCCCTTTTCATCCATAAACCTATCCACGGATCTCTTAAATGCCCCCAAACTAGGCGCATCTACAACTGCAGCAGGCAGGGCATTCCAATCCCTCACCACCCTCTGGGTAAAGAACCTACCCCTGACATCCGTCCTATAACTACCCCCTCTTAATTTAAAGCCATGCCCCCTCGCGTTAGATTTCTCTATCAGAGAAATCGTGCTAGATTTCTCTATCATAGCTCTGGGGTTGAAGGGGTCAAGGGATGTGGGGCGAGGGGGGATCAGGATATTGAATTTAATGATCAAAATGAATGGTGGAGCAGGCTGGAAGAACCAAATGGCCGAGTCCTGCTTCGAGTTTCTATATTTCTAAAATGGTCTTTTGGTTTACGTTGAGCAATCTTGATCTTTTGCCGCAGTGTGAGACGTTTATGTTCTATAAGTTGGCTGCACAAACTAGCTGTTGCTCTGAAACCTTTGCTGGGCTCAGTGTCTGATTTCACCCATTTGAGCGTGTTACATTTCTGGTGACACCGTGAGCACTCCGATGGTTTTCGAGGGCCCATTCTGAGGCATGCCTCTCAAGGTCAGGCCAGTGTTTTGTGTTTGTCCTGTTGGTTTGGGCATCTTCCTCGGGGCAAGTTTACATTTTATTGACCTAAAAGCGGAGACAAAACAGAAACATGAAAGATTTTTATATTTTGGAAGAATTGAGTTCAAATAATCGCTGAGGACAGTGGGATCGAAGGCGATTAGATTGTTGTTGGCTGCTTCGAGAAGGCCTCTCGGAAACAGCTCTGGGCTGAGAGAGGCTGAAATTTGAATCAACCATCCAGTGAAGTGAGGAAAGTCTTGGGCTGCAAGAAAATGTCTTGTTGGAAAGATTTCTTAGATTTCCAGAGGAGAGTGGAAGTGGGTTTCAGAAATCATGTGGGATATTGTACCAAAGTGACAACAACTTTGTCTCGGGTAATATTATTGTTTTTTATTGTTAAGTATCTATAAGGGAGTGTTACCTGGAAGGTGTTTACTTGTGAGTCTGACCAAGTAGGGAGTCTTTTGGGGAGGCAAATGTTTTCTTAAATGTGTAACTGTAATCTTGTGTGCTTAAGTTTTTGTTTCTTCTTCTTAATAAACCTTTTGATTTCTAAAACCCCTGAAGTGTTATTGGGCCCTTTGCTGCCGAGTTTAGTATACTTCCTTCTCGTTCTCAGAATATAAAAAGAAAGAAAGACAAGTTTTCCTCTGGGAATTGGTCGGCTCAGCAATTAATTTCTGATATGGACATGACAATAATAATAATAACCCTTTAACGAAGGAAATCTGCCATCCTTACCTGGTCTGGTCTACATGTGACTCCAAATCCAGAACAATATATGGTTGACTCTTAACTGCCCTCTGAAACGTTTGAACAAACCATTCAGTTGCAATTAGGGATGGGCAATAAATGCTGGCCGTGGCGGTGATGCCCACATTCCCTTGAACTAATGAATAAAATTGGGAGTGGGAAGGATGACAGTCAGCCTTGAATGGTGGAGCAAGGCTCAGGGACCTGTTGGTATGTTCCTGCTCCTAATTCTTTCTTCCTCTCCTATCATTCTTCTGTCTTCCCCCTCGATGGGCGGGATTTTACGATCTCGCTTCTCCTGAAACCGTAAAATCCCATCCGAGGTCAACAGACCTTTCCATGATCCACCTCTTGCCTACTACAGTTCCCATGGCAGACAGCGTGGTAAAATTCTGGCCAATATGTCTCATTTGGCAGCACCCTCACCTCTGAGTTACAAGGTTCTGGGCTTGAGCACAAATATCGAAGTTGTCGCTCCAGTGCAGTACTGAGAGAGTGCTGCACAGTTGAAGATGCTGTCTTCAGAACCAGACACTAAATTGAGGCCCTAGGTGGGTGTTGAAGATCCTGTGCCACTATTTCGGAGAAGAGTGGGAGAGTTCTCCACAGTGTCCTAATCAATATTTATCCCTCAGTCAATGTATCTGGTCATTTGTTTGTGGGGATTTGCTAACTACCAATGGGCTGCCACATCTCCCACAATCCAAAAGTGACTTCACTTCAAAAAAAAACCCCATGGGATGGAAAACACTTTGAGATATCCAGTGGCTATATAAATCTTTCCTTTTTATCTTTCCTAGCGCTTATCTTTAAACATGTCTGCGCTATTTCACTCAACTCCTCTCTGTGTTAGCGAGTTAACCACTTTGTGGGTAAAGAAAGTTCTTCTGAATTCCTCTTTGGGTTTATCATTGACCAACTCAGCAGTGTTTGGGCGCCGCACCTGCGCAAGGATATTTTGGCCCTGGAGGGAGTGCAGAGGAGGTTCACTAGGCTGATACCGGAGTTGAGGGGATTGAGCTATGAGGAGAGGCTGAATAAACTAGGCTTGTACTCGTTAGAGTTTAGAAGAATGAGGGGAGATCTCATTGAGACGTATAAGATGATGAATGGGATGGATAGGATAGAGGTGGAGAGACTGTTCCCGCTCAAAAAAGACAGTAGGACTAGGGGGCACAGCCTCAAGATAAAGGGGGGGGCGGTTTAGAACAGAGTTGAGGACGAACTTCTTCACTCAAAGGGTGGTGAATCTCTGGAATTCTCTGCCCGTTGAAGTGGTGGAGGCTGCCTCACTAAATATTTTTAAGACGCGGGTTGATGGGTTTTTGATAAGAGAAGGGATTAAGGGTTATGGGGAGAGGGCAGGAAGGTGGAGCTGAGTCACGACAGATCAGCCATGATCTTATTGAATGGCGGGTCAGGCTCGAAGGGCCAGATGGCCTACTCCTGCTCCTATTTCTTATGTTCTTATGTAACTCTGATTTATAATAATACATTAAGGCATAATACCGCAGATGCTGGCAACTTGAAATGTTTCTACTCCCTTGTTTTGGAAATCCCTTCACAACTCGAAACAATTTAGAAAGGATTGAGAAGGTACTTTGGAGAGTTTCTAGATATCGTTAGTGGAGTTTTCCGGCCACGCTGACCCCCGAAACTGGAAAATCCTGCCCCAGTTCAGTGGAACTTTCCATGGTCCGCTCCTCACCGGCTCCAATCCCCTTGGCTTGTTAAACAGGAAAGTTCACCCCTCTGAGGAAGGGAAAATGCCCAAACAGTGGTAGATGTTTGGAACTCACTTCCACAAATGATAATTATTGAACTTAAAATAATAATTTTCAGACTGAAATTGATGGATCTTCATTAGCCAAAGGAATTAAAGGAATAAAGCACAATGGCAGGTAAACATAAGAACATAAGAAATAGGAGCAGGAGTAGGCCATCTGGCCCTTCGAGCCTGCCCCGCCATTCAATAAGATCATGGCTGATCTGTCGTGGCTCAGTTCCACTTTCCGGCCCTCTCCCCATAACCCTTAATCCCCTCTCTTATCAAAAACCCATCAACCCGCTTTTTGAAAATATTTAGCGAGGCAGCCTCCACCACCTCAACGGGTAGAGAATTCCAGAGATTCACCACCCTTTGAGTGAAGAAGTTCCTCCTCAACTCCGTTCTAAAATGCCCCCCCTTTATCTTGAGGCTGTGCCCCCTAGTCCTACTGTCTTTTTTGAGCGGGAAGAGTCTCTCCACCTCTATCCTATCCATCCCATTCATCATCTTATACGTCTCAGTGAGATCTCCCCTCATTCTTCTAAACTCCAACAAGTACAAGCCTAGTTCATTCAGCCTCTCCTCATAGCTCAACCCCCTCAACTCTGGTATCAGCCTAGTAAACCTCCTCTGCACTCCCTCCAGGGCCAAAATATCTTTGCGCAGGTGCGGCGCCCAAAACTGCACACAGTACTCCAGCTGCGGCCTCACCAATGCCCTATACAACAGCAGCAAGACCTCCCTACTTTTATATTCAATCCCCCTCGCTATGAAGGCCAGCATCCCATTCGCCTTCCTGACCACCTGCTGCACCTGCAAGCTAGGTTTTTGCGACTCATGCACAAGGACCCCGAGGTCCCTCTGCACCGTCGCCTGCTGCAGTTTTTCGCCACGTAAGTAATAGTCCTTCCTACCATTCTTCCTACCAAAGTGGACCACCTCACACGTGCCAACATTAAATTCCAGCTGCTCCAACTGCACACAGTACTCCAGCTGCGGCCTCACCAATGCCCTATACAGCTGCAGCAAGACCTCCCTACTTTTATATTCAATCCCCTTCGCTATGAAGGCCAGCATCCCATTCGCCTTCCTGAAGTTAGGTCGCAGTGAATGGGGGGAAGCAGGTCAAAGGGTCAAAAGGCCATCTCCTAGTTTGACCCTAGCAGTTCAGAATCACAATAACCAGCGTTGTCCAAAACCAATCTCATGAAGGCTGATGTCTCCTGGGCCGATCAGACTTGTCATAATGCTCCTTTAAGGGATGTCATCACTAAAAAGGAAGTGTGTCACACCATCCAGTTTTAGTTTCACTTTTGCTTCTAAGCACAATGTTGAGTTCTGCCTCTAATGTCCTCAATCTGTGCGCCTCTGTATCAAGTCCCGAGTCTCAATAAATGAACCCATGGTAATAAGACTGCAGAGGCAGAAGTTTCCTTCACCAAAATCACTGTAATTACAAACTCTAACAGCAGTACACAGGGTGCGAGCAGTCAGCAGGCTACCTCCAGGGGTGCCAGAGGAACTGACACGCCGGATTAAGTACAAGGCAAAGACCCCTCGATTGGCCCATCAATTGGATCCTTAATCAGGGAGTTTTTACTCCAATGGGCCAACCTCAATGGCCTGATTAAAGTCATTCCGCCCACAACTTACTTGCACAATTCCTAATGAGAGATTGATGCCTTTGTATCATTAAAACACACACAAGACTAATCAGACACTAAGAACAATCAAATAACAAGGCAGCCTCTGGATGTTTAGATTCATAATCTCTTGTGCAAGGAGTAATGATCCACTCTTCCTGCCAGTACAGTTTGGAAGTGACTGTGCTGTAATCACAAAGCAGATTCACATCATTTGCTAGATTTGGATGGAAACCAAATTCATAGAATTCAGAGTTCCCCTCTCCAGACAGAAACTAAAATTATAACTGGACCTCTCCTCAATCCTAATGTTAGAGAAATAAGGTCACTTTCATATTGACTTGATTTGATTTATTATTGTCACATGTATTTACATACAGTGAAAAGTATTGTTTCTTGCACGCAAAACAGGCAAAGCTTACTGTTTATAGAGAAGGAAAGGAGACGGTGCAGAATGTAGTATTACAGTCATAGCTAGGATGTAGAGAAAGATCAACTTAATGCAAGATAGGTCCATTCAAAAATCTGACAGCAGCAGGGAAATAGCTGTTCTTGAGTCAGTTGGTACATGACCTCAGACTTTTTCCCGATGGAAGAAGGTGGAAGCGAGAATATCCAGGATGCGTGGAGTCCTTAATTATGCTGGCAGCTTTGCCGAGGCAGCGGGAAGTATAGACAGAGTCAATAGATAGGAGACTGATTTGTGTGCTGGATTGGGCTATCTTCACGGCCTTTTGTAGTTCCTTGCGGTCTTGCGACACAGGATTAACATCACCACCTGGAAGTCTAACCAAATAAATCAACAACCCTGACTTGGAAATATATCGCCATTCCTTCACTGCCACTGGATGAAAGTCCTGGGACATTCTCCCTAATAGAACTGTGGGTGTACCTGCACCATAATGATGGTTCAAGAAGATAGCTCACCGCTACACTCTCAAGGGGCAATGAGGAATTGGCAATAAATGCGGGCCTGGCCAGCGATGCCCACATCCCTTGAACAGTCACTAAAAACACGGGGTGGGGGGCAGGGTGACCATCTTACCAAAAACAACTCTAAGTGCCATACGAGCATAAAAACGGGAGAGAATCGCGCCCATTTTTTGAGCGAGTTAAAAATCCAACCTTACCACACGCTGAGCAAAAACTGAAGCAAGATCAGTTTCCTACCAGCAGGGGGAGGGTTGGGGCCTTGGATCTCACTGGGTATCCGGTGCCATTAAGATTGCGAGAGGTGAGAAATTACCCGATTTTTTGCCTCTTACCGGCTGGCTCCTCCCATCGACCGGCAGGTCAAGAAGGTAAGAATGAGTCGCAAAAACCCAGCCTGCAGGTGCAGCAGGTGGTCAGGAAGGCGAATGGGATGCTGGCCTTCATAGCGAAGGGGATTGAATATAAAAGTAGGGAGGTCTTGCTGCAGCTGTATAGGGCATTGGTGAGGCCGCAGTTGGAGTACTGTGTGCAGTTTTGGGCGCCGCACCTGCGCAAGGATATTTTGGCCCTGGAGGGAGTGCAGAGGAGGTTTACTAGGCTGATACCGGAGTTGAGGGGATTGAGCTATGAGGAGAGGCTGAATGAACTAGGCTTGTACTCGTTAGAGTTTAGAAGAATGAGGGGAGATCTCATTGAGACGTATAAGATGATGAATGGGATGGATAGGATAGAGGTGGAGAGACTCTTCCCGCTCAAAAAAGACAGTAGGACTAGAGGGCACAGCCTCAAGATAAAGGGGGGGGGCGTTTTAGAACGGAGTTGAGGAGGAACTTCTTCACTCAAAGGGTGGTGAATCTCTGGAATTCTCTGCCTGTTGAAGTGGTGGAGGCTGCCTCGCTAAATATTTTCATGAAGCGGGTTGATGGGTTTTTGATAAGAGAAGGGATTAAGGGTTATGGGGAGAGGGCGGGAAGGTGAAACTGAGCCACGACAGATCAGCCATGATCTTATTGAATGGCGGGGCAGGCTCGAAGGGCCAGATGGCCTACTCCTGCTCCTATTTCTTATGTTCTTATGAATGCCCCCGGGATCTGTGAACCGCTGGTGGAATCTAGGATAGTGATGTGAAAGTCTCAGATGGCCAGAGGCTCCAAAGGAGATTTCTGTTGGTTTACTGAGAGTGTGCGTTATGCACTTTGTGGATAAGATTTGAAAAGACCAACATGGGCGGCACAGTGAATAAAGGACAAAGAACAAAGAAAATTACAACACAGGAACAGGCCCTTCGGCCCCTCCAAGCCTGCACCGACCGTGCTGCCCGACTTAACTAAAACCTCCTACCCTTCCGGGGACCATATCCCTCTATTCCCATCCTATTCATGTATTTGTCAAGATGCCCCTTAAAACTCACTATCGTATCTTCTTCCACTACCTCTCCAGCTGTGAGTCGCAGGCAGCCACTACTCTCTGTGTAAAAAATCCGCCTCGTACATCTCCTTTAAACCTTGCCCCTCGCACCTTAAACTTATGCCCTCTAACAATTGACTTTTCCACCCTGGGAAAAAGCTTCTGACTATCCACTCTGTCCATGCATCCCATAATCTTGTAGACAAGTGCAGACAGTTTTTAGCACTGCTGCCTCACAGCGCCAGGGACCTGGGTTCAATTCCTGGCTAGGGTCACTGCCTGGGCGGATTCTTTGCCCGTGTCTGTGTGGGTTTCCCCCGGGTGCTCTGGTTTCCTCCCACAGTCCAAAGATGCGCGGGTCAGGTTGATTGGACGTGCTAAATTGCCCCTTAACGTGGGGGGATTCGCAGGGTAGATACGTGGGGCTACGGGGATTGGGGCTGGGTAGGATTGTGGTCGGTGCAGACCCGATGGGCCAAATGGCCTCCTTCTGCACTGTAGGGATTCTATGATACTTTTCACAAAAGGGGAAATGCTGAGTTGCTCTTCTCTCCGCCTCGTTTATAAGCGGACAGATCCATGGGAACAATCTCTTGGAGCTATGATTCATCCCCTCCACTTGCGAGGAAGGACACAACTTGCCAGCAATGAAATATGTACTTCCATTTTACACACAGTCAGGTGGAACCCCTGACCTTGGCACCACAGCCCGATCATTTTCTCACGCACCATCAATCATTGTGTTTCGGATGGCAACCAACGAGGAATTAATTTAATCCTCCACATAGTCACGCAGTCCTGGTGCCGGTCAGCAGCCGGGAATCCCTCATTATTGGGAGAGGAAGTGTGCGTGGCTTTGTGGGAATGAGGAGAAGTGTCAAGGTTTCAGGAGTGTTAGCTAATTGGCCCAGAATGTGTGGCACTTGGATCTAATAAAGTCCACTCGGATATCAGTGGGTCTGTTCTACCTGTGCTTTGGAAATCACTTTCAGAAATGGAGAGAAATTAGAAAGATGCAACCTTCTGTTCAGAGTTTAAGTCAACTGCAGTAGAATTGAGAGTGGGAGGTGAGACAAGGGACAAGGCGAATTGAGAAAGGAAGCAAGTTCCAATACATTTCAGCCAAGAAGACTTAAAGACACAGACATAGAACATAGAACATAGAACATTACAGCACAAACAGGCCCTTCGGCCCTCGAGTTGCGCCGATCACATCAACCCCACCAATCTATAGATCTATCTATAACCCCCAATCCCATTAAACCCCACATCTCTTCAGAATTTATGTGTCAGCATGGATCAAGTAGGGCGCACTTTCTTCTCTGAGGTACAAGTGTCACCCCAGAACTGAGCACAAAACTAAGCTGGCCGTGCCGTACCAAGGAAGGTGCCATCTTTCAGATGAGACAGTGTCCCATCTGCCCCCCCTCCCCCAGTTGGGGGAGAAAGACCCCCTGGCACCATATTCCAGCAAAAAGACATTGGAGAGCTTCCTTGTGTCCCAGTCAACATTTACCCCAGGAGCAACATCATAAAAGCAGATTCGTTCTGCCGGCGCTGTGTGTGGGATCTTGCTATGCACCCATTGGCTGCCACGTCTCCTACGTCACAGCTTTACCTTCACTTCACGCGTACATATGGGTGGCACAGTGGTTAGTGCCAGGAAGACAGATTTAATTCCGCTCTTGGGTGACTGTGTGGAGTGTGGGTTTCCTCCGAGTGCTCCGGTTTCCTCTCACAGTCCAAAGATGCGCAGATTAGATGGATTGGCCGTGCTACATGAATGGGGTTACAGGGATAGGGTGGGGGGGGGTGATTGGGTAAGATGCTCAGTCAGAGAGTGGGTGCAGACTCAATGGCCCTCCTTCTGCACTACTGGGATTCTGTGATAACTCATTGGTCACAGAGCACTTTGAGACACCTGGTGCTATATGAATGTAGGTTTTTCATTTTTTAAAGAAAATCACTGATTGGATCTCTTATAGTGTTTTTTATTTACATAAGAACATAAGAACATAAGAAATAGGAGCAGGAGTAGGCCATCTGGCCCTTCGAGCCTGCCCCGCCATTCAATAAGATCATGGCTGATCTGTCGTGGCTCAGTTCCACCTTCCCGCCCTCTCCCCATAACCCTTAATCCCCTCTCTTATCAAAAACCCATCAACCCGCTTCTTAAAAATATTTCCGTAGCTATTACATGTGCGTGTATGTGCTAGTTTGAAAATTGTATTTTGTTAGGGTGCAGGCAAGTGGGAAGGGCTGTGAGACAATGCAAGTTAACGTGACTGGTACAGGGTTCAAATATTCAGAGACAGACAGAGAGCAGCAACAGTTTGTAAGAGAGAAGGGATAGCAGCGAGGCATTGCAGTGAGAAAGGTCAGTGTAGTAGGGAGAGAGGGTGATGGGAGAGAAAGCCTCAGTGACTCAGCATCCTGGGAGGACAGGAGAATTCCAGATTTCTGCCCTGCTCCATCTGAAGATTCCTGATTTAAAGCCCATCGAAATAGCAAGAGGCCATTCAGCCCTTGAACCTGTGCCGCCATTCAAATCCATTGTCACTGCTCAAAATCCACCCTCTGTAACCCTTCAAATCCTCACTCAGCGAAAATCTATCAATCTGTGCTCTGAAATTGTCAGTCAAACCCTGGACTCAACAATCATTCACTGGGAAGTGTGCGGGAACTGGTCGGAGGATGTAATTTATGTTACATTGACACGAGTTCTTCTCATCCAGCTGTGGTCTTCTGTGGGAAAATGAGGATATAGAGAAAGTTAAAAATATTCTGGAGAGTACAGAAATTACAGATGGGAAGTTCAGATCCCAGATTACAGAAATGCAAAAGGGGAGACATTTCCCAAGTGGTACTATCGCTCAACTATAATCCAGAAACCCGGGTAATATTCTGCCGACCTGGGTTCGAATCCAGCAGATGGTGGAATTTGAATTCAATAAAAAAAAATCTGGAATTAAGAGTCTGCTGATGACCATGAAACCATTGTCAATTGTCTGAAAAACCCATCTGGTTCATTAATGTCCTCTAGGGAAGGAAATCTGCCGTCCTTACCTGGTCTGGCCTACTTGCGACTCCGGAGCCACAGCAATGTGGTTGACTCTCGACTGCCCTCTGAAATGGCCCAGAAAGAAACAAGAAATTAAACCGGACGGACCTTCACTGTCGCTGGGTCAAAATCCTGGAACCCCTTCCCTTGTGGATCAATCCACAGAAAGTGGACTGTAGCGATTCAAGAAGGCAGCTCATCACTCCCTTCTCAAAGGCAACTAGGGATGAGCTATAAACGCTGGCCAGCCAGCGATACCCATGTCCCACGAATTAATAAAATAATTGCACTCACAGCCTGGAAATTACAGCTGCACTAAAACATTTAGTAAGGAAACCCCAGGAGTAAAAAGCACGTCTCAAGCAATCTTCACATTGTAAGTTTCCGGAGAGAAAAAAAATTAAATGAATTGAATCGAAATAAAATCAGAAAATGCTAGAAGAATTCAGCATCTGTGGAGAGAGAGAGAGACAGAGTTAATGGGCCAGATTTTCCAGCCTTGGTCATCCTGAAACACACCCAAGGTCAACAGACCTTTCCATGCTCCATCCCTCACCCGCTCCGATTCCCAAGGCAGACAGGACGGTAATATTCCGGCCAATATTTCAAGTCCAATATAATTTCTTCTTTGGAACTTCAATGAGTCATTTGTACTCAAAACTATAGCCAGGATTCTCCGATCTCTGTCGCCCTGCCACTCCTGATGGTGAGAATGGAGAATTTGGCGCTCAGCCAAGACTTCATTCACTGCAGCAGGACCGGAGACTCCCAGCTGCGGACGAGGTCAGAGAATTCTGGCTGTTAACTCTATTTTCTCTCTCCGTAGACTGCCAGACCTGCTGAGTTTTTCCAGCATTTTCTATTTTTATTTCAGGTTTCCAGTATTGTGCTTTTATTTTAATTGAATGAGTTCCTGTCTGAGGTTGTTCTGGGCAAAAGTCTTTCATTTCCATGATTATGGACAAACAATTTCAATCTTCCAACTAATGTGGTTTTCAGCGAGAAAATAAATGAATCTTTGGATGAGGTGTAGGATTGCGAGGGAGTGTTGTTGGAGTCATGCCAATACTAAATGGAGTGAAATAAGGCCATTGAAATATGATATTAAGGCTGAGATAGCAGAAATGGGCCTGGATAGACCTTTCATTTTTAGCTGTGGAAATGAAAAATATTGGGAGTTCTGTGACCACATTACACCATTAATTCTACCCTACTGCCAGAGTGAATAACAATGGTTGGAGAATTTCGTTCACATATTACTGGTTTAAATCAGTACAGGAAATGAGAGATAAAATAAACATTGAACACTTAAAGACAGTAAAGATCATTTCAGAGACTAATTTAGGAAGTACCCTTAAAGTAAAGTTTATTGGTCACAAGTAGGCTTACATTAACACTGCAATGAAGTTACTGTGAAAATCTGTGTGTGGAACAGCTACACTCCGGCACCTGTTCGGGTACACTGAGGGAGAATTTAGCATGGCCAATGCATCTAACAGGCGTGTCTTTTGGACTGTGGGAGGAAACCGGAACACCCGGAGGAAACCCAGGCAGACACGGGGGAGAATGTACAAACTCCACACAGACAGCGAACCCCCAAGATCAGTGAGATCAGTGACAGCTGTGAGGCAGCAGTGCTAAACACTGCCACTGTGCTGCTCCTTGCGTAGCCACTTAATACATTCTAATCAGCCGTACAAATCAATCGCTTCATCACAAATTCAGAAAATACAAATGTTGCTAACTTGTGTTGGCATTTTCTATTTGTTCTCCGCAGGTTCTGGAGACTTGTTATCATTAGTTTACTCCAGATGCGCCAACATCACAGGCAGACAGAAGCTGTAACCTTACAATGGCGGGACTGCATTCAGCTACACCCAGAACAAAGTGGTTTAGAATCTGTAATCAATTAGACGCGTCCCAGGCCCAAATTCAGCTCTGAGTGATTTTGACCTCCATTACCGAGACTTAGCTCTGACAGTCATGATGTGGCAAAAGTTAGTTGTTGCCACGGAAACGGCAAGTTAATAGAGCCAGCGCTGACCCTTTTCTCCTTTAGCAGGAGTCTTGCCTGGTTCGATGAGAGTTGTGATCAGATCGTTAACCTCCCATTTTAACCCCGCGGGCAGGTTACTTTTTCAACTTACCCAACAGACTCTAACTGACCACAAACTGTGCCCACGTGACCAGGCAGGGGTCACGTTTTAGGATTGAACAGAAAGACTTGGGGCGAGTTTGCCTCAGAATTTATCTTTCATCGGGAGTGAAAGGCTTTGGGAGCTGTGACATTGTCCAGAGTAAATTAAATTGAATCAAGTTAATCGTTTTTAGTTTTGCAATTTGATGGGCCTTTGGTTGGTGATGTTGTTAAAACATTGACTATTTTTGATCTAAAAGACAGGACAGACCAGGAACTCTCACCGTTCTGCCACATTTAAGAACATAAGAAACAGGAGCAGGAGTAGGCCATCCAGCCCTTCGAGCCCGCCCCGCCATTCAACAAGATCATGGCTGATCTATCGTGGCTCAGCTCCACCTTCCCGCCCTCTCCCCATAACCCTTAATCCCTTCTCTTATCAAAAACCCATCAACCCGTTTCTTAAAAATATTTAGCGAGGCAGCCTCCACCACTTCAACGGGCAGAGAATTCCAGAGATTCACCACCCTTTGAGTGAAGAAGTTCCTCCTCAACTCTGTTCTAAACCGCCCCCCCTTTATCTTGAGGCTGTGCCCCCTAGTCCTACTGTCTTTTTCATTCTGAATCACTGCAAGGTTGATAGTTTCAACTTCCCATGAGTACATGAGACTTAATGGGACTGAGGGTTATAGGTAAGCCTAGGAGGTAGACATAAGATCGGCGCAACTTGTGAGCTGAAGGGCCTGTTTGTGCTGTAGATTTTCTATGATTCTAACTTATTCCAATTCCTACAGAGCTCAATGCTTCAATGTTCTGGCCTCTTGGTATTGTTTCACATTTTCCAAACAATAAACAAGCTTGAAGCAGAATCTAAGATTACTGGCTGTAGCTGTACTCTCCACAAAGACACAGGAGAAAGACCAAGATCAAACCAACTGGAACTTGAGGGAAAATATTGGTACAGCATTGGTTTGGATTCAAGATGACAAATAGCCCTCCAGTATCCCAACAATAAGGACACTCTTCATGTGTGAAGCGAGAGGGTAAAGTCCCAATTCTTCAGGGCTGAAGAGGTGTCCTGGTGATGGGAGGTGGTGGTGTAGAGATATTGTCGCTGGACTGGTAATCCAGAGACACAGGCTAATGCTCTGGGGACCTGGGTTCGAATCCCACTGTGGCAGATAGTGGAATTCGAATTCAATAAAAATCTAGAATTAAAAGTCTACTGATGACCATGAAACCATTGTCAATTATCTTTAAAAACCCATCTGGTTCATTAATGCCCTTTAGGGAAGGAAATATGACGTCCTTACGTGGTCTGGCCTGCATGTGATGCCAAACCCTCAGCAATGGACAATGAACATAAGAACATGCTCTCAGGAATGGACAATAAATACTGGCCTAACCAGTGATACCCACATCCTTTCAACAAATAACAAAAAGGAAAGAAAAGAAATTTGGGTTGAACTCCGCTGCACTGAAATATCTGTCTTAACACAGCCCCGACAGAGGGTTGTGCACCTTATTCCAGCCACCCTGTGCTCTCATCGCCAGAAGTCGAAAATGTAAATTTAATGCCCCCTGCATCCCACTCCCACTGGCATCTTTCCATACATACATGCAAAGTGGGAGCAGGAGTAGGCCATTTGGCCCCTCAAGCTTATTCAAGTATTCAGTAGGAACCTGGCTGATCTGATGTGGCCTCAATACCATTTTGATACTCTTTGATTCTCTTGTTAGTTAAAGAACCTGCCTACCTCTGCCTTGGAACTATTCAATAACCCTGCCCTGGGAAAGAGAGTTCCACACACTCAATACATTGAGAAAAACACAATTCTCTTGCCCTAAATTGAAGATCCCTTTATTTTAAAACTGTGTTCTCTGGTTCAAGTCTCTATAATGTGGAGATGCTGGTGTTGGACTGGGATGGGCACATTAAGAAGTCTCACAACACCAGGTTAAAGTCCAACAGGTTTATTTGGTAGCACGAGCTTTCGGAGCGTTGCTCCTTCTTCAGGTAGTGAAGAGTTGCATTCTGTAATTAATTTATAGGTAAATAACTGAAAAGTGGTTCTGTCTCTCTCCACAGATGCTGTCAAGGGGTGAATGTAGGTAGTTATTGGCTGATAGCTGTGTGGCATAAATGTCATTTATCAGCCCAAGTTAAAGTACTATTGTGGAATGTGTTACAATCACCATAGAGATTGATAACCTTAATAATACATTCAAACTTCCACAAATAGTTGATAGGATGACAAAACAAACTGTCCTGCTTTAAGGCTCTTACTATAACAAATGTCTAAAAGCACAACTGACTAAACTGTTTCTGGAAGCAACTTCTAAACCGCGAAACAGAACTCTGTTTTAAGAACATAAGAACATAAGAAATAGGAGCAGGAGTAGGCCATCTGGCCCTTCGAGCCTCCCCGCCATTCAATAAGATCATGGCTGATCTGTCGTGGCTCAGTTCAACATTCCGGCCCTCTCCCCATAACCCTTAATCCCCTCTCTTATCAAAAACCCATCAACCCGCTTCTTGAAAATATTTAGCAAGGCAGCCTCCACCACTTCAACGGGCAGAGAATTCCAGAGATTCACCATCCTTTGAGTGAAGAAGTTCCTCCTCAACTCCGTTCTAAAACGCCCCCCCTTTATCTTGAGGCTGTGCCCCCTAGTCCTACTGTCTTTTTTGAGCGGGAAGAGTCTCTCCACCTCTATCCTATCCATCCCATTCATCATCTTATACGTCTCAATGAGATCTCCCCTCATTCTTCTAAACTCCAACGAGTACAAGCCTAGTTCATTCAGCCTCTCCTCATAGCTCAATCCCCTCAACTCTGGTATCAGCCTAGTAAACCTCCTCTGCACTCCCTCCAAGGCCAAATATCTTTGCGCAGGTGCGGCGCCCAAAACTGCACACAGTACTCCAGCTGCGGCCTCATCAATGCCCTATACAGCTGCAGCAAGACCTCCCTACTTTTATATTCAATCCCCTTCGCTATGAAGGCCAGCATCCCATTCGCCTTCCTGACCATCTGCTGCACCTGCAAGCTGGGTTTTTACGACTCATGCACAAGGACCCTGAGGTCCCTCTGCACCGTCGCCTGCTGCAGTTTTTCGCCCCGTAAGTAATAGTCCTTCCTACCATTATTCCTACCAAAGTGGACCACCTCACACTTGCCAACATTAAATTCCATTTGCCATTTCCTGGCCCATTCGCAAGGCCTATCTAGATCCTTCTGCAGACTCCACACCCTCCGCACAATTTGCCGTTCCACCAATCTTGGTGTCATCCGCAAATTTCGACACCCTACACTCGGTTCCCTCCTCCAGATCATCTATATAAATGGTAAAAAGCTGAGGCCCCAGGGGCACCCCACTAGTCACCAACCGCCAATCCGAATAGCACCCGTTGACCCCCACTCTCTGCCTCCTATTTGACAACCAATCCTCTATCCACGCTAACACCCTACCCCCAACTCCAAGTCCCCTGACCTTCTGCAATAGCCTCTTATGAGGTACTTTGTCAAACGCCTTCTGAAAATCCAGAAAGACCACATCCACCGGCTCTCCTCTATCCACCGCCCTAGACACATCCTCATAGAACTCCAATAAATTTGACAGACACGACTTCCCTTTAATGAAACCGTGCTGCGTCTGCTCTATCAAGCAATTCCCTTCAAGATGCCTCGCAATTTCCTCTTTAATGACGGATTCTAACATTTTACCTACCACAGACGTTAAACTAACCGGCCTATAATTCCCCGCCTTTTGCCTGGCACCCTTCTTAAACAACGGTGTAACATTAGCCATTTTCCAATCTTCTGGCACTTCCCTGGAATCCAGCGACGTCTGGAAAATAACCACCAAGGCATCCACTATAACCTCCGCCATTTCTTTCAGAACCCTCGGATGCATTCCATCCGGTCCTGGGGACTTGTCCACAATCAGCCCCTCCAGTCTGTCGAGCACCGCCTCTCTAGTAACAGTAATGTCATTAAGACCCTCCATTCCTACCACCTTTCCATCGCTAACACCCAGCAAATTATTCACGTCCTCCTCCGTGAAGACGGAAACAAAAAAGTTATTCAATACCTGAGCCATATCTCCATCCCCTACCACTAGGTCACCTTTCTCATCCTCTAAAGGACCAACGTTCACCCCAGCCAGCCTCTTCCTTTTTATATATTTATAAAAACTCTTGCTATCCTTTTTTATATTAAGCGCTAGCCCAGCTTCATAGTTTCTCCTACCCTCCTTTATCAACTTCTTTGTCAATCTTTGTTGACATTTAAACCTCTCCCAATCCTCTTCTCGCCCACTCCTCTTAGCTACTCTAAATTCCTCCGCTTTTAATTTAACACTTTCCTTCACCTTCTTCGTTATCCACGGCTTATTACCTCTCCTCCTACAGTCCTTTTTAACCATCGGAATAAATTTCTGCTGAGCACCAAGAAAGATCTCCTTAAAGATCCTCCACTGCTCCTCAGCAGACCCTCCCTCCAGCGCACTCCCCCAGTCCACATTCGCCAATTCTTCTCTCATCCTACCGTACTCCCCTCTATTCAAACAAAGGACGTGTGTCCGGGAACCCACTTTCTCCTCCTCCATCTGCATCAGAAACTCCACCATACAATGATCACTCTCTCCAAGAGGATCCTTCACCTCAAGGTCCCTAATTCTACCCGCCTCATTACATAGCACCAGATCCAAGATAGCTTGCTCCCTCGTCGGCTCCAACACACACTGTTCAAGGAAATTATCCCGGCAGCATTCCACGAACTCCTCCTCGAGCCCACCTTGTCCAACATGGGTCGACCAATCAATATGCAGATTGAAATCCCCCATAACTACGGCCGTCCCATTCCTGCACGCCGCACTTATTTGTGCATTAATAGCCCGCCCCACCTCCAGATCATTATTCGGGGGCCTATAGACGACACCCACCAGCGTCTTCCTCCCTTTGCTGTTCCTAATCTCTACCCACAACGATTCCACGATCTGCTCCTTGGCTCCAATATCATCCCTTGCTACCACCTTGATGCTATCCTTAATCAGCAGAGCTACGCCCCCCCCTTTTCCCTCCCGCCTATCCTTCCTAAAAACTTGATACCCTTGGACATTCATTTCCCAGTCCCTGTCACCTTGCAGCCACGTCTCTGTAATGGCCACCAGATCATATCCATTTGTGTCGATCTGCGCCACCAGCTCATCCACTTTATTCCGAATGCTTCGTGCATTCACATACAGCGCTTTCATCCCAGCCTTCACCTGGACTCTATTTGCCATAATGCCACCAACCCTACTCACGCCCCCTACTCCCTCTATTATTGGGACATCCTCGGCCTCTTCCCTTACCTGTACCCTCTCCTTAACTTTAGACCTCATAAGGTCACCTACCCTCGCACCCTCCCCCCCCTAATTAGTTTAAAGTCCTGTCTACAGTCCTCTTTACTCGATTCGCCAGCACTCTGGTCCCAGCACAGTTCAGACCAACCCCATCCTGCCCGAACAGGTCCCACCTACCCCAATACTGGTGCCAATGCCCCATAAATTCAAACCCATTCCTCCCACACCAATCTCTGAGCCATCCATTCATTTCCTTAATCCTGTCAACCCTACGCCCGTCTGCACACGATTCAGGCAGTAGCCCAGAGATAACCACCTTGTCGGTTCTACTTTTTAATTCCATTCCCAGCTTCTCATACTCCCTCACCAGATCCTCAGTCCGCACTTTGCCTACGTCATTGGCACCCACATGCACCACAATGACCGGATTCTCACTCTCCCACTCCAGGTTCCTCTGCAGCCCAGCTGCGACATCCCGTACCCGAGCACCAGGCAGACAACACACCCTTCTGTGCACTTTGTCATTGTGACAAAGGACAGTGTCAATACCCTTCACCCCACTGTCCCCAATTACTACTACGTTCCTTTTCCCCTTCTCTTTGCCTATGTCCTGCTGCATCACTGTACCGTGTGCAATTTGCTCACCAACCTCATCTGCCTCGTCCTCTTCCAGACTGGAAGCAAGAACCTCAAACCTGTTATGCAGATTAAGAGGCTGAGGCCTCCGCTCCTCACCCCCCTTCCTCTTCCCAGCAGCCCCCTCTTGTCCCTGACCCTTAAATTTAGCCAGTCTAGGGGGGGTGGATGTCACTTGCACCCCATTGACAATGGCACCCTCTCTCCCCCTGATGAGCCTCAGTGTCTGTAGCTCAGAGGCCAGCTCATTTACCCTGAGCTGGAGCTCCTCCAGCAACCTGCACTTACTGCAGACATGGTCACTGGGGAGGACCCTGGGGTCCACCAGTTCCCACATCATACAGAAACCACACATCAAATGCCCCTCCATTATTCACTGTAGTAGGTTTGAGAAAAAAAAAATTTTTTTTCCTTGTTTTTTTCAAAGAAACTCACCTGGCCTTTTTCCCTTCCAGCCCTTTTTGATATTAAGCCCTATTAACTCACTCTGCTTCCCACTCACTCCACTGCCCGCTCAGACGCTGCCCGCTGTCTACACCAGGCCTCCTTTTAAACCTGGCGCTGATTTAAAGCAGGCTACAAAGAACAAAGTGCTTTAAACTTATTTTAAACAGGTTTTTAACAGGTAAATTCTTAGCTTTCTCTCTGCCCCTTCACTCGTCTGCTCCAGCAAACAATGAAAGGCTTCACCCTGTGGCCCTGATAATTAATTAAATTAAAGCAGGCTAGTCCACAACTCCCTCAGAATTCTTAAAGCCGTAAATACAATAAAATAAATGCTTTAAACAGTTCTACAAAGAACAAAGTGCTTTAAACTTATTTTAAACAGGTTTTTAACAGGTAAATTCTTAGTTTTCTCTCTGCTCCTTCACTCGTCTGCTCCAGCAAACAACTGGAACACAGCTGGAAACATGCTTCACAGATAAACTTTACATTGTGCTTTTAAAAACCATTCAATTCTCCTCGGATTCTCTGAGGCAATTCTCAACTTCTGCGGGTTTGCATCTGCTCTTTTCTTTTCTCAGACTTGGTACATTTAATCTCAGAACTGTCTTTCACAGTGAGGTTTTTTACTCCGATATTCTTCCTCTCGCATAAGCCAGGTGAATCTTCCAGTCTTATAGAATTTGGTCTTTTCAATCTGAGCATCAGTCTTCACCCACATTCCAGCGTACACAGCATCTTGCTGTCTATAGGTCTTCTGTCTTGCAGGGTCCTGGCAGATTAACTTGTTTGTAAGTTTTCAGGGATTCTTGAGAAAAAATTGCCAGTTAAAAGCCCATCCTCTGGCAAGTGAATCACATGGGCCCGGTATCCAGGTAGAAGTGTTGATTAGCCAGCCTTGAGAGTCATAGAGATTTACAGCATGGAAACAGGCCCTTCAGCCCAACTTGTCCATGCTGCCCTTTTTTATAAAACCCCTAAGCTGATCCCAATTGACCGCATTTGGCCCATATCCCTCTATATCCATTGTACCCATGTAACAAAGTAAATGCTTTTTAAAACACATTGTACATGCCTCCACTACTACCTCTGACAGCTTGTTCCAGACACTCACCAACCTCTGTGAAAAAATTGTCCCTCTGGGCACTTTTGTATCTCTCCCCATCACCTTAATCCTAAGCCCTCTAGTTTTAGATTCCCCTACCTTTGGGTAAAGATATTGACGGTCTAGCTGATCTATGCCCCTCATTATTTTATAGACCTCTGTAAGATCACCCCTCAGCCTCCTACGCTGCAGAGAAAAATGTTCTTTTATCTTGGAAGTCGGTGGGTAGTTTAAAGCACAGCTATCTGCAACCTGATTTTCACAACCGTTTTCTGGTACTTTGGAGACTCTTAAGTCTATCCACTTTTAACACATAACCTGCTCTAATTGTCCCCAGGTACAAACGACTTCCACCTCCCGGTATAACAGTCTGGTCCTCCTTTAATCTCTACCAATCAAACCTCTCAAGGATTGATGTCAGGTAGATGTCAGAATAGGTCACATGACCCCCCCCCCCTCCATTTTTATCTTAAATTGAAGACATGATTCCAAAATATCCGCCCCTTAAAAACCACTTCATTGGTCACAAGTGACACTGATGCCTGAGGCAATATCCAGCCTGGATGTCCCTGAATCGATACTCTCACAATAATCCTCCCACAATCCAATCCATTCACCAAGGATGGAAAATTCCCACTATAAGAAACTTGAAATTTGAAAACCTTACTTTCCAGCACGTGCGGGAAATGTTCAGATTCGAAACTGCACGTTAATCATAGAATCCCTACAGTGCAGAAAGAGGCCTTTAGGCCCATCGGGTCTGCACTGTCTCTCCGAGTATCTCCCCTCTCCCCTGCCCTATCCCTGTAACCCCACACATTCATCATAGCTAATCCACCTAACCTATACATCTAAGCACACTAAGGGGCAATTTACCATGGCCAATTTACCATGGCCAAATTACCATGGCCAAATTACCATGGCCAAACCTCTTAACCTGTACACCTTGGGACACCAAACGTAACATGGCCAATCCACCTAACCTACACATCTTTGGACTGTGAGAGGAAACTGGTGCACCCTGAGAATTCCATTTATCAATGGCATACTCATAGAAACTCTACAGTACAGAAAGAGGCCCTTCGGTCCATCGAGTCTGCACTCTGCAATCTGCAAATGTGAATTCTCTCCAAACCACAATCTCTGATCTTCCCCAAATATAAGAACATAAGAAATAGGAGCAGGAGTGGGCCATCTAGCCCTTCGAGCCTGCCCCGCCATTCAATAAGATCATGGCTGATCTGTTGTGGCTCTGTTCCACATTCCCGCCCTCTCCCCATAACCCTTAATCCCCTCTCTTATCAAAAACCCATCAACCCGCGTCTTAAAAATATTGAGCGAGGCAGCCTCCACCACTTCAACGGGTAGAGAATTCCAGAGATTCACCACCCTTTGAGTGAAGAAGTTCCTCCTCAACTCCGTTCTAAACCGCCCCCCCTTTATCTTGAGGCTGTGCCCCCTAGTCCTACTGTCCTTTCTGAGTGGGAAGAGTCTCTCCACCTCTATCTTATCCATCCCATTCATCATTTTATACGTCTCAATGAGATCTCCCCTCATTCTTCTAAACTCTAACGAGTACAAGCCTAGTTTATTCAGCCTCTCCTCATAGCTCAACCCCCTCAACTCCGGTATCAGCCTAGTAAACCTCCTCTGCACTCCCTCCAAGGCCAAAATATCCTTGCATAAGTGCGGCAACCAAAACTGCACACAGTACTCCAGCTGCGGCCTCACCAATGCCCTATACAGCTGCAGCAAGAACTCCCTACTTTTATATTCAATCCCCCTCGCTATGAAGGCCAGCATCCCATTCGCCTTCCTGACCACCTGCTGCACCTGCAAGCTGGGTTTTTGCGACTCATGCACAAGGACCCCGAGGTCCCTCTGCACCGTCGCCTGCTGCAGTTTTTCGCCACGTAAGTAATAGTCCTTCCTACCATTATTCCTACCAAAGTGGACCACCTCACACTTGCCAACATTAAATTCCATTTGCCATTTCCTGGCCCATTCGTCCAGCCTATCTAGATCCTTCTGCAGACTCTCCACACCCTCCGCACAATTTGCCATTCCACCAATCTTGGTGTCATCAGCAAATTCCGACACCCTGCACTCGGTTCCCTCCTCCAGATCATCTATATGAATGGTAAAAAGCTGAAGGCGTTTGATAAGGTGCTGCACAAAAGGTTGTTACAGAAGGTCAGGGGACATGGAGTTGGGGGTAGGGTGTTAGCGTGGATAGAGGATTGGTTGTCAAATAGGAGGCAGAGAGTGGGGGTCAACGGGTGCTATTCGGATTGGTGGATGGTGACTAGTGGGGTGCCCCAGGGGTCGGTGCTGGGGCCTCAGCTACTTACCATTTATATAGATGATCTGGAGGAGGGGACTGAGTGTAGGGTGTCAAAATTTGCTGATGACACCAAGATTGGGGGAAAGGCAAATTGTGCGGAGGGTGTGGAAAGTCTGCAGAGGGATCTAGATAGGCTGAGCGAGTGGGCGAGGACCTGGCAGATGGAGATATTAGCAAGATATGGCAGATATTAGCAAGTGTGAGGTTATCCACTTTGGTAGGAATAATGGTAGGAAGGACTAATACTTCCGTGGCGAAAAACTGCAGCAGGCGACGGTGCAGAAGGACCTCGGGGTCCTTGTGCATGAGTCGCAAAAACCCAGCTTGCAGGTGCAGCAGGTGGTCAGGAAGGCGAATGGGATGCTGGCCTTCATAGCGAGCGGGATTGAATATAAAAGTAGGGAGGTCTTGCTGCAGCTATATAGGGCATTGGTGAGGCCGCAGCTGGAGTACTGTGTGCAGTTTTGGGCGCCGCACCTGCGCAAGGATATTTTGGCCTTGGAGGGAGTGCAGAGGAGGTTTACTAAGCTGATACCGGAGTTGAGGGGGTTGAGCTATGAAGAGAGACTCAATAGACTGGGCTTGTACTCGTTAGAGTTTAGAAGGATGAGGGGGGATTTTATTGAGATGTATAAGATGATGAAAGGGATGGATAGGGTAGAGGTGGAGAGGTTCTTCCTGCTCAGAAAGGACAGTAGGACTAGAGGGCACAGCCTCAAGATAAAGGGGAGGGGGGGCAGTTTAGAACGGAGTTGAGGAGGAACTTCTTCACTCAAAGGGTGGTGAATCTCTGGAATTCTCTGCCCGTTGAAGTAGCGGAGTCTACCTCGCTAAATATATTTAAGACACAGGTAGATAGGTTTTTTTCAGACAGGGGAATTAAGGGTTATGGGGAGAAAGCAGGAAAGTGGAACTGAGCCACTTCAGATCAACCATGATCTTATTGAATGGCGGGGCAGGCTCAAAGGGCTAGATGGCCTACTCCTGCTCCTATTTCTTATGTTCTTATATTTGGGGAACATCAGAGATTGTGGTTTGGAGAGAATTCACATTTGTAGATTGCCAGATAACACCAAGTTTACTGTAGATCCACCGGGACACATTTAAAAGTTTTAGTGCATATTTTTTAAAATTATAGCATGTGTTTGACGGGTGAGTCGGAAAATACAACTTCCTGCGGCTGGGGACTCAATAACAGGAGAGTGAAAGTGAGGATTGAGGCTGGAAGAGATTTATTTACAGAGTTGTTGAAGCATTGAATGTTTTGCCACAGGGTGTGAGCACTGTGTCATTGAAAGGGAAATTGGATTTAAAACTGAGGACGAGATGTTGGGAGTGCAATAGAGTGGGATCGCTTTCAGATTGCTCCAGATATAATTACTGAGGAGTGAAGTGACTCCCCACCCCCATCCCACTCTCGCTGTGCAATCAACTTCCGCTGTTTCACACAGACAGATGGGATCAAAAGTGGCAAGAAAAACAAAAAAAAAAGTAATAACTTTGATGGCAACTCATTGCAGCTTCAAAGTTAGAAAGGGTTTATTGGTGACAATATTATATATATGTGTATCCAAACAAGACTCTGACAGAACTAAACACACATCCACTCTCTTCTCCAACTCAATGATTGGAACACAATATTTTGCATTCTCTCACGCATGGTGTCATAGTAGTTAGCACTGCTGCCTCACAGTGCTAGGGACCGGAGTTCAATTCCCGCTCGGGTCACTGCCCGTGTGAAGTTTGCACATTCTCCCCGTGTCTACGTGGGTTTCCTCCGGGTACTGCAATTTTCTCCCACAGTCCAGAAATGTGTGGGTTAGGTTGATTGGCCATGCTAAATTGCTCCTTAGTGTTAGGGGGATGTCAGGGGGTTTAGAAAGGTAAATGTATGGGGTTGGTGGAGAGGGGTGATAGGACCATAGGGATTGTTGTTGGTGCAGACTCGATGGGCCGAATGGCCTCGTCCTGCACTGTAGGGATTCTATGATTCTTTACTTCTCGATGAATGGTATGCTTTGTCCACATGCAGGAAACAATACTTTTCACTGTAAATGCTAAATAATCTATTTTGGTAGAAATAACGGCAAAATGACCTATTATTTAAATGGTAAAAAATTGCAGCACGCTGCTATGCAGAGGGACCTGGGTGTCCTTGTGCGTGAATCACGAGGAGTTGGCTTGCAGATGCATCAGGTAATTAAGGAGGCAAATGGAATTTTCTCCTTCATTGCTAAAGGGACAGAGTTTAAAAACAGCGAGGTTATGTTGCAGCTGTATAAGGTGCTGGTGAGGCCACACCTGGAGTACTGTGTACAGGTTTGGTCTCCTTACTTGAGAAAGGATATACTGGCACTGGAGGGGGTGCAGAGGAGATTCACTAGGTTGATTCCAGGGTTGAGATGTTGGCTAACGAGACTGAGTAGATTGAGATTGTACTCACTGCAATTTAGAAAAATGAAGGGGATTCTTATAAAAACATATAAAATTATGAAGGGAATAAATAAGATAGAAGCAGAAATGGCAAATGGAATTTAATGTTGGCAAGTGTGAGGTGGTCCACTTTGGTAGGAAGAATGGTAGGAAGGACTATTACTTACGTGGCGAAAAACTGCAGCAGGCGACGGTGCAGAAGGACCTCGGGGTCCTTGTGCATGAGTCGCAAAAACCCAGCTTGCAGGTGCAACAGGTGGTCAGGAAGGCGAATGGGATGCTGGCCTTCATAGCGAGGGGGATTGAATATAAAAGTAGGGAGGTCTTGCTGCTGCTGTATAGGGCATTGGTGAGGCCGCAGCTGGAGTACTGTGTGCAGTTTTGGGCGCCGCACCTGCGCAAAGATATTTTGGCCTTGGAGGGAGTGCAGAGGAGGTTTACTAGGCTGATACTGGAGTTGAGCTATGAGGAGAGGCTGAATAAACTGGGCTTGTACTCGTTAGAGTTTAGAAGAATGAGGGGAGATCTCATTGAGACGTATAAGATGATGAATGGGATGGATAGGATAGAGGTGGAGAGACTCTTCCCGCTCAAAAAAGACAGTAGGACTAGGGGGCACAGCCTCAAGATAAAAGGGGGGCGGTTTAGAACGGAGTTGAGGAGGAACTTCTTCACTCAAAGGGTGGTGAATCTCTGGAATTCTCTGCCTGTTGAAGTGGTGGAGGCTGCCTCGCTAAATATTTTCAAGACGCGGGTTGATGGGTTTTTGATAAGAGAAGGGATTAAGGGTTATGGGGAGAAAGCGGGAAAGTGGAACTGAGCAGCGACAGATCAGCCATGATCTTATTGAATGGCGGGGCAGGCTCGAAGGGCTAGATGGCCTACTCCTGCTCCTATTTCTTATGTTCTTATGATTCCATTGGTGGGTGGAACTAGAACTAGGGGCATAGCCTCAAAATAAGGGGAATCAGATTTAGGACTGATTTGAGGAGGAACTTCTTCACACAAAGGGTTGTGAATCTGTGGAATTCCCTGCCCAAGTGAAGCAGTTGAGGCTGTTTTTAAGGCAAGGATAGATAAATTTTTGAACAATAAAGGAATTAAGGGTTATGGTGAGCGGAAGGGTAAGTGGAGCTGAGTCCACAAAAAGATCAGCCATGATCTTATTGAATGGTGGAACAGGCTCGAGGGGCCAGATCACCCACTCCTGCTCCTAGTTCTTATGTTCTTATGTATCCCAATACATGTGACAATAATAAATCAAATTAAATCCCTGGATTCAACTGGGATTCTTCCCTGACCCGGGAGATGCGCCTTTGCACCTGATTGGTTTAGCATTCCATGCAGTTGCTCCATCTGCTCCAGCACAAACATGTGACCCTCGGGATTTGTCCCCTTAAAGGGACCACGCTACCATAACTATCCCAACCAGTAGGGGAGTATGATTGAGTCAAGATTAGTGGCAAACACTTGAAGAGATCAATAAGGTTGTTAAGAAGACATACGGAGTTTTGGCGTTTATTAGTAGGGGGATTGAATTTAGGAGTCGCAGCGTCATGATGCAACTGTACACAACTCTGGTGCGGCCGCACTTGGAGTTTTGTGTGCAGTTCTGGTCCCCACATTACAGGAAGGATGTAGAGGCTTTGGAGAGGGTGCAGAGGAGGTTTACCAGGATGTTGCCTGGTATGGTGGGGAGGTCCTATGAGGAGAGACTGAGAGATTTGGGGTTGTTTTCGCTGGAAAGAAGGCGGCTAAGAGGGGATCTCATTGAAACATATAAGATGATTAGAGGTTTAGACAGGGTAGATAGTGATAGCCTTTTTCCTAGGATGGAGAATGCTAGCACGAGGGGGCACGATTTTAAATTAAGGGGGGGTAGTTATAGGACAGATGTCAGGGGTAGGTTCTTTACCCAGAGGGTGGTGAGGGACTGGAATGCCCTGCCAGCTGCAGTTGTAAATGCACCTAGTTTGGGGGCGTTTAAAAGATCTGTGGATAGGTTTATGGATGAAAAGGGATTGGTTTAGGCTAGTGGGTCATTGTTTTGTAACTGGTCGGCGCAACATCGTGGGCCGAAGGGCCTGTTCTGCGCTGTAATGTTCTATGTTCTATGTTCTATATTGTATCAGAGTCGCCAAATAAGAGGGTTTCTTGCTGATCAGTCTCTTAGCTAGAAATGACCATGTCCGTAGACCGTGGCTTTGGCAAAGTTTCCAATTTGAATGTAAGTACGAGCGATGAGAGAGGACAGGCCCCCGTTATTACAGAAATTGATAGGAGGACAAAGAAAGAAATTTGTTAACACAAGTCACATAGTTTTGTCAACACCACAGGGGAGAACCCAAAAAACATTGACACACATCTGCGAAACATCTGTTAATAATGCCACTCCAGTGCCAGTGCCAGTTAGCAATAGGAACACAGAAACAGACAGTTATTCAAGGCTGTTCGTCTATTCAATTAGATCCTGGCTGATGTGTATCTCAATTCACTCACCTTGGCCAAAACACTTAATATCTACAGAACCATAGAAAAGTTACAATACAGAAGGCCATTTGGCCCATCTTGTCTATGCCAGCCCAAGTACCCCCTGGTGCTCCTTCTAATCAAACCTTCCTGCACCCGGCCCATAGCCCTGTAGCTTACAGCTCTTATGGTGCAGATCCAGGTACTTTTTGATTTGATTTGTTTATTATTGTCACATGTATTATTATACAGTGAAAAGTATCAATTCTTGAACGCTATACAGACAAAACATACCGTTCATAGAGAAGGAGATGGCGTAGAATGTAGTGTCACAGTCATAGCTCGGGTGTAGAGAAAAATCAACTTAGTGCGAGGTAGGTCCATTCAAAAGTCTGACAGCAGCAGGGAAGAAGCTGTTCTTGAGTCGGTTGGTACGTGACCTCAGACTTTTGTATCTTTCTCCCAACTCTTTTTAAAAGAGTTTAGGGTCTCTGCCTCCACCACCACCTCGGGCAGTGAATTCCAGACACCCCCCCCCCCACCCTCTGCGTAAAGAAGTTCTTCCTCATGTCCCCTCTCCACCAACTTCCACTGATCTTGAGTCGACATCTCCTGGTTCTAGAACTCTCCACCAAGAGAAACGATTTTATCCTTTCCACTCCTGCCTAAGAAAAACCGATCAATCTCAGTTTCTCATTGCAGTTCTCAGCCCTGACAGAGTGTCTCAGATTCCCACTGCCCTTTGCGTCGGGAAGTAACTTCTGATGTCACCCCAGGCTCCTGTTTTAAGATCGTGACCCTTTACTTGAACTCACCATCAAAGTAAAACCGTCATCATTGTGGATTGAAAAGGCTGCACTGATAAGAACAGGAAAATATAGACGGCGGCATTCCAAAACTGCGAACAATATGCCCATTAGGGGGCGGCGATGGCATTGTGGTATTATCGCTGGACTATGAATCCAGAAACTCCGGTTGTGGGGACCCGGGTTCAAATCCTGCCCACGGCAGACGGTGGAATTTGAATTCAATAAAAAACATCTGGCCATGAAACCGCTGCCCACTGTCAGAAAAACCCATCTTGTTACAATAATGTCCTTAAGGGAAGGAAATTTGACGTCCTTACCCCGGTCTGGCCTACAGGTGACTCCAGGGCCACAGCAATGTGGTTGACTCTCAACTGCCCTCCAAGGGCAACTAGAGATGGGCAATAAATGCTGGCACCAGCCCAGCGAGACCCGCGTCCCACGAATGAATAAAAAAAGATATTCCAATGACCAGAATCATTTGGCCTGTTTGACCATCCGGGGAGAGTCTGCAAACATCGGTTTGAAGAGCGAAAGGCAGGTTTCATTGAAACTTTCTCAGCAGGTCTGACCCTATGCATGTTGCAGACGTACTTATCAAGGTAAGGTACAGAAGAACCACAAAGTAGATTTCTTAGCTTGAACAGTAGGGAACACTTTATTATCAGTGTGCATTGCCCCATGATCAGGACCTGGACTCCTTATCCAACCTCCAACTTGGGAGGGGCAATCCCAACCTCAGTGTCACATGGTCCTTAAATGGGAAGTACTTGGTGCCGCTCTTGGCACTCTTCATTGAGCTGGAGTTGACCCCCTGGTTTGGTGGTAATGGTAGAGTGGGGGATATACAGGGCCATGAGGTTATAGATTGTGCTGGAGTACAATTCTGCTGCTGTTGATGGTTCACAGCACCTCATAGATGCCCAGTTTTGAGTTGCTGGACCTGTTTGAAGTTTAGCAGGGTGATAGTGACACACAACGCGATGGAGATTATTCCCAATGTGAAGATGGGATTTTGTCTCCATGAGGACTGTGCGATGGTCACTCCTACCAATACTGTCATGAACAAATGCATTTGCAGCAGGCAGATTTGGTAAGGATGAGATCAAATATGTTTTTCCTTCTTGGTTCCCTCATCACCTGCCGAAGACCCAGTCTGGCAGTGATGTCCTTCAGGACTTGGGCAGCTCAGTCAGTGGTGGCATGACAGAGCCACGCTTGGCAACGGGGACATTGAGGTCTCCCACCCAGAGTACATTCTGCATGTTGCCACTCTCAGAGCTTCTCCCAGGTTGTGTTCAACACGAACGAATACTGATTCATCAGCTCGGGGTGGGGGGGGAGGGGTGGTGCACAGTAGATGGTAATCAGCAGAAAGTTTCCTTGCCCGTGTTTGACCCGGTGCCCTTCATGTGATCTGGAGTCGATGCTGACGACTCCCTCCCAACTGTGCATCACTGTGCCACTCAGCTCTGGGTCTGCCCTTCCAGTGGGACAGGACATATCCAGGATTGTTGTGCCTGAGTCACTGTCTGTAAGGTACAAGTCTGACTCTTGTATCTTTCAGAGTAAGATGGTTAGGCAGCTCTCCCAATTCAGCCTCCACTTCCTCGCTATGCACTCCAGACCCCAGCCACTGGCTGTGTGAAAAGATTTTTTTTCACATCACAGCCTGATAGAGGTTTATAAGATGTTGAGAGGTATAAGAACATAAGAACATAAGAAATAGGAGCAGGAGTAGGCCATCTGGCCCTTCGAGCCTGCCCCGCCATCCAATAAGATCATGGCTGATCTGTCGTGACTCAGCTCCACCTTCCTGCCCTCTCCCCATAACCCTTAATCCCCTCTCTTATCAGATAGGGTGGATTCTCAGAGGCTATTTCCCAGGGCTGAAATGATCGCTACGAGAGGACACAGATTTAAGGTGCGGGGAGGGAAGTACAGAGGAGATGTTAGGGGTAAGTTTTTCACTGAGGGTGGTGAGTGAATGGAATTGGCTGCCGTCGGTGGTGGTGGAGGCAAACTCACTGGGGTCCTTAATTATTCTGGCTGCTTTGTCGAGGCAGCGGGAAGTGTAGACAGAGTCAATGGATGGGAGGCTGGTTTGCGTGATGGATTGGGCTACACTCATGATCTTTTGTAGTTCCTTGCGGTCTTGGGCAGAGCAGGATCCATACCAAACAGTGATACAACCAGAAAGAATACTTTCTATGGTCTATCTGTAAAAGTTGGTGAGAGTTGTAGCTGACATGCCAAATTTCCTTAGTCTTCTGAGAAAGTAGAGGCGCTGGTGGGCTTTCTTAACTAGAGTGTCGGCATGGGGGTGGGGGTGGGGGGGGGGGGGGGGGGGTGGGGGGGCGAACCAGGACAGTTTGTTGGTGATCTGGACATTTAAAAACTTGAAGCTCTCGACCCTGTTTACTTTATACCCGTTGATGTAGACAGGGACATGTTCACCTTTACACTTCCTGAAGTTGATGACAATCTCCATCATTTTGTTGACATTGAGGGAGAGATTATGGATAAACTGCACTCCTGGAGGTTGTGTCCCATGAGCTGCCCCCAAGCTCCAGCCGTGAGTTGGCCAACCCATCCATCCTTGTGACTCACTACCACCCCAATGGGAAAGAAAGGACGCTCTATCCAATTGAACGATGCCTGTCAAACAAACTCCATTTTTTTTGCCTACTTCCAATATTTCTTACAACTGCTTAAGAGAAAAGAAAATGACAAGAAAAAAACCCCAATTTTTTAGATAATATTTTGCCAGGATTGCACAGGGCGGTGCCAGGGGAGGTGAATCTTCAATTCCTGGAGGATTGGCATCCCTGGATTCCACTTTCCAAAGCCTGGCAGGAAGAATGACCCCTCACTGATGTGGAGCGACCGTGATTGATAAAACACTTCGGGAAGTCTCCCATTTCAGTCAAGTTGCCTTTGTGGATTGCTGAGTGACTAATTTATTCCTGAGTTGAAAATGATAAACTTACCATCAAGGAAGACCATCGCACAGCTATCAAAACATCAGCAGTACAAGTTAGTGGCGTTGGAATTTAAAACCGCTAACTTTACTATTTTCCTCTACTTATCTCCATGCAAGACAGCAGTCTTCACTCAGTTCCTGCTCAGTGATGCTAAAAAGCTTTCAAAAATCTGTTCTGCTCTTTAAGCACTGTTGGAATTAAGTGTTGGGGATGTATTAATCATTCCTGCACCATGCCATCACAGAGGTTAAGGATCAGCACCAATTCCATTCAGTGACTTCATCAATGTGTTCAGAAATCATTTCAGCAGCCTCCATATGAAGACTCTCAACACAAGGCCTTTCTATAAATAGCTGCACATTCAACAGTGTCACATTACCAGAGAACAGAGAGAAATGTTTCCCCATCTCCTGACAGTCCCATATCCCTTTATCTCCTGAACTCACTCAATCTGCCTGGGTTACTGACCTTGCCCTGTCTGTAGGAGGTTACTCTTCATGTGTGGATGGAGATTGTTAATGGGTTATTGTTCTCTGGGACAGAGTGAGATTCGGCGCCTTATCTTGTGTTCGCACACGCGCTTTCCGGTAGAAAGGTGGGGTGGAGCGGATCGCTGGCTATAGATCAGAGCAACAAATCAAGGTGATTTTTATTTCCTCTTCCAAGTCCAGAGTTATAGATTAATTAAGGTGCACCCCCCTCAACTCCAGCCTGGGTCAGATCAGCTAACCCAAAACTCGATATCTAACCTGTGACTTTCTTTTCAGTGTGGCATCGGGCAGTGAAGACCTAAGGTAGCAGACGAAAGGAAGGAACCCACAATAGATGTGACTTACATTGAACATAATATAGAATCTCTACCATCGAACCCTAGAACCATAGAACCTTACAGTGCAGAAACAGGCCCTTCGGCCCATCGAGTCTGCACCGAACACAATCCCACCCAGACCCTATCCCCATATCCATACACATTTTACCTGCTAATCCCTCTAACCTACACATCCCAGGACACTAAGGGGCAATTTTAGCATAGCCAATGAACCTAACCCGCACATCTTTGGACTGTGGGAGGAAACCGGAGCACCCGGAGAAAACCCACGCAGACACGAGGAGAATGTGCAAACTCCACACAGGCAGTGACCCGAGCCGGGAATCGAACCCAGGACCCTGGAGCTGTGAAGCAGCAGTGCTAACCACTG